>JACEFZ010028491.1:0-220947 GCA_014155875.1 Cepaea nemoralis
AAAAACGTCACAGAGAAACACGGACGAAGAGGATGTTCAAGAAAGGAAGGACGGCATGGAGTTATCTGGATGATACGATCATTGAGAAGCGAGCTGAGGAAAACGATGCAACATCCGATGGGCGAGATCTAAGTGGAAGAGTCACCAAAAGGTTACACAATAGACAACACCCTACGTTTCTGGTGTGAGTAATTTAAGTGACTATAATTCTGTGAATATGAGATAAGGTAAGTGACATGTTCGACCTTAATTATAGTCATATTTAAGTAGGGTAGCGTGAGCAGGTATGACGGAATGCGAGAGGATTACATCATGTTGATGACCTGCATGTCATACAATTCATGGGATACTACCTGAAATAAATAGACATGAAATTGAGGAATTCTGTCAGCGTCCTTACAGTTCTCTTGTTGATTTACATTGAGTTATTTGGATAATTACACCTAGATGAACAGAGCCAAACTATTGCCATTGAAGGGAGGACACCTTTGTGGCAGATATGGGGGATCTTTCAAGTAGATACTAGACCCAGAGGATAAAATGAATACCCGTTCAGGCAGAGACTAATCCCGAAAGATAAATAGTGAAGCTTGTGACAGTGTACGAAAATTACAGTCGTTCCATAGGAAAACTTACTAAGAGCCACAAAAAATATGATATGTACATCACGCTGAATAAAAATATTTCCCATCTTTGGAAGATTTTTATGGACCTCATAGGACTACATTGTTTTGGATGAATAATTATACAACATGTTAATATATACATCATGTTCGTAACACACACACACACACACACACACACACACACACACACAGAGGTCATTTTTAATTCTGAGGACACGAGACATTTGATAGGCAGGCATTAATACGTGGATGTAGCCTACAGTCGCCAATACACAACGTCAATTTACGGCAACCATTAACGCTGTAACGAACACTATTTATAGGGTGTCAGACATTTTGCATTCCAGAAGGCAGATTACAGCGGTGATCAGCAGTTTCGGGATCTACCAGCTGACCTACAGACGAGTGAACCTGACAGCAGCCGGTACCTGAAGAGGCTTTTCATCCTGTCTGAAGAACGACATCAAGGTGACAGAGGACAGTAGCTGAAAGAGCAAGTACTGACATCTGCAGATCACTACGAACAAGGACAGGAGCAGATACATAAGGTGCTAATCTTTTTAGATTATTTTTGGTAACTTGATATAATCACGCATATTTGTTATATTATTGTATAGATATTGATGATAATATTGTTATAACTTATAACACAGCGAGTTAATTTAGTGTACATTAAGTATGTCCACGTTAGGGGAGTTCATTGCCTTAGGGGAAAAGTGCGGCTTAACTGGACCCGAACTAATGGCTTGGGCTGAGGCCAAGTTGTCCGATTTTCAAATACAGAAGAGGGATGAGAGAGCAGCAGCTAGGGAGGCCAGAGAAGCACAAGAAGCAGCAGCTAAAGAAGCCAGAATTGCACAAGAAGCAGCAGCCAAGGAAGCTAGAGAAGCCAGAGAATTTGAAAAAGAAAGGATGTTGACTCTAGAAAAACAGAGGGAGAGAGAAATAGAATTGGAAAAACAGAAAATAGAGAAAGAAATGGAATTACAGAAACAAAATATGGAGAGAGAAATAGAACTGGAAAAACAAAAATTAGCTCTCCAGGAGAAAACACTTGAGTTTGAGCGGGACAAGTTAGCGGCCGAACAAATATTAAAAGACAAAGAGGTTGAGGGAAATATTAAGGTAAAGATGTTGGAGATGGAGAAAGAGGCAGAAATATCCAAGAATAAGTTGACATGCAAAGCGCTGGATCCTGCCAAAAGATATCAAGGGATTATTAGATTATTAGATTATTATTTTTCCCAAGGGGACTCGATTTCTGCATGGCTGACTAATTGTGAAGTCCTCTTGACTCATTACGAGGTACCGTCTGACCAGTGGGGAGTGTTACTTCATAGGCACTTGTCAGGGGAGCCGTTAAAGGTAATCGAACTCGTACCTGAACAACGACGTACAGATTACCAATACATGAAACAAAGACTATTGGCACATTTCTCATTGGACACGGCAGGTTTTCGTACAGCATACAAGACACTTGGACCTAAATCAAATCAAACTTTTCTAGATTTCGTGTCTGAAACGACATTACTGTTTGACAGGTGGCTGAAATCGGCTGAGGTAGGTAGGGATTTTGACAAAATTAGAGACCTGATGCTCAGGGATAAACTTATCTCCGCAGTACCACAAACAATGTCAACATTCCTTATAGAACAGAAGTGTGATTCAGTGGCAGAAATAGAAGCCAGGGGGGAGTCATTTTTTCAACGCCCACAAGGACATTTTCGCAGAGACTACTCAGCCAGAACTGATCATAGGAGAATCCGCCAGAGTTTCTAGTCACAGATATGACAATACGCATAACAAATTTCAACGTCAGGACAAATACAGACAGAACAAACAATGGTCTAATACAAAAAAGGGGTTGACAGTCCAGTGTAGGTTTTGTCGACGCATGCACGGAACATCAGAAATGTGTGATTCCAACCCGGATTATGAATCGTATATAAAAGAGCTAGCTACGAAACGTAACCATAAATATACAGACTACAAAAACAACTTAAAATGCTTTGCGTTAAATAGTTTTGGTCACGGGGTCAAGTCATGTAGATTGCGACAGATGACCAAAAATGCATGTTTAGCCTATGTTATTTCAAGTAGCGACGACGATGAACAGCAATACGAGAGCGCGTCTGGCAAGTATGTACGACAGGTGAATAATCCAAACAGAGCATATGTACAAGAAGCAAACTACGCTTATATAAACGGTGGAAAACCCAACGTTGAACGTGCAATTGTCAATGGATTAGCAGTCAGAATGGTGAGGGACACGGGAACCTCGATTATTGGACTGGACAGAAAACTAGTCAAAGAGGAGGATTACATCAATGAGAAAGTGATATGTAGAACATTTGGTGGATCGCTAGAACAATTTGATGTAGCATGGACAGACATCAATTGCCCATACTATCAAGGACGTGTAACAGCGGCAGTACTACCACAACCAACGACGGAATTAATTGTGGGAAACATTCCTGGAGTAAAAGAGTGTACCGCCCAAGAGGTTGAACAATGGGAAAAGGATAATATTAAAATACATGAAGGAAATTACACAGAACTAATTTTCCCGACGGAAGACAAAAAGATACCTATCGCAAGTGATGATTTAGAAATAGAACCCAACATGTATGAAATAAAAGAAAACTACACGGGAAACCAAAAGCAAACCAGTCAAGCATTGGACACGGAATTGACATATAGTAGTAAAGACAGTACACAAAAGACATCCCATAACAATATACAAGAATTAATACAGTCAGAAATTACTTGGGATTCATTACCAATAAGATCAAATTTAACTCAAGCAGAACTTAAGAAAGTTGAATTTGGTATTGAAAATTTTAGACGTATTAGTCCTTCATTTAGTGACAGCACAGCAATGATTAAACAATTTTTTGCTCCATACTTGGATAAAAGTAACGTAAATCACATACACGGATGTGCAGTTAGAGGATATGAGTCGAGCTCAGAGGATGAGGAGGCATACAGAAAGAACAACAGGCAACAGCGTCGGTTGAAAAAGATAGCAAAACCACGACAAACAGATATGGCAGACTATGCAAAAGCAAACTGGCATGAAGAAACTCCGCCAAAGATGTCACAAACCCATTATACCAACACAAACACTTTACTAACAGAATGGAAACAACAAAGTATTCCCGAAACTCAAATTGACAAAAGAATACGGGATGTAAAAATAAGGAATTGGAATCGGTATTGGAAATATCTAGGTTTGTCCGATGAAGAACGGAAGGAAAGAACACGTCAAATAGATGATTATAAATCAGTAACAACATATGTCACACAAGAAGATGAGAATCACTGCCCAGTTCTACACATTAAAGAAACATAAATTAAATAGATTAAAACAAGTCATCCATTAGATTCGCATGCAGTACACACAGCGACAGATGAGCATTGTATTTTTGAACACTGAATTCTGTCTTTATAAATCTGTCGAAATTCTTCTGTCTATAAATTTCACTTATATTCTAATTAAACGACACAATACATATACAGCTAGTTACATGTACGATTTAGGAAGTACAATTCGTCACAATCACGTAATATGTCAAACACATATAACATATCAGTCAACCACATACATCACAGTACGTCAATAATATATACATACAATAAAAAAAAATTCACAACTCATAAAGGGTATTTAATCAAATCTAATACGCTGAACATTTCAGAACATCTAAAAACAGCTGATAGTGATTGTGAATAACTATGTTACAACTATGTCATTATTGATTTGTCCAGATACATACATATTTAAGTTATTATTGTTACAGATAGTTAGAATACGGCAGTATCTGTAACTACGTATATTGTCATCAAAATAAGATCTAAGGCATGTCGAGCAGACGAAATGTAATCCAACGTTGCAAGTTATCTACGAGCGAAATCGTCATAGTCCAGATAAGTTAGATTAATTATTAAGATATATTAATGATATGTTATTGCTGTTGAAAATGAAATTCATGAAAATTGAAAAAAAAAAAAAAAAGTAAATTCAGAAAAAACGAAAAAAGATGAATTCCTGAAGAAGAAAACAAATAATAAATAAATTCAGGACAATGAAAAAAAATAAAGTCATGAACATGAAAAGAAGAGACATGACAAAACAATTTTTTAAAAAAAAGAAGAAGAAAAAGAAAAAAACACGATTTGTCATTATTTTGTTAAATGCATGATTCAGTTATCACATGCTGTATTATTATTATTTTGTCATGAAATTACATATATTATGTACACTTTCACACAAATTCCACAGGTGTAGTAATCCAAATAGGTAGGGCACATGATGCAAAGGTTACTACTGATTTAATTTATGAAGAAATTAGATTAATTTTGATTATTCGGTGATTTTATTTCAATTGTATTATTACATGGGTTATTATGCATAACTGTAAGATGCATTTATTTTCATGAATAGAATGAATGGGAATGAAAGGAATATTAGCTATCTAAGTAATTAATTTAATATTGCTATTATTATGTGATAGAGTAGGATTAAATATTGCAGGTAAATATTAGGCAGCCATACTCATGAGCCACAAAGGTCAACGAGGAATATGCAGTAACAACATTAGAAAGTACCGACAAAAATATGCACATATGAAAACCAAACCCCACATAAAGCGTTACACGAAACAGTCGAAGTCGAAGCACAGAAGTTACGTCAAATGTAGTCAGGTCATACACACAGTGGAGTATGAGAAGGTCGACTATGATTATGCACAGGGAAGGCAAGAGCGATTCACTTAACAATGATGTCAGTGGAGGCTGGATGTAATGAACACACACATTTAAGGAGCTACTAAGGATGTCCGGGGAGACATTGGGACTTAGTGATGCTGGACTTCAATTCTCTGAGATAAAAGGAGTTTGGGAGCCACACATTGTCTACGGGGATAGATGTGAGATGTGTCCGATTTATAAAAAACACTTTTTTTTAGTGATGATGTTCATGACACTTCAACATTCACAATGGAATAGGTTATAAGGATAAGGGATACGCTTTATTGCAGAGACACGGAAGTTATGTGCGACCTTTAGTGAACAATGTAGACGGATATGTGCGACCTTTAGTAGACAATGTAGACGGAGATGTGCGATCATGGACCAATATGACAGGTATGTTCGACTACTGCGACTCATGTCACAGACTGGAAGACTGAGTTTATAGGTAAAATGTATACGACATTTTAATTTGACCAGGGGGCATATGTGCCATGTGTCGCAGAATGCAATAATCGGAAAAACAAGAAGACAGCATACTGAACGCACCAGACTTGACTTGGTGATAGAAAAAACGTCACAGAGAAACACGGACGGAGAGGATGTTCAAGAAAGGAAGGACGGCATGGAGTTATCTGGATGATACGATCATTGAGAAGCGAGCTGAGGAAAACGATGCAACATCCGATGGGCGACATCTAAGTGGAAGAGTCACCAAAGTTACACAATAGACAACACCCCTACGTTTCTGGTGTGAGTAATTTAAGTGACAATAATTCTGTGAATATGAGATAGGGCAAGTGACATGTTTGACCTTAATTATAGTCATATTTAAGTAGGGTAGCGTGAGCAGGTATGACGGAATGCGAGAGGGTTACATCATGTTGATGACCTGCATGTCATACAATTCATGGGATACTACCTGAAATAAATAGACATGAAATTGAGGAATTCTGTCAGCGTCCTTACAGTTCTCTTGTTGATTTACATTGAGTTATTTGGATAATTAAACCTAGATGAACAGAGCCAAACTATTGCCATTGAAGGGAGGACACCTTTGTGGCACATACTATATGTATATCCCAATAGGTAGGTACCAATATGCATGAACCCTGCTATGCAGTTACCTTTCTTCAACTACCCCGCTAGGCAAGTACCCTTATGCAGTTGAAGAAATCGCTGCTCCACCATTTAATGTCGCTTGTCGTCCCTGGAGGAAAGTGGACTCGACAAGCACACCTTTAATATTCTTCTACTATTGGAACTATTGAATGACTTTTGTCTACACTCCTCCCTTCTGTCTTCCATACACTCTCTCTCTCTCTCTCTCTCTCTCTCTCTCTCTCTCTCTCTCTCTCTCTCTCTCTCCTTCATAACATACCCTGACAACAGTTTCCTCCAACAATTAATAACATGTTTATTGTTGAAAACTATGTCAGTTGTATGTATTGAATTTGTATATGTAGTTTGTAGTGTCTGCTAGTGTGAGTGCAAGATAGGACTCTGGAATTCGTATGTGCCGTATACTTTCTCGCCTCGTCATACGGCCAAACCACAGGACATCAAACATAGAAATGGAGAGCTCTCACCCTGGATGCTCCGTTCTGCTTGAGTCTGGAGGTAAATCCGTTATTTGAAAAAAAACTGTTCACCACTGGATCACCGTAAATTAATGTGATCACGGTAAGTCTTATGTCTAGACCGAGTGTTCTTTGATTATTATTTAGTTAATAAATCCATCATGGAAAACACATCACCACTGTCTAGCACTGTCTATCAGTTGTTGTTTTTTTACATTTAAAACCGTTCTGGTGTTCTTCAATGTTTCTTTTAGGTGATTACCCAATTAAAATATATTTTAGCCTATTTCGCTCTGCTTGTATAACTTAAAGTTCTTTCACTGGGATTCACAAAAACCTGTTACTTGCCATTCATTATGTCAGCCCACGATTAGTGAATGGCTCGGTTGAATTTGCTCTAGTGACATACTTTCACTGCACCTGTGACGTTAGGGTCTTTACTCTTTTCTGAACAGGTCAGGAGTATATATGAAACCTTATCACTTCTATGATCATCCATGAATTGAAATTAATATATAAGCACATATGCACCAATATCCCATTGCTTTAAACAATACGGGACTATAATTTCTTTCCACACACAGGATGCATAGATATCTCTGTCCAGTTTTGGAACACACACTAACTTCAAAACAAGTTTTCCACTCATTTATACTCAGTGTCAAATCCTCCGCTGTTTTTGATCCACAATCAATTTAGCCGTAATTCTCTACATCAAAAGTCTGTGAAGTCACGTATTCGTTCCTGGCATCTCCCGGTCGTTTTCTCCGCTATTCCCCGTTTTCCCTTACGCTCGTATATCAAAGAGCCCTAACCCTTTGATCACCGTCTCCCGGTGTGTCCCCGTCCTGATGTCTCCGCGCCTCCGTTGCTTCATCTGTTAACATCGGCAGTCAATGACCTCTGCGAACACCTGTCCCTGAATTCTATACCTTTCGGTCAATGACCGGCACTTTGTCCTCGTTCACGACAGAAAGCTCGATTGTTAACCCTCCTCATACCTTGTAATTAATCTTACTAGTTTATCAGGGAATCATTAACTCACAGTATCCCGTGACACTCTTCAAAGACTAAAACAACTGAATAAATTATGGAGTGGGACAGTCAGAACTACAAACATTAGATTTTTAAGAGCATGCATCTTTCCCATTACAACATATGCCAGTGAGACCTGGACACTTACTAAACAAGCTGAACAGCGCATAAATGCCTTTGAATATAAATGTTATAGATGAGTTTAAGAATATCTTGGGTAAAGAAAAGAACAAATGCATCTATACTTCAAGAGCTGAATATTAAAGAAGGTTGGCTATTAAATATGATAAAACAAAGAAAATCGAAATATTTTAGTCACTTGAAACATCACGAAAGTTTGGAGAGAACAATAATGGAAGGGTATATGCCTGGGAAGAGAGGAAGAGGCAGGCCAAAGAGAAGATGGGTACGGGATGTGGCGGGTGATCTCCAGATGGGTGTATCTGTCGCGGGACATCTTGCTTATGATCGAGAGGTTTTCCGAAAGGTTGTTATGGAAGCGAGGTTCTGCAAAGGACATGCTACTGAATGAATGAATGAATGAATGAATGAATGAATGAATGAATACAGTGTCATCTGTGTAGCGTAGATTGTTTATATTATAACCACCCCCCTCCCCCACTCCTGTTCATGTTCTCTTTTTGAGATATCCCCATCTATCTATCTATCTATCTATCTATCTATCTATCTATCTATCTATCTATCTATCTATCTATCTGTCTGTCTGTCTGTCTGTCTATCTATCTATCTATCTATCTATCATAACATGGTAACATGCATTGTTTATGTTTACAGCATTCAATTGACAGTGTTTTTTTTTTCATATTTGAATGTACTATGCACTGATGAACGAAAGATGAGTGGTTGGAAGGGCCGAATGTAAGACGGGCCTGCGTGCCCAATTTGATACCCTTCGAAAATAAAGTCCGTTCGTTCGTTCGTTCTCTCTCTCTCTCTCTCTCTTTCTCTCTCTCTCTCTCTCTCTCTCTCTCTCTCTCTCTCTCTCTCTTCTCTCTCTCTCTCTCTCTCTCTGATTATTACTTCGCTATAGAACACACACATATTGTACATAAATGCCGTGTGTGTGGGGGGGGGGGATGGGTGGGTGGTGGTGGAGAGGTTGAGAAACAAAGTCAGAGTGAAAGAGAGAAAGAGATGCACAGAGTGAAAGAACGGATGACCGATGAAAACACTTAATGGAAATAAATTACTGATGAAAGAAACCATGGCCACTGTAGACGCATGGAGAAATCAGCTGATTATGTCTAAGTTTATACGAGCATTAGGACACGTGCAGGTGAGAGATTGTACAGATAGTCAACGGATACTCACAGTAGACTCTCCCGCTGACATATTTATAACTGGCTGTGGAAGCTGCGTGTTTGCTTGTTATCGCGCACAGTGTAAATGCTCACGATCGGGTACTTGAGACGTTGAAAATAGCTTGTAATAACTCAAGTATTTTTGTGGGTGGGGGGGGGGGGTGTGTCTAAGAGAGATGAAGATATCCTATTACAAGTACTTTGTTAGCTAAAGCAGTTGTATTATCCACACTGCTATATGCTTGTGAAACCTGGACTGTTTATCAGCGACACGCTAGGAAATTAAATCACTTCCACACAGTCTGCCTAAGGAAGCTACTGAAGATTAACTGGCAAGACAAGATTCCAGACACTGAAGTCCTAGAAAGAGCATCCATGCCCAGTATCCACACTCTACTGATGAAGAATCAGATTCGCTGGGCTGGTCACTTGACTCGCATGCCAGATCACAGGCTCCCTAAACGAATTTTTTACAGCGAACTGCGTTGTGGTAAACGCTCCCAAGGTGGCCAGAGGAAACGCTTTAAAGACACTCTGCAAATTTCACTGAAGGCTTTTGGAATTCATCATGACACCTGGGAGGCTGCAGCCAGAGACCGAAATTCGTGGCGTGCATCATTACGCAAGGGTGCAGTCATATGTGAGGCAACCAGGACTGCAAGAGCTGTGAAGAAAAGGCAGGACAGAAAAACTACTGCAGGAAATCCTCCTCCAGAAACGTCAAGCATTCCTTGCCCACATTGTCAAAGAGCATTTCGAGCCAAAATAGGCCTTATCGGCCATCTTAGAACCCACGGCTCCATACCTTCAACCCCACTGGATGAAATGAATAGTCATCATCATTCTTGATGGACAAACAACATGTTCCAATGCATGTTAAAGAGTACTGTAATTTACCCTACAGATTTGACTGATATTAAAATTTTAAAATTATCTGAATCACTTTTTTAATGTACTCGTATATTTTGATTATATTTAGTTCCATTCGAAACGGTTCATAGCTGAAATTCTGATTGTTCCATTTATCATCATCATCATCATCATCATCATCATCATCATCATCATCATCATCATCATCAACATTATATAACAGGTCGTTTGCTGGACGTTACTTTCATCAGGGTCCGCCGAAAAGTCTCTTGGTATCTTGCCATGTATCCTGCCTCCAGCATCCGCATGCCCAGGGAGCATGTCATGTCTTGTGAGCATCTTCGCGCTGGTCGACCACGGCCTCTTCTTTCAGGAATCGTGCTTTCCATCACTGTTCTTTTCAGGCCACCATGACGCTTACTATAGGGTGTATTTTTAATGACTGTGCAGTGTTTGAAAATATTGCCGGTCCAAGTTTTGTATTCACCCTCTGTAAAGTTTAAGCAACATAATATGTAAATTTTTAAAAAAAAATTTGACCGGCAATATTTTCAATCACTGCACAGTCATTAAAAATACACCCTAATTTTCAGTTTCCGAGACAGGATTCTTTTTATGAGCCAGTTTTTCTCGATGTTCAGATCTTGTAGAACAGTGGTTCTCAACCTTTTTTGGCCTGTCGCCCCCCCCCCCCCTTTACCATATTTTCAGAACGTCATCCCCCAACCCCTTTTCATATTTCCTACCTAAAAATTTGGCCCGTGCCCCCCCCCCCCCCCCCCCCAAACCCTTCACCATATTTTCAGAACGTCATTCCCCCCCCCCCCCATTTTCGTATTTCCCACCTAAATATTCCCCCCCCCTCCTGCCCCTACACAGTATACGTAATAATGGAAGCACATACTAAAACAAGTCTAGACGTCCACACAAAACGTGATTTGTCGGTCTACTTTATAAAATTAATTTTAGAAGGATGAGACGTACAGAAACGTAAAGTATGAAGGGAAAAACAAGATGAAGTAATATGTTCTTGTATTAACGCGATCTTCAAATAATCTTCATCTTCCCTCCCCCCCCCCTCCTGGAAACCCCAAAATTCCCCCTTGTGGGGGGGCGGGGGGGGGAATTCCCCACCGGTTTAGAAACACTGTTGTAGAAGGTCATTACTTGTCTTCTACTAGGTCTTCAATTTCTGAGAACTTTCTGTAACACTTCCGCTCAAAAGCCTCAGTTATTTTCTTTAGTTATTCGCAACGCCTGCACGTTTTCCTATGACTAATTAGATCAATTGCTGTGCTTATTTCCCAAATGAACAGATAACACAGGGGTTGTCTACTAGCTTTGTGACGTACAACTCAAGTTGTTTTCCTACTGTGTATTTTCCTAATGTATCTGTGTAGTTTACTTCGATATTAACATACCTGGTTGAAACTGACAGATACACTGGCAGGTAAGCAGATAGTTCAAATGAATGACAAATATTAATGGTGTATCCAGATTTTATGGTAGGAAATGGGAGTTGTGCTCAAAGAATATGTAATGAAGTAGAAAAGTCATGATTAAAATGAATGCTCGTTTCTTGTCAACATGCCGGGAAGACAAACGATAGTATTCTTCTTCTTCTTCTTCTTCTTCTTCTTCTTCTTCTTCTTCTTCTTCTTCTTCTTCTTCTTCTGCGTTCATCCAGAGTTTTTTTTTTCGAACGTCATTGCGTTGAGCCTGTTTACAGCAAAGCTGCGTTCTTGCGCCGTTATGCCGACACATCCGACTTCTGCGGGCATTTGTGGACAGGGTTAACCTCCTGAGAGACAAACGATATTATGCCAGCGACCTTAACTTTGCAAAATACATCCCTGGAACACATAGTGGAATCTATTGGAAAGGGTACACAGTGGCCACCAATGGGCAGGATCTACTGTGTGTGTGTGGTGTGGGGGGGGGGGGGGTAATTGGACAGGATGCGCCGCTGAACCCACTAAACAAGGTCCACTCTGACGTAGTAGTTTGTGTGCTTGCCTGCCACGACATAGATCCAGGTTTGGTTCCCAGCAGTGAAGGATATTTTTTTAATAAGTACGACTATGTGGTATCCATTCACATAAAATGAATGCCCGATAGTTGTAATTATTGTCTGGGATTTTGTATAGGAAAGAATATCGCTGACGAAGGAAACTGCCAACCCAAATAGAATGTATGAAAACGTAACACTTCTCATTTCAACGGCGGTATTTGCCAAGGAATTACTTATATCTGGACCCGTTTTATAAAGCGGGTCGACGCAACAGTAGTAGCACTAGTACGGACAGGAAAAAGATGCTTCCAGCACTCGGTAGTGAACCCTGCCAAAGAAAGTGCGCCAACCGCTACGATACCACTACCCAAAAACAAGGTAGAGATGAAAGGTAACACAATGGTAAGATCATCAAGTTTGTAACAATGATTTCGACACGTATGTATCACCATTATTCTGTCAGTTAACAACATCGTAACCTTATAACAGCTGCAGGAGTTTCTTTCTCTCATGTCTAGCCAGCGATATTAACTTCAGACAACCCGTGTTGAAATGAAAACCTTGCACAAGAGATTCTGTAATTACATCCTTACTGAATACCTGGATTTATGTGAACAGAAGATGATCCATATCCGTGACCCACCGTGCACCGTGTTGACGTGAATTCTGTTCACACAATCTGTCTTCGTCAACAGCTCTTGACACTTAGATATAGTCAATCCGTCTATTTCCACCACGAGTCTCGGTGGCCTCTTTCTATGGTTAGGTTTGTTGAGGTGGCTAATTCTCTGACAATTACCCGTCGAGCCAATTCGTGTTGTCTTCTCTTTGATCAGGAAGAGAACGGAAAGCTCACGGCTACAGAAAAATTAGATTCTCTTTGTACCGAGGCAAATATAGGAAAGGGAAGAGATATGGCTGATGCAATGTTCAACAATAGGAAACAGTTTCTCAGATCGAAGTAGTTGAATTACGAATAGAGACTAAGGGCGATTAAGTGTTATATTTAGAAAATACAATGAGAAAATCAGTGACAATGGAACGTGGGACTGGTCAGCTTTTTAAAAACACAATTATAAGTGACAGAATGAAGTTTGCGGTAAGAAAGCTTGTGTTCGTCAGCACATAAACACACATATACTCACACTCATAGACACAATCTCGCCCACGTACACACGCGCACGCACACCCAAATACACTGATATAACTGCAAGGTGTTTGTAAAATCTCACTACAATTGGTATGTAGTTCAAATTTAAACAATAAAGTGTCTCAACATATACACTGACAAGTACAGCACCACTCTTTTTACCCTCTCTCCAAAACAAAAGGCTGGGATCATCCAGATAAATGCAATACCTCTTTGAGAAGATAAAGAACCAACATACCTTGGAGTAACATTTGATGGCAGGCTGACATGGAGAAAGCACATCAACAAAGCAGTAGCAAACGCCAGAAGGAAAATAGCCATTCTAAGAAAACTAAGTGGAACCACATGGGGAGAGAGTGGGAAAATACTTAGCAAAGTTTATCAACAGAGCAAACGACCACACCTGGAATACCGGTCAACTGCGTAGTGTTCAGCATCAAAAACCATACTACAAGAGCTGGACAAGGTGCAAAATCAAGCACTTAGAGTCACCACAGGAGGGATGAAATCAACCCCTATAGTGGAGATGGAGAAGATGGGGAGGACACAAGCACTGAGAGAGCGCAGAGATACGAAAACGCTAATACAAGCAGAAAAGTTCCTCAGCTTTCCAGGTCACCCTATGAAGAACAGATTTGAAAACTTAGCTATGGGGCGGTTGAAAAGAAGCAGTTTTATCCATAGGCCAAACGACTCTGCAGAGAAACCACTGATCAGCCCACAGTTGGTATCCCCCTGACAACTATTCCAGAGCGAACTCCATGGAAAGATGAACATAGACTATCACTACAAATCCAGACAAAAGTGAGAGGAATATTTGACAAGGAAGAACAGAACATTGTACAGCGCAGAACAGCCACTCTCATCTTCCTTGATGAAGAATACCCACAGGACCTTTGAATCCGAGTCTACACAGATGGGTCAGCACAAAATACTATTCGAAATGGAGGAACGGGAGTGTACATAGAATACCCAAATAATACTAGAGGACACGGCCAGAGTTCCAACAGGAAAGTACTGCCATAACTATGATGCTGAAATTGAGGCAATCAAGATAGCAACAGAGAAATTACTAAATACCAGCCACTGGTACACAACCTGTGGTGCTATTGACAGATGCAATATCAGTAGTCGAGGCGTTCCTGTCTGGGAAATTGCCAGTACTAAGGACACTACTTTCTGAACTTAGCAGTCAGCATGAGGTCACCATACAGTGGATACCATTCCATTTAAATATGTGGGACTAGCCTCATAGCGAATACTGCCTTTGGTGAGTGAAGTGTTAGGCTTTTACATATTCTAGGTTATTGTATAATGAGGTTATGGTGACCAGTTCCTGTCCTCGCTGTGTTTTCTTTCAGTCAAGTCTCAGGTAATTCTGGCATAGATACCCTTTTCCTAAAGCAGGGAGCCGCTGTACATCAGTGACTAGCACGCTTACTTGCCGACCAGGTGGTGATGTTTTCATTGAACTCGTCTAGAGGTTAGCGACTTTTCTCTGTAATCTCGCATACTCTCGTAGGTAACGTGACGACGGTGAGAATCAGCAGTGGTTCGAATCTAGTCGATAACTTACGGGGTATGTGAGCCAGCCGCTCAGAAAGCAATGGCAAACTACTGAGCGTAATCTTGCCAAGAAATCAACAATCAGCTGAAAGATGCTGATGTTGACAGCAATGTCCTATAATGGATATGCAAACAAAAAAAAACAGGTATAAAGCGAGGCAACGGCAGCCATGTGATTCTCACCACTTCATCTATCGAGACGAACACGTTTCAGCTTGCCGATGAAACGTTTCAAGGGAAATAACTAATATAATTCCAGCCGTTCAACACAATAACCTCGCTTGTAAGCCTTGTTTCCTAGCTCCGTGGCGATGGCTTTGCCGACGCGATTCGTAATGCTGCTTACCCGCGTTCGAAACGCATCGGCGACAGATTTGGCAGCAGACCGTGTCGCGCTGGTCTTAACGTGTTGATATGGGAGCCGGTCGTTCAGAAAGAAATGGCAAACTAGTGAACGTAAAAACTTATCAAGACGTCATCAATTGCAGTAAAATGCTGGTGTTGACTGCAACGTCCTGTAAGGGATATGCAACTTTTAAAAATAAAGCCCTATTGATTGTATATTAAACGGGAAGGACATCAATGGGAGTTCAAGAACTGCCACATCCAGTAGGGAACAGGATTTGCTTCAGCTGCTACCAGACCGCCATTCAGCTACTGTAAGCAAAATAAAAAGCACTGCATTAGCTATAAGAATATGGAATTTAAGAACACTTATGCAGGTTGGAATGTTCTGTGGTGAAGGGATTACGGTATATAAACACACTCACACAGCCACACACAAAGAAACATACACACAGATTACCATAGACCTAGGTCATATATATATCATGTGCCATGCCGCAAAGCGTAGGCGGTCATGACTCGCCATTTCACTCGATCACCAGCGTCGTGGATCAGCTCGGTGTTCCTGTCTCGTCCATGCCACGTGGCCAAGCCATCCAGGTATTTTCCTCTCGGTCTTCCTCTTGGTCTGTTCCCTTCGATCTTGCCAGTTATCACCTAAGTTCTCTAATCCATTTCTTCTCATAAACATGTCCAAAACTTTTGACTGTCTACGTATATATATATATACTAGAGCTTGGTAATCCACACTCAGACCTTCTTCTGGAGAACCAAGTAAAGCGATTGTATATGTATATATCATCTTTGAGGCTGTTTAGATTTTTCTTATATTTTTTCTCATAGTAACTATTTCGCTGATTCCAAATAAACTGTATATATGTGGACTTTCATTTCGCCTGTCTTATGTCTGTCACTCCCATGAGTGCTACATTTTCTTATGTTGTTCTATATGTAGGGAAAATATGTTATGCTAGGATTGTTTTCTGTGCATATCTTATAATAATATCACTATACGCAAAGATTATAAAATGCTTAACATAGTTATAACACACCAGAGTGAATGTTCAATTTTGCTTTTATTTTGAGTAGCGTTTTTTATACATATTTCATGCTGTTGTTGTAAGTTGTAATTGTAATATGTTACTCTATGGTAAATGTTATTCGAAACTTTTATGTTTGTGTTTGAAGCTATAAGTGTTATGGTGTACACGGACATTATTTAAACTATGTGATGGGTAAATGGTGTGCGTAGCCATTACAGGTGAATGATGAGCATCTAAACTCACATGAAGCTGATACAAAAGAGACTAAAATAATTGTTTGCATATCCTTTACAGGACACCGCTGTCAACATCAGCATCTTTCAGTGATTGTTGATTTCTTGGCAAGATTACGCTCAGTAGTTTGCCATTGCTTTCTGAGCGGCCGGCTCACATACCCCGTAAGTTACCGGACGCGATTCGAACCACTGCTGATTCTCATCCGTCGTCACGTTACTTACGAGAGTATACGAGATTACGGATTGATTGATTGATTGATTGATTGATTGATTGATTGTTTAGGAACCGGCATCACAGCATTCGGGACATTCTCATAAGCACTCCGTCCCCATCCTCAGCAGCCAGCGAAGAGTTTCAACACTAATAGTTCCAGTAACAATCTGATTATATGTCCGTCTCGCCTCTCCTCTGAGCGTCGAGCGTCGGCCAGATCCCCTCGTCACTCCTCGCATGCCTCATTCTTTCCAGACTATGGTGATCCATTTGCTCCTCCGAGGTGTACACGTGCTCCCACAAGGCCGCAACCACGTCTGTCTTGTCATGTATCAATACTCCACCAAGTTTTGCCGAGCCAGCCAATCTGTCCGCCTGTTCATTCCCCAGCACACCGGCATGCCCCGGAGAAAAGATCCAGGTGATGCTTGCTACCTGTGACCTCCGATTACGGAGAAAAGTCGCTAACCTCTAGGCCAGGAAGCCGGCACAAAAGAGACTGATCATTGAGAAATAAGCCCGGAGATCGGGCGCTCTAATATAGACGCCGTTATAACACTTAATCTGAGGAACCTGCTTTGGTGTAGGAACTGCTGTCCTATATTGTGTGCCATCATGATGATGAGAAATCGCTTTGGGTGAAATAATAGTTGTACTTTACATTGTGTCTGCGTGAAAGACATTGACTGGAGGACGTTTTATTCAATACTAGCTGACCCGGCCCGGCTTCGCCCAGACCCTGGTGGGGAGCATCTCATTTAATTCATATAAGTAATCATATAAGTTCTCGTTCCCGTTACCGACAATCTGTCTGTCTGTCTGTCTATCTGTCTGTCTGTCTGACCCGGCCCGGCTTCGCCCAGACCCTGATGGGGAGCATCTCATTTAATTCATATAAGTAGTCATATAAGTTCCCGTTCCCGACTATCTATCTGTCTGTCTGTCTGACCCGGCCCGGCATCGCCCAACTCCTGGTGGGGAGCATCTCATTTAATTCATATAAGTAGTCATATAAGTTCCCGTTCCCGACTGTCTGTCTGTCTGTCTATCTATCTGTCTGTCTGTCTGTCTGACCCGGCCCAGCCCATGGTGGAGAGCATCTCATTTAAATCATATAAGTAGTCATATAAGATCCCGTTCCCGACTATCTGTCTGTCTGTCTTGGGTAAATGGAGGAGGGAGGAGGAAGAGGGAGGTGGAGGAGGGAAGAGGAGGGAGGAGGAGGGAGGAGGAGACAGGAGACAGGAGGAATAGGGAGGAATAGGAGGGAGGAGGAGGGATTAGGAAGAGGAGGGAGGAGTAGGGTGGAGGAGGAGGGGGAGGAGGAGGGAGGAGGAAGAGGGAGAAGGAGGGAGGAGGAGAATGCAGGAGGAGGAGGGAGGAGGAGGAGGAGAGGGGAGGAGGAGGGAGGAGGAGGAGAGAGTAGGAGGAGGGAGGAGGCGGAGGGAGCAGGAAGAGGGAGGAAGAGGGAGGAGGAAGAGGGAGAAGGAGGAGGAGGAGGGAGGAGAAGGAGGAGGGAGGAGGAAGAGGGAGGAGGAGGGAGAAGGAGGGATGAGGAGAACGCAGGAGGAGGAGGGAGGAGGAGGAGAGGGAGGAGGAGGGAAAGGGAGGAGGGAGGAGAGAGTGGGAGGAGGGAGGAGGCGGAGGGAGATGGAAGAGGGAGGAAGAGAGAGGAGGAAGAGGGAGAAGGAGGAGGGAAGAGGATGAGGGGGATGAGAAGGAAGAGAGAGGAGGAGGAATGTGAAGGGAGGAGGAATGTGAAGGGAGGAGGTAGAGGGAGGTGGAGGGAGGAGGAGAGAGGAGGAGGAGAGAGGAGGAGGAGGGATGAGGAGGAGGGAGGAGGAGGAAGAGGGAGGAGGAGGAATGTGAAGGGAGGAGGAAGGAGGAGGTAGAGGGAGGAGGAGGAGGGAGGAGGAGAACGGAGGAGGAGGGATGAGGAGGAGAGGGAGGAGGAGGAAGGAGGAGGGGAGGAGGAGGGAGGAAGAAGGAGGAGGGAGGAGGAGGGATGAGGGGGAGGAGGGAGGGTAGGAGGGGGAGGAGGAGAAGGGAGGAGAAGGGAGGAGGAGGGCGAAGGAGGAAGGAAGAGGAGGGCGAGGAGGTAGGAGGAGGGAGGAGGAGGAGGAAGAGGGAGGAGGAGGGAGGAGGAAGAGAGTGGAGGAGGGAGGAGGAGGAGGGAGGAAGAGATAGGCGGAGAGAGGAGGAGGAGGGAGGAGGAGGAGTAGGGAGGAATAGGAGGGAGGAGGAGGGAGGAGGAGGGATTAAGAGAAGGAGGGGGGAAGGGGAGAAGGAGGAGGGAGGAGGAGGGAGAGGAGGAGGAGAGGGAGGAGAGGAGGAGGAGGAGGAGGAGGAGGAGGGAGGAAGAGGGTGAAGGAGGAGGAGGAACGATTAGGAGGAGGAGGGAGGAGGGGAAGGAGGAGGAGGAGGGAGGAAGGGAGGGGGGAGGAGGAGGGAGGAGGAGGAGGAGGAGGGAGGAGGAGAACGCAGGTGGGGAGGAGGAGGAGGGAGGAGGGAGAGGGAGGAGAGAGGAGGGAGGAGGGAGGAGGTGAAGGGAGGAGAGGTAGAAGGAGAAGAGAGAAGGAGGAGGGGAGGAGGAGGAGGAGGAGGAGGAGGAATGATGAGGAGGGAGGAGGAGGAAGAGGGATGTGGAGGAAGGAGGAGGAGGGAGGAGGAGGGAGGAGGTAGAGGGAGGAAAGGGAGGAGGAGAGAGGAGAGAGGAGGAGGAAGGGAGAGAGATGGAGTAGGAGGGATAAGGAGAAGGGAGGAGGAGAGGGAGGAGGAGGGAGAAGGGAGGGGGAGAAGGAGGAGGAAGAGGGAGGAGGGGGAGGAGGTAGAGGGAGAGGAAGAGGGAGGGAGAGGTGGAGGGAGGAGGTAGAGGGAGGAGGAGGGAGGAGGTAGAGGGAGGAGGAGGAGGAGGCGGAGGGAGTAGGAGGGAGGAGGATGGAGGAGGAGGGAGAGGAAGAGGGAGAAGGAAGAGGGAGAAGGAGGAGGGAGGAGGGAGGAGGGGGAGGAGGTAGAGGGAGGAGGAAGAGGAGGAGGGTGGAGGGAGGAGGTAGAGGCAGGAGGAGGGGAGGAGGTAGAGGCAGGAGGAGAAGAGAGGAGGAGGGAGTTCGCCATTCCGAATTCATACTCGTCTAGGTTCTGTGATTTCGGTCCTTCCATTGATTGTTCTTCCCTTCTACACGACTGTAGATAACTTCCTTACACATAAAAAGATGAATTGTTATTGATATTGCCGTGGCATGGAGGCATATATATCAGCAGCAGAGTTGAACGCCTACGCCAGCCGGCACGGCACTTGATGATGATGATGATTGCCGTGTGACGATTCTGTGTAGTCACGTCATTTTCTTCCCTTTCCCTAGCGTTTTGGTTCGGGGATTCTTTCATCATCATCATCATATATTTACGTACGTATTTTGGGAATGGGAGGAGGGAGGAGGAGGAAGAAGAAAAAAAATACGACAGTGGGCTGCACTGGAATGAAAGGAAGGCGTGTAGAAAATTTCATCTCAATCGGATGGGCCGTTCGCGAGCGCATAAAGGACATACGGACAGACAGACAGGCGGAGATCGCAATTTATATATAAGACTAGCTGACCCTGCCCGGCTTCGCCCAGTCACTGGTGGGGAGCATCTCATTTAATTCATATAAGTAGTCATATAAGTTCTCGTTCCCGTTACCGACTGTCTGTCTGTCTGTCTGTCTGTCTGTCTGTCTGTCTGTCTGTCTGTCTGTCTGTCTGTCTGTCTGACCCGGCCCGGCATTGCCCAGCTCCTGGTGTGGAGCATCCTCATTTAATTCATATAAGTAGTCATATAAGTTCCCGTTCCCGTTACCGACTATCTGTCTGTCTGTCTGTCTGTCTGTCTGTCTGTCTGTCTGTCTGTCTGTCTGTCTATCTGTCTGCCTGACCCTGTCCGGCTTCGCCCAGTCCCTGGTGGGGAGCATCTCATTTAATTCACATAAGTAGTCATATAAGTTCTCATTAAATTCATACAACAAAAAAAGTAACTTAAAAGAATGTCCTTCCACACACCATCCATTATTTTTAATGATAACGCTTGCTAATCACCTGCATGACTACAGTAACTTCTTAAGCAAATAAAGATGAGTTACAATGTTATGCATTGTGCATTATTTTTATGAAAACTTTAAAAATGCCTTACAGTTTGTATCATTATTTATTATAACTCATATGACGGTACATAACTATGGACACAGAGTTTATAAATCTTCGAAAACGATGCCACAATATGACTATAAGTTATACAGAAAAGTTATGCCCCTTGAAATAACTTTTACGGAGTTAGGTCCCCTGAAATATATACAATTATAATGAAAAATGAAAAATGAAATAATACTGAGTAAGCAGGCGATTTCACACTAAAAAAATATCACAGTTGACAGCTCCGGACTGAAAGGAAGGCGTGTAGAAAATTTCATCTCAATCGGATGGGCCGTTCGCGAGCGCACAAAGGACATACATAGATACAGACAGACAGACATACGATCCTTATTTATATATAAGATGACAGAACCTATACATATAATGGCATCGAATATAACCGAATTGACCTGTTCGACTACGGGAAAGCGTTCAGACTCAACAGAGTGAGTGGGTGAGTGACTGAGAGAGTGAGAGAGAAAGAGACAGACAGAGAAAGAAAGAGAGAGATGTGGGGAGAGAGAGAGAGAGAGAGAGAGAGCGAGAGAGAGAGAGAGAGAGAGAGAGAGAGAGAGAGAGAGAGAGAATAAAAGCAGCCAACCTTGATGACACGCACGTCAGACATTATCAGTTTATGTATGTTAATATATGATGTATAGATAGGACTTGCTATGTATAGATTCTCGAAACTACACATTCTTATTCGTCTATTTCTAGCTCTCAATTGAGCTCTATAGTTTACAGTCTCCCGTTTATTAAAACCGATGAGCTAACCTGAAAAAAGGGGTGGCGGAGCGTGAGGGGGGGGGGGGGGCAGGATTTGCTTTCGCAGAGAAGAGAATCCCAGCTGATCATCAGCGAAACCTCTCGTTTGCTAAGGCCTATCGCCCTGTTATTTAAGTAACATTTTAGTTACTTATTATACCTTATACTTATACACCTGCAAAAGTGAGGTGGGGGTATGCAGATACTGCTCTGGGTCCCACCCTTACAGTCAATGCCAGCAAGCAAAGATCGACAAGGACATCAGGAGGCCAAATCCTAATAGAAATTGCGCCAACTGCCTAGGCAACCACTGCGCCAGGTAACTCGGCTGTCCCTGTCACCAAGACAGCAAAGAAGCAATGAAGATTGCCATCAAAGCTAATCTGCCCTAGAAAGAGGCTAGGATGCAGTACGAAGCGACCAATCGACTTTAAAAAAGTGACAAAGCGCAACTGGAAGGCCAACTAAAGGACCTGAGATCAAAGTTTAAAAGCACAGAGGAAGAAAGAGACAAGACGCAAGAGACACACATAACAGCGGTTCAAGGCATCCTGGATGAAGTGAAGCAAGTTCAGCAGAAGATTGAGCAGGATGTCGCTCGAATGGCTGCTATAACGGCCGAGACAGAAGTAAATCTATCAAAAATAAAAGAAGAGAGAGAAAAGACAGAAGTCACTCTTAAAGAGATCCAAGAAGAAAGAGAACAAATAGAACTGCTCAAGTCAAAGAGAAAAAAAAACATCTCAACCAGATAGCACAAAGTCCCAGAAGAAGAAGCAACAGAAGAAGAAATAATAGTGGAGGAATAATACGACGGCTACCCAGACCCTCCGGGTAGCGGGGTAGGGGTATACCCTATCAAAGCAGAAGTAAGGTGCCTCCTTCCCTCCGCTAGCCTACGGGACACCCTTGGGCAAGGTGGAGTACCCGTTTAGCCCCCCCCCCCCCCCCCCCAACAGGGTAACGTGAAGCCATGGGAGCAGGTGGTGGATTGGACTTGGGAGCAGCCGACAGATAGTTGTTGGTTATGGTTTCAAGTCAGTGACGGTGGGCAGAGGATCTCTCAGTAGAGACAATGGCTACGGTCATCCGATCAGTATGGTCACTGCCAGGAAGGAAGAATGGTAGACTTCCCTCCTTATTGATTCCCGGGCAGAGGAGGCTCGTCAGCCTTGGTTGGTATCTCTTCTAAGAGAGGGAACTCTAAATCTCAAACCTCCGCTGCCTTGCGGGTATACCCATATGGGAAAGGCTTCGGGAGTAAACCCTGAGGACAAATCCGGAGATGGAGTCCCTAAGGCAGTTCCATGTTGTAAACAACATAGTTCTGGCAACTCCTGCGACGGCACCGATGCCAAGTTGCATTGGCTACTGCCTTTCCCTTGGGCAACATCGGCGACGTGGAGAGGGGGAACCTGCTACTGGGCAACAGCTGGTTCTCCGATTTCCATAGCCCAGGCTTGTGCCCTGAAGAGGTCACTTCAGCACCGCGTAAAGCGGTGACACAACACGGGAAGTAGCATTTGCCGGTTATAAGTCTTAATGCTCGATTGGCGTAGAGCAAGGCGCCAGGGGCTACTTCCGACGGTGGGAGAGATCATCGTATCTCACTAGACAGCTACCGCCCGCCTAAGCTGGGCATCCCCCAGTCAATAAGGTGTTGTCTCGCCATGGTTCATCTGCTCCTGAGGGTGTGTGGAGCTTAGGGGGAAATCCTGACACATGGACCGCAATCTATACACCTAACAGCAAGAAAAAAACAAAACAATCGGCCCTAAGGCTGGGAACATGGAACGTAAGAACCATGACCCCTGGCATCTCAGACGATCTAAATGAGATTGTGGATGCCCGCAAAACTGCAGTGATAAACAACGAACTGCTAAGACTGGGGATAGACATTGTCGCCCTGCAAGAGACAGACTCCAAGAATCTGGAAGCATCAAGGAGAGGGACTTCACTTTCTACTGGCATGGCAAGCCGTGCGGAGAGACCAGGGAGCATGGAGTTGGCTTCGCTATCAGAAACAAGCTGCTCAATTCCATCATACCACCAAAGGGATGGCACTGAAAGAATATTGAAGCTCCAACTCCAGACAGAGGCAGGTCCAGTTAGTATTATAAGCGTTTACGCCCCAACACTAACTGCAGCATCAGAATCTAAAGACAAGTTCTATGACGACCTTAGCAAAGAAGTCAGTGAAACACCAGAGAAACAATATCTTTTTATCCTGGGGGATTTCAATGCCAGGGTTGGCTCCGACCACGAATCTTGGCCTTCATGTCTAGGACAGTTTGGCGTTGGGAAGATCAACTGACAATGGACAACGTCTCTTGGAATTCTGCAGCCACCATAATCTGTGCGTGACCAACACCTTCTTTGACACGAAACCTCAACACAAGGTGTCATGGAGGCACCCCAGATCAAAGAACTGGCACCAACTCGACCTGGTGCTCACTAAACGCAGCAACCTCCGCAATGTACGGATGACTCGCAGCTATCATGGTGCTGACTGCGACACCGACCATTCACTCGTCTCCAGCAAGGTGAAGATAAAGCCCAAGAGAATCTACAGAAGCCGAACAGAAGGAAGACCACGCATTGACACCAGTGGCACCCAAAATAAGAGAAGGTCAACAAATTCATGCTAGGCTCTAGCGGATACTCTGCCCGGCCCCACAGACGGAGATTCCACCGAGAGATGGAGTCATTTTCGCGACACCATCTACAATACAGCACTATCAACATTTGGCAAGAAGCAAACTAAGTCAACCGACTGGTTTGAAGCACACTCTGAAGAGATGCTCCCAGTCCTGGAGATAAAGAGACATGCATTCTCGATGTATAAAACATCACCTTCAGAGAAAACACTGCAGGCATTGCGAACGGCCAGAAATAGAGTACAACAGATGGCAAGAAGATGTGCGAACAGGTACTGGCTACAGCTCTCTGCTCAAATTCAAACTTGTGCAGACACTGGAAATATAAGAGGAATGTATGAGGGCATCAAGCAAGCTGTCGGTCCATCAAAAAATAAGAGGCCCCTTTACGATCAACTGAGGGGGTAATCATAAAAGATCGAGCGAAACAAATGGATCGCTGGGTAGAACACTACTCAGAGCTATACTCAGTGGATAACACTGTCAGCGAAGAAGCTCTGGAAGCCATCGATCAACAGTCCGCCATGCATGCCTTGGATAACGAACCTTGCCTCACAGAAATCAGCGAAGCACTAGACTCTCTCAAATCCGGCAAGGCACCTGGAAAAGATAGTATTCCACCTGAAATTTTAAAATGTAGCAAAGAAACAATCATCCCAGAACTGTATGCAATATTACAGCTCTGCTGGAGAGAAAAATCAATACCACAAGATATGAAAGACGCAAACATCGTTACCCTTTATAAAAACAAAGGCGACAGAAGCGACTGCAACAACTATCGCGGCATTTCCCTTCTCAGCATTACAGGCAAGATTTTTGCCAGAGTAATCCTTAAAAGATTACACATTCTTGCTGAAAGAATCTACCCCGAATCGCAGTGCGGATTTAGACCCAACAGGTCCACCATCGATATGATTTTCTCACTCCGGCAGCTCCAAGAGAAGTGCAGAGAACAGAGGAAGCCATTATATATAGCCTTCATCGACCTCACAAAGGCATTTGACCTCGTGAGCAGAAGCGGCCTTTTTAAGGTCCTTGAAAAGGTTGGATGTCCACCCACCCTTCTTAGTCTCGTGAAATCATTCCACGAAAACATGCAGGGACCATTTTATTTGACGGCTCAACATCCCAGTCATTCAGCATCAGCAGCGGAGTAAAGCAGGGATGCGTGCTTGCTCCTACACTCTTTGGTATCTTCTTTGCTGTTCTCTTAAGGCAAGCATTTGGGACTGCCACTGAAGGCATATACCTCCACACAAGATCTGATGGCAAACTTTTTAACCCATCAAGACTCAAGGCAAAGACCAAAATAAGACCAAGATGCGTAAGAGAACTACTTTTTGCAGATGATGCAGCACTGACTACTCATACAGCAGAAGATCTCCAAAGGCTCATAGATCGTTTTGCAGCTGCCTGCAAAGACTTTGGGCTCACCATTAGCCTAAATAAACACAGGTGATGGAACAAGATGCTGATGCGCCTCCGTCAATCAAAATCTCTAATTATGAATTGAAAGTCGTCCACGATTTTTGTGTATCTGGATCGACAATATCAGATAATCTTTCATTAGAGACAGAAATCGACAGACGCATTGGAAAGGCAGCCACAACATTTTCCAGGCTAGCTAAAAGAGTTTGGGAGAATAATAGACTAACAGAGCGTACAAAAGCTCAAGTATATAAAGCTTGTGTTGTTAGCACACTACTCTACGGGTCTGAATCCTGGACCCTGTACTCAAGACAGGAAAGGAAGTGAATTCCTTCCACATAAGATGTCTGAGACGTATCCTGGGCATAACATGGAAAGACCACATAACAAACAAACAGGTGCTTGAAAGAGCAGATATTACCACAGTGCACACCCTCCTCAAGCAGAGACGCCTCCGGTGGTGGGCCACGTATCTCGAATGGAGGACGAACGTATTCCCAAAGATCTCCTTTACGGAGAACTAGCCACAGGAAAGAGGCCAACCGGAAGACCCAAATGCGATATAGGGATGTGTTGTAAACAAGATATGAAAACCATTGGAATAGATCCAGACACGTGGGAGAGAGTTGCAACAGACAGATGCTCCTGGAGAAGAGATGTACGAAACGGACTGGTGCTCTTTGAGCGCAATCAGATCCAAAAAACTGAGGAGAGACGGCACAGGCTCAAAGAGCAGTCATTTACTGCGGGACTTGCCTCGTCTCACAGATGCGGAAACTGTGACAGAGATTGTCATTCTCGAATTGGACTATACAGTCACCAGCGGTGCTGCCACGCACCTCCCAAGCGGCACAACTCTATAGTCCTTCAGGACTGAAAGAGGCCTACTACTACTACTACTACCCAGACCAAGACCAAGTGTGTAAGGCAGGCCTTGAGTCGGTATCGCTCCCCACCAAGATCGAACCATCGAGCCGGCCACGACACAAGATACCAAAGAAGACCAAGAAGATACCAAAACACAAGATACAGTTGGAGGAAGGAAGACGACTGGTAAAGCTCCCTGAAGGAAACAACACCATATGACGGGGCGGGTACACAATTGCTCCAGGTCTCAACAAGTGTGCGACTCTGTACTGACATGTAATACCACAAGGATGAAATGAACACAATTGCAGCCATTTCACTTTTTCAAGGAAGCAGATAGACGCTTCTATATTTACGAAAGAAGAAGAATTAGATACAGTATAAAGGCCCCAAATACAACGAAATCGATATAGACGATGGTTGAACGGTGCCATTTATCTCTAGAGTTGGAATTGGAATCAGAGGAACCTCGCTTAACTAGCACCTCGCATAGCGAGTAATTCGCATAACGAGCAAAATAAACTAAAAGAAAATGACTCGCTGAACGAGTGACATTTCGCATAACGTGTGACGCGGGGAGGAGGAGAAGTCCCGGATTTTGCACCTGCAACAGCGAGGGTCGGAAGGCAGGGGGGGGGGGGAGTCGGATAGAACTGTGCGGAGGGGGAGGCCCTCTATATAGGGCCAGCACCGCAGAGCGCTGCAGTCGCCTTCTGCTTGGAAGAAGCTATGGTCGGAGAGCGTTGTCGAATGTGATTTTGAGGGGTTTGAGACAGTAGCTGTGGAGCCTGTTGTCAACGAGATTATGTCTTTGGTCAAGATCATGGGACTGGAGGTGGATAACAAAGATATCGATTAGCTTGTGGAAGAGCAAAGCCAAGAGCTAACCACCGAAGAGCTTATGGAATTACATTGTGTTTCACAGCAAGAAGTTGTGGAAGAGAGTTTGTCCGAGGAGGAGGAGAAGGTAACAGCAAACCAACAATCTTCTGGCGCAATAACAGAAATGCTGAAAGCATGGGAAACTGTTGCATCGTACATTGAGAACCATCACCCTAATAAGGCAGTGGCTATGAGAGCTACTAATTTATTTAATGATAATGCTGTGTCGCATTTCCACCAAATTCTGAAGCGTCGGCAAAAACAAATTTCTCTAGACAGCTTTATAGTAAAAAAGAATTAGGTATGTATTATAAATTGTACATTAATTATTTCAATATTTTTTGTTTTCTACAAATCGAACTCTCATTCCAGGTTCATTCATTCCGCGATAGAAGAGGAAGACGAATCACGCTCCTTAACAATGTATGTATAATATTCTTTGAATAAACAAAATACAAAATATTTTGAGTATTTTTTTCGGCATGGAACGAATAACGTATTTTACATTAATTTGTATTGGAAAAACTGTTTCGCTTAACGAGTGTTTCGCTTTACGAGTAAGGTTCTGGAACGAATTATGCTCGTTAAGCGAGGTTCCACTTTACTTATTTATCCTATTTGTATGTTGATATAAAGTCATGTTATTGTTTTACATAACTTCACAGGACCATCATTTCACACCATTGTCTAGTATATGGGAAGGACATTGTTGTCTCAAGCCAGTTCACTATCATCGTATTACCAAACAATCAAATCATAGTTTCATCTGATGATAATTGAGTGCTGAGAGTATCATGAATATCTAGAAAGCAAATAAACACAGAGGTTTGTTTAACGTATAAACTGTCATTTGCTGCCAATATAGTACCTTATGTAGAAGCTTATACAACAACAGTGAATGCATAGTGAGAGCAACTGGAGGACACTCAGAACCCTTCACCATAAGATCTGGAGTACGACAAGGTTGTGTCCTGTCCCCTCTTTTGTTCATAACATATATAGACAACATATGTAAAGAAACCAGCCAAACAGAGACCGCAAGAATACCGCATGACGAGAACACAGAAGAAGAACCATCTGCAAATCTAACCATTAGAGAACTCCTGTTTGCGGACGACCAAGCACTAATAGCAAAATCAGAAGCTGAATTACAAGACCACATGAATAGTCTAAACGAAATGTGTAGGGAACATAACATGAAAATTAGCACAAGCAAAACAGAGGTAATGACTATAACTAAAGAAGAAAAAACAACAACAATTCACCTAAACGAACATCCCTTGAAACAAGTAAAGAGTTTCAAGTACCTAGGAAGTATAATATCATCAAATGGCAGATCAGAAGACGAGATCGAAAATAGATGCAATAAGGCAAACCAACTCATTGGACAAATGGCACCAATACTAAAGAACAAACATGTATCAATAACTACTAAGAAAGCACTTTACAACTACAATCTTCCTACCAACTCTATGCTACCAATGCCAAACCTGGACAATGACAGAAAAAGAGAAAAGAAACATCACAACAACAGAAATGAGATTCCTGAGAAGAATACTCAACGTATCAAGAAGAGATAAGATCAGAAATGAAGAAATCAGGACTAAAGTGGGGTTATAGCAGCACTAGATTTTATTAGAAAGCAGCAAGTCAAATGGTTTGGCCATGCAAGTAGGTTACCAGTCAACAGCATACCACAACAAGCAATGATGTACAGACCAGATGGAAACAGAGGAAGAGGCCGACCACGTAAACGTTAGGACGGAGGGAATAGCAGAGTCCATGGTAATATCGATACATAAAGCCCATAATCGGGCACTCTCACGATGTTTATACTTCACCTCGACACCGCCAGGTACAAGAGGAACATGGTGAGATGAAATTAGATGAGATAGTACCTTGCTGTGTATGGCAGAGGGGTCTTTGAGCCTGAGGAATTAAGGCCGCCTGGCTAGTGCAGTCGCCGCAAACTGTGCAGGTTAGGATTTTCTTTTTGCCGCCGACAGAAAAAAATCCCACACCTTACCGAGGGATCGAACCCGGGTCTCCAGAAAGGGAGTCCGGCGTTCTAGCCACTCGGCCAGCCGCTCTGTTTAACGTATAGTTCTGTAGATTTATTTGGTTGTTACGGGATTTGAGATTTAAATATTGAGCACAACCCACTACTTGCAACGCTGATCGTATTCTGGTATGAACCTACGGCCCATCCACGTCAATGTGGAAGCACTAGACTCGAGTTTCCCTATCATTTGAGCTCGTCAGTAGTGCATATCCTTGACCGGGCCCGGAAACAAACCCCGGATCACTGGCGTGTGAAGTATAGTTATGTCTTAATATTTTCCTAGTGAAAGTAATTGTGTATTTTTGTGTTATTGCTTTCGCTTGCTTTGCACACAAGCGTAGCCCGTACATGTCCTACTATGTCTAATGCACTGGACTGATGTTTGCGTGTGGATTAGTTTTCCATATTACCAGAGTCCCTCACCATAAGACTATTATACTCGGACTTCTGAGGTGTAATTGTGTATGTTTACATGTTTACTTACAGTACTTGGTTTGGTGGGGGGGGGGGGGGTTGTTGTTATATTAACCAGGGGATGGAGATTGTCAGGGTGGACGCCTTCCCTATCTAGTAGTTCTTTCTTTCATCTAAGTAAACATTGGTATCTAAGGTGTTCCTTCTCACTCCTTGGAGATAGCTACATTTGTCTTTTATTCTACGAGCCATTTCCAGCTGTACGCTTGTGTACCCATTGACATTGTCTTTAATTGTCCGCAAGAGACATGTTGCTTACTTGGATTGGGAGCGCCGGAGATTTCTTCTTCTTCTTCTTTGCGTTCATCCGGAGTGATTTTTTCAGATGTGATTGCGGTGTGTCTGGTTAGGCACCCTCGGGTCGAAACCCTCAGGCCAACACATCCGACTTTTAGCGTGCATTTTTGACCAGGTTAGCAATCCTGGGAGACTCTCACTTTTGTGGTACCGTCCACATCTCAGCTGGTCAAGTTGGAACAGTCGAAGACTACACGGTCATCCCTCAAGTGAAGGCAGGGACAGTCCATAGCATTTTCCGCCATCCTGGGTGGCTTCCATAATTGCAGAGCCGGCACATAACGCTCTGGTGCTGGGTTTACCGAGGGAATCGTCACGTCCTGCTCATGGCTGTTTTAATTCCTCACTTCAATATATTGGGCATTTCACTCGCCCTGGGCCGTTCCTGCACAAACCAGTCAGCTCTGCGGTTGGTTTCCACTAAGCGAGTTTTCGGACATGTGCTTGTCCCTGTACCCATCAGAGCTGTTCCAGGCACGGCGGACATTCGGAAAACTACCTAGTCAGAGCTGTTCCGAACAAGAGCGGCATTCGGAAACTAGGTAGTCAGAGCTGTTCCTAGCACGAGAGACATTTGGACGAGACATTTCACTCGGACGTAATTGCATAGTGTCAATTTTTAGTTTGCCACCCGTAGGACGACACTTCCGACTTCCGGCGGGCATTTTTTAATGAGGTTAACCTTCCTCTGATTTCGAGGCACGTTAGACTGTTGTGGTGTCGCCCACATCTCAGCTGGTCAAGATAGAACTACCAACGACATCGCGGTCGGCCCTCAAGGGAAGGCAGGGGCAGTCATTGGGCAGTCCCTCGCTATCCAAGGAGGCTTCCATAATTGCAGAGCCGGCACATATTGCTCCGAGACTGGGCTCATCCGAGGAGTTGCCACGTCCTGCTCATGGCTGCTTTAGTTCCTCACTTCCATGTATTGGGCATCTCGCTTGCCACTGGTCGCTCAAGTGAGCTCCAGGGGCGGTCAGACTGCGGGCGACATCCACTCGGTAAGCTTTTGCTTTTGACTTTGGACCACGCAATAGGTTCGCTCGCCGTGCGTTCCATTTCGCGTCATTGAGACGTTTCTCCACTTTTATCTACACTCTCTATGAGTTAGATACAGACAGTTTTCGTAACCATTTCCTTCGACTGGGGCATTTTACTGACTTTTTGTACTCGCTCACGAGGTAGGCTACATGTGCTGCCGGCTCAGCACCTTACCTTCGTGCAGCAGTCAGTGAGAAACGGCCAGGCCATCTCATCCGGGAATCCAACATATCCCTCAGCTGAGAGCCTTCAAACAAGTGTCAGAACTGGGCATGTAGCTTGCTCAGTATCTCGATTCCAACTTTTCGGTAGGTGGATATCGGCCCGACTCTCAGATTCGAGGGTCTGTGGCTTAGAGGCGTTCAGCCTAAACCCTCGACAGAGAGCCTCAGAGTATTGTCCGAAACAAGAACTGCCTTCATGCGCCTGATTTAAACTTTTGACTGCTATCCTCAGTCTCCTGCAGAGCAGCAGGTTGTGTCTCTCTTAGTTTGGTCCCTATCCCATACGCTGTCCGATATGTAGTTTTCACCCATCGGCAAGCACATGGGGTCAACGGGACACTCAAGCTCCCCCACCACGGCAAGGTGGAGACACATCGGGGGAGGCCGGAGATTTGAATCCGCATCCACCACAAAGCCAGTGTGAGCACTAACTTATGTTATGACAAAGTTGAGAATGCTAACCTGGTTTATAATCCAGGGCAAACTCCAATTTATGATAACTTCTCATGGCGTGGTGAAGGGTTTTCTACTGTCCCTTGTAATACTGATCAGCTCCACTTTCCGGTTGTTGTTTTTTTTTTTTGCCTGATTACATTTCAATCGTAGCAAACTGTAGATAAAAGAATGTGGATGCACCTTTTTTTTAAAAAATGATCAGTCTGATAGCCCATTTTCTCTTAGTGTCTCATTCAGGGAGTAGCAACTGCTGATAACATTTGAATAGATAGGAGAAGTGGGCTGGAGATAGTCACACATTTTATCAGTGGACTTGATGGGGCTTGCCTCTTGTTTTTACGGGAAACCTCCACTGTTGTATTTCCCCACTCTTTTCTTCTTTCATTGTTATCTCGCTTACGACTACATGCAAGCCAAGGTTGGGTAGAGAACGTGTGAAATCGCAGGCAATCGTGCATACATCTATGTAAATATTACATAACATTTGCATACAAACAAATAAACACAAACGTAGATACGCATGCTGGTACACACATACATTATTACACACATGTATATATGCTCATGTGTGTGTGTGTGTGTGTGTGTGTGTGTGTGTGTGTGTGTGTGGGCGAACGGGCGGGCGTGCGTGTGCGTGTGTGTGTGTGTGTGAGAGAGAGAGAGAGAGAGAGAGAGAGAGAGAGAGAGAGAGAGAGATTATAATATATTAATTATAAGTTTGAAAACACAACATCTCCACAATAAAACAATGTTAATGTTAATCATATAACACTATTACTTAAAGATATCAATTGTCGCTAGCCGTCCCTAACATATACTTATATATGTTTATCACATGCAACATTAACGTAATCGCACGTCTATCACTTCTCCACTGATATCACTACCGAGTGGCCCGCGGTGTCTATATGCCTACATTACTACTGCAGATTGGTGAAATCACTAAACGCCTCAATGGTTCCCAACTTTTAGTCTATGGTGTTTAAAAAATTGGTTGCAGTACGTTGCCATCAACCCCAACCCCATGTTAATTTTCTAGGCAATTTTACGTTGAGTAGTTTGTCATTGCTATCTGAACGAGAAGTCAACGTGAAGTTCTACTGATCGATGTGAAGGTTGATCCCACTACCCTGCCAGCAGCGCACCAGTAATTTAAAAACAGTATCGCCCTTAACCTTTCCGTCACGTTTATGGTGAACGCTCCCCCCCCCCCCTTTCCCCAAACAAAAGTACACATCTTTTAACAAATCCATTTCTGAAAGTGAATTTCGAGTCACGTCTGGTATGAGTATATTGAAGCACATTGCTTCAGATCGACATACATTGTAATTTCCTTCCACGTGTCAAGATGCCGCACTAACCACTATGCCACAGTGGCCTATGATTTAAAGATCTTGTCTTAAGATGCAGACACCAGCTGTAAACATGAACATGGTGTTTTATTGGGTTTGTTCGTTATGTTGCACATGTGGCTAAAATAATAGTATAGTCCCTAATTAGACATTAGCTGATTAAGTGTCATGGGATGATAAATTGTCTTATTAAAATGTCTTGTAACTGTCATGGGATTATAAATCACACTATAGTTAGAATATAATACAGTAGTTTTCCACTTACAACACTCGTTAATTTAATATATAATACAACATGCCTGCTACCATATTAACAACTTTTAAGTCAGAACTGTGGCACACCTCTACTTCCCATTCCCCGCTATCCATTTTTGTTTGCTTAAAACCTACATTTTATTTAGCACTGAATCTGTTAATTATGCACACAAAAAGCCTGTTGTTTATTGTCTACTACATAATGGACAAGACATTGTGTGTGTGACATGTAATGTGTTTAAAAGTTTTAAAATTCGAGAGGATAGACTTCATTGCACCTGGTTTTATCCCACATGGCTCGGTCACTTTCCACAGGGAAAGTGACCTGCCAAAAGAATCGCACAAAGCACGAACTCCGTAGCTCTAGCGACGACCCACGGGAGTCTCCGAGAAAAATGCACTAGTGAACCGAAAGACGTAGCCCGGAATCGAACCCACAACCTTCGGAGCGCGAGGCAGACGACTTGACCACTTCTCCACGGAGCCTCCTGCACATAGCTGTAATGTGTTACAAGATACTTCAGGCATTTATGACAGTGTCAGTGTGGCACTGGGCAGGTCGGTTTGGTTGACCGGTTTTATGAGCTTAAACTTTCTCTTCTTACTGCGGTAACGTCTTCGGTTCGTTTCAACCGCAGGTTATCTGGACTTTATGTTGACTTCGCGTCCTTGACTTGGGGACATAAATTGCATGTACTGTACCTTAAGTCAGAGAAGGGTTCGCCTGATGGCGATAAACATTGATGGAAAGCTAACTCTCACACAAAACCAACGCAATGCACTCCCAGATAGTAGCAACAAATAGTAGTAGTAGTAGTAGCACGTGTACGGACTATACTCGACTTCAAAGACAGTGATAAACAAAAACAAATATATAGAAAGTATAACACTAAGACGTGTGCCCCAGAGAACAGGAAATTTAAGAACCGTTGGTATAAGCACAAATTGAAATTGCGAAAATCCACTAGCTTTGTGTAGCTATTTAGTATTTAACGTAACTACATTTCAACAACCGTATTATGTCGTTGTGGTATACGTTTATGGCTTATGTGCAAACAATTACATATTAAAGCTTACCGTCTCCGTTTATAAGGAGAAGAAACGTGCGCTCCTTCAGGAAAGTAACCTTTGTCGTGTTAATAAAATGTAATCTTCTGTAAATTTTACTGACAATAAATTAATTATTTGGCCTGAAATAACGAATAGTAGGAAAACGTTGTTAACAATGAAGCTTGATAACAGCACTATATATTTATTGTGATACGAGTAACTGAATACAAATATTTATATATCTAGTTTTACGCCTAGCAACAAAAATGGAGCGGTGTGACAGATCTTTTCATGGGGAAGAATTATCTGATGACAAAAATGTGCCCACGATCTGTGTTCTTTGCACAAACGAACGTCAGTTTGCGAATCAATCTGAAATTAGTACCCAGATCTCAGATGCACTACTCAAGAACAAAGAGAAACATAGTACTGACGAAATAGCTGGCTTATTACGGCAGTATTATGAAGGAGCACCGCTGTTTTACTCAAAAGAACCACCGAAAGCAAAAATTTTTAAACCTATTCTATTGTACCATTCATGTAGCAAAGGCGATTCTAGCTCACGTGAGAACAGTCTTCATGGTTTCTGTAAATCTGACCACATTCCTTTGGCCCCAGATGATTCACAGCACCGATATTTAAAGACAACCCTTACTGATACAGAAATCCATGGACGCTCAGAGACGACGACACTAGAAAGAGACGAAAAAACGCCTGTTGACATCTTACAGCACCCAGACGACAATAGTGGTAGGATACATTCAAATGTTCGTTACAAAACGTCCAAAGAAGTGGAATCGTTACCTTGTGGTGTACAATCTGAAAAGATTGCAGTCAAATCTGAGTTCATCCAGCCATTATTTTCTGCAGCAAATGAGACTCTCCAATATAGCTATCATAGATCGGCATTTAGTCAACCCCGCCGTTTTCCAGATTTTCTTCCTGATTATTCAGACATAATGGATACTTACGTACGCAGCTCACTAAAGCTACAACGGGCTGCACACAGTTCAACAGAATTTTGCGGCTTTCAGTGTTTCCGATGTGGTCACCCGGTCTGTTTGAACACTGATGGCTATATAAATGCCAATATGCAGTCTTTCACATGCTCAGGCTGTTCCAGTTTCCTGCCTTCCAACCGTTTTCAGCATTGCGTTGGCGAAAATTGCTTAGGAGATTTGAGTTTTCATCCAGAACTCGGCACCACACGTCATTTGCCTATCTTTTCACACACATATAACAGTTATCATTACGAATTTTTGAAGTTCAGTCCACCGTTGCATTCTAACCAGATCGTGGAGGCCCAATGTAAAATCCATGTTAGTGAGAAAACCCAAGGCGATTGCATATATGATTCCCAAGACTTTCTGCAGTCGGATAGCAGCGTAGAAGTTGTACCTAAGAAGATTCAGAAAGTTGCTGCAGGTTTGTAATGTATTTTAATATGCATGGCGGAGTGGAGCGTTTATGTGCCCTAAGTGGCCAAGCCGTCTGCCTCACGTTCTGCAGATTGTGGGTTTGTCTCGCACACTTCTACGGCTTCTAATAGTGTCTTTCTTCAATGGAAGGATTCATCAGTACTTGACTGCGGGGTGTCTCTGTTTGTTTCCCCTTTATCGTATATTTGTGTCTCTTTTTTAAATCTCTTTCGCATCTGTGTCTCATCTATTCCCTTTCTTGGTGATGTGTAGTCTTCCTTTCTCCTCCGTGTTTTCCGATGTTTCTTGGTCATGTTCATATTCGTTTTCTGTTTCTTTTTCCTCTTATGATATGTCGGTATCTGTTTGGGACATCTTGCTTTGTGTAGCGGTGTCTGTTTGAGCTGACGTCTATTTGCGACCTCAATTGCTTCTGTAGGTCCTGTAACTGTATCTTATGTGTTTTCGCCAGTCTTGTCGTTGCCTCGTAATACCTCTGGTCTTTTTTTTAATGCAGAATAGACTTAATAGCGATCTTCATCGCCTCCTTGCTGCCTTGGAGGCTGGGGCACAGAGGTATCTGTGATTGCCAAGGCAGTTTGCGCATCTTCAGCCACAATTTGATATTTTATAGTTGAACACTTTCTTCAGCTACAATTTGATATATTAGTTGAATACTTCCTTCAGTCACTATTTGATATTTTATAGTTGAACACTTTCTTCAGCTACAATTTGATATATTAGTTGAATACTTCCTTCAGTCACTATTTGATATTTTATAGTTGAACACTTTCTTCAGCTACAATTTGAAATATTAGTTGAATACTTCCTTCAGTCACAATTTGATATTTTATAGTTGAACACTTTCTTCAGCTACAATTTGAAATATTAGTTGAATACTTCCTTCAGTCACAATTTGATATTTTATAGTTAAACACTTTCTTCAGCTACAATTTGATATATTAGTTGAATACTTCCTTCAGTCACTATTTGATATTTTATAGTTGAACACTTTCTTCAGCTACAATTTGATATATTAGTTGAATACTTCCTTCAGTCACTATTTGATATTTTATAGTTGAACACTTTCTTCAGCTACAATTTGATAAATTAGTTGAATACTTCCTTCAGTCACTATTTGATATTTTATAGTTGAACACTTTCTTCAGCCACAATTTGAAATATTAGTTGAATACTTCCTTCAGGCACAATTTGATATTTTATAGTTGAACACTTTCTTCAGCCACAGTTTGATATATTATTTGAATACTTCCTTCAGTCACTATTTGATATGTTATAGATGAACACTTTCTTCAGTCACAATTTGATGTATTATAGTTGAATACTTCATTCAGTCACATTTTGATATATTAGTTGAATACTTCCTTCAGTCACAATTTGATATATTAGTTGAATACTTCCTTCAGTCACAATTTGATATGTTAAAGATGAACACTTTCTTCAGTCACAATTTGATGTATTATAGTTGACCACTTTCTTCAGCCAAAATTTGATATGTTATAATTGAACACTTTCTGCCATTACAATTTGATATATTAATTGATCACTTTCTTTAGCCACAATTATATATATTATAGTTGAACACTGTTTAAATCTTAATTCAGAGCATTTTAGATAAAAGTAGTATATCACTTTTAACTGAGTGTGTTTTTATATACAGTAGAGAAGCCTTACAAATGTAAGTGCGGCCGTTCGTTTGCCCGAAATGAAGAGCTCACTAGACACATGCGAATTCATTCTGGGCACAGACCATTCCAGTGTTCGTTGTGTGCAAAATCTTTTGGACGCAAGGATCATCTGAAGAAGGTGGGGTGATTAAACTTAGATACAGGATATACTTTAACTTTTTAGATATTTATTTATAGGAACATTTCATTGTAAATTAGAGCGTCAGGCATGGTTTTGTTTTGTCTTCTGATTTGTTCTCATTGTACAGTGAATATATAATGAGAACTACAGAAAATATGGCAGGGATCCTGGTTGGTGAACATTATATGAATAACTTGCGTTATGCTGACGACACCATATGAACAGCAATAAGTAAGAACGATCTACAGGAAATGATAGATGTAGTGGTTGCAAAGAGGGAAAGAATGGGCCTTAGTTTGAATAATAGAAAGACAGAAGTCATTGTTATATCAAAGAAATAGATTGTGTCTAAATGTACAATTAAAATACAGGACATTATTTTAGGGCAAGTGCAGAAATTCAGATATCTAGACACATGGATAACGTCAGATGGAAGATGTATCACTTAGATAAAGAGCAGAACAGAACAAGCAAAAACTTGCATTCTATCAAATGAACAATGTTTTGTACAATAAGTCACTGTCCTTGAAAGTCAGAAAAAGAGTTCTTGTGTGTTACTTAGAACCAGTTTTAACATACGGCTGCGAGTCCCGGACAATTAGTAAAGAGGCGGGAAAAATCCCTGGAAGCCTTGGACTGGTTTTATAGAAGAATGCTGAAAATTAATTGGACAGCCAAACAGAGCAATCAGGGCTTTTTAAGGCAAGCTGAGTCGCAAAGACAACTTATCACGAACATCAGAAAAAGGCATTCATCGTTTTTGGCCATGCTATGAGAATACTGAGCTGATCCACGACTACATTAAGCTGATCCACGACTTGGGTGAAAAGGCGAAAAATTAACCGCCCACGCTTACCAGCTTGGCATATGATGTATGGATGAGAAGACAAACAATTGAACATGTAACAACCGGAAAGATTTGCGGAAAGAGTGATAGAGGAAGACAGAGTGAAAAGATTATTGACAGTCTTGTGTCATAGCACGGAAGGGAATCAACACAAGAATTGATCCATGCCGTCCAAGATCTAATTTGTGGAAAGGGATGATCGCCCACGCCAGCCGGAGGGGCACTGGATGATGATGATAATATTTTAATGTAATTATTCCCTTTTCTTCTCAATTTTTGTTCTCATTCTCTCTCTCTCTCTCTCTCTCTCTCTCTCTCTCTCTCTCTCTCTCTCTCTCGCTCTCTCTTTCTCTCTTTCCCTTCCCTCTCTCAGTACTGACTCTCTCCCTCCCTCTATGCTGACTCTTTAAAATAAAGATTAATCAATCAATCAATCAATCAATCAATCTGTGCAGATTCGCAGATTCTAGGTCTCTCTCTCACTCTCTATTCTGACGCCCTCTACTTCTCTCTATGCTGACTCTCACTCTCTTTCTCTCTCTCTCTCTCTCTCTCTCTCTCTCTCTCTCTCTCTCTCTATGATGCCTCTCAGTATCTCTCTCTCTTTCTCTCTCACTCATCTCTCCGGTTAGAATCCAGGTTTGTGTACCACAGCTTTCAATCTTTATTTTGTCTAGTGTCTAATCTGTTTCTTTCTTCTACGTTTGTGAAGCGCTAATCAGTACGTGAGACTTCCTGTCTTAGTGGCCTCGTGTTTTTCCTTAACTGATATGTTTGTTTGGCGGCTAGTACCAGATGCTGTGATACAACGCGTTTAGGAAATTTCGAAACAAATATACTGCTCAAACAACTGCAACGCAAGTATTCAAAGGAAATAGGCGGATAAAGGTTGTTTGAATTAATTAACAGTTATCCGTAAATGTGTGCATTAATTTGGGATGCATGCCTATTTGATCAGAGGTCTGCGTGGCCGTGGAGCTAAATGCGCTTGCTATTAATATTCCGGGCGCTGAAGGCAGTGTACGGGGTTTATTCCCTACACCTTTCAATTAGACTTCAACCGTGACTTCCCGTTCATTGGCAAGCTGCTGAACGTAAAATTTCCTTTGAAATCAACGCGTGGTTGGGGTTGATCACGCCGTCCTGTAGAGGACATATCACGTGTCTATTTGCTTGCTTGCTTGCGTTCGCTGGCTGTGAACTCCAGCTTGAAGTCCTGTATGTTGGATGAAGACATCCTGTTGTCCAACATCAGTGTGATGTCTTATCGGACTGAGGTTTGCGTGAGTATCCGTTGCCTTATGTCTGGCTTATTAGTATGCAGATACTCTCCGACTTCGGAAGAATCAGCGATCCTACTACGTTAGCCAGGACCCCGAAGGGACCTGTTTCCCAGGACGCACGACTAGGACGTGTTAGTAGGTCTTGGCCTAGTATAAAACCTGGCCTTGGTGCCTTGGAAACACCTCTGCGTCCCACGTATCTATTTCACTACTATTAAGAATGATGCTCCGACTGATCATCATTTCCATCATCAAGTGTTTTGCAGACGGACATGAGCGATCTCTAACAGCATGTATCAATTCATGCGCTTGAAAATCCCCCCCCCCAATTCCCTTTCACCCCCGCGGGATGATACAAGGCAGTCACTCGCTGTCTTCCTCTGTCTCTCTTTCCACAAATCTTTAGTTGTCACAGCATGTTCTAGTTTTTCTTTTCTCATATGGGAAAAAAATTACGACTGCCTCTAAGTTATGTTTGTTATAAGTAGTAGTAGTAGTAGTAGTAGTAGTAGTAGTAGTAGTAGTAGTAGTAGTAGTAGTAGTAGTAGTAGTAGTAGTAGTAGTAGTAGTAGTAGTAGTAGTAATCGTAGTAGTAGTTGTAGTAATCGTAGTAGTTGTGGTGGTGGTGGTGGTGGTGGTGGTGGTGGTGGTGGTGGTGGTGGTGGTTGTGGTGGTGGTGGTGGTGGTGGTGGTTGTGGTGGTGGTGGTGGTAGTAGTAGTATAGTAACATTGGTATGCAGTAGTAGTAGTAGTAGTAGTAGTAGTAGTAGTAGTAGTAGTAGTAGTAGTAGTAGTAGTAGTAGTAGTAGTAGTAGTAGTAGTAGTAGTAGTAGTAGTAGTAGTAGTAGTAGTAGTAGTAGTAGTAGCGGCAGCAGCAGGAACAACAGCCGCAGCAATAGCAGCAGTAGCAGAAGTAGATAAGCAGCAGTAGAGAAGCTTCTCGTGCTACCAAACAGGTCACAATCAATCAAGCCCTATTTCAAGAATAAATATTGACGTAATGAATCTGCATTGTATGCTTCAAATTCTATTGGCACACTCTCATCTTCTGGTGGAACTCTCTCATCTTCTGCTGGCACTCTCTCATCTGCTGCTGATTGTGGACAGGTAATCAAGCTGATCATGTACAAACAATCAAGCTAATTATCAACAAAGCTGATTGTGATCACATAATGAAGCTAATTGTGAACAAACAAACAAGCTGATTATGAGCAAACAATCAAACTGATTATGAACACAAAAACAAGCTGAGTATGAACAAAAAATCAAGATATGGACAACCGATCAAGTTGATATTGAATGTTCCGATATTATGCCCGCCATGATTATGCCTGCTTCTTCCAGAAGTGATGAAAAATCACATGATTCATTGAGAATGAATCATCATCCTTTGTCTCTGTCCTTAGCAAGCGTTATACACGACACACGTTATATATTCTTTACCTTTCCCAACGTCTTCCCAAAATTCGTATCCTAGAAGCTTCCTCATTACCTCATACCCCTACATGATTTGAGCAGAATGGCCATTTAAGGGCTTGAAGACACCCCAATATGCCATATGGCTTGTGAATAAGATTTACTAATAACGAACCAAAATATTGTTATTGTTTTTCTTTTACAGCACCGGACAACCCATCTGCACATATCGGAGAAGAAAGTCCATGTGTGTAACATAGAAGACTGCCAGCAGAGATATACGCGTTCCGATGCACTTGCTCGCCACCAGTGGGCTATTCATGGAATCAGAGCAAGCGTTCCAAAATGACAGGCACACCAATGATGTGTCTTCAATGCGCGCGCACAGAGAATGCACGGAGCTTGAGACAGTGTACACAAGAAATTTGATAACAGCTGGGGGAATAGAAATTCGTGTTGTTATTTTTTTTTTTTTTTTTTTGCGTTTACTCACTTTGAACTCAAGCGTAGTCCATACTACTTATAGTGCACTGGGCTTTTTTTGTTTGTTTTGGATGCGGATTAGCTTTCCTTATTAAGAGTGTCTTTCGCCACCAGAAGAACCCACTCCGACTTCAGAGATACTTGACATGTACGTCTCCATGTCAAGGACCTGAAGTCCACAATTTTTTTTTTTTTTGAACTGAAAGTTGTAGGGGTTGTCGCCATCAGCACACCGGATGATTGTTAAAGATCATAGTTCTAAGGGAAATAACTGATAAAAATGGGGGATAACACCCTGAGCAATTACCTCAAAGAATTTCCCATAGCAGTGTGTAGGTCAGCATGGCCAAATGGATAATAACGCGTGTTCTTAAACATCCGGTGTGCTGATGCCGAGGTAAGGGGGTCAGCCCCTACACCGGACAGTTGGACTAAAATCTTGACCTATCGTCCTTGACTTGGGGACGTTAATTACAACTACGTCTGAAGTCGGAGTGGATTCGCCTAATGGCGAGGGACACTGTTAATAGCGAAAGCTAACCCAGATGCAAAATTCAGTCCTGCACTACTGGAAGTAGTGTGTATGGACTACGCTTGAGTTCAAAGTGAGCGAGCGCAAAAAAAAAAAACCCCCAAAAAAATCATAGCAGTATAAAAAATGCAGATTACAAATTGTAAAAATGTCCTGGTCTCCCAGGTCGACCCAGCCTAAACTTCGTAAGAGGAAATGTCTTGGAGAAGTAAAGGCTGCCAGCGAGACACTGACCACATCACTTGCTACATGCTGGCTGGTCTATAAAAATATCTCCGTGGCGAAGGAGTTCGTAATACAGCTGTGGGCGATTTGGCAGCAGACTGCCTTGCGTTGTTTTTTTATGAAATGGTATGCGCGCCGGTAGTTCAGAAAGCAATGGCAATCTACTGAATGTAAACTTGCCAAGAGATCACAACAGCAAAAATACGCTGGTGTTGACTGCGACGTCCTGTAAAGGATATGCCACTAATTAATTTAAAAAATATGGGTCTCGCACCGGATGCCCAAAGTACTTTACAGCATGTAGAAGGGTTTCTTATTTTTTGCGTTAGTGTAAAGATGACATACATTTTTAATATTTACATTTTGAATAATAATAATATTCAAATCTATTTACTAGCTGAAGCAACTGCTGAATTCGACGTTTCTTGTGTGGGTGATTGTTCATCCTAGAAAAATTATCTATCTTAAAAATATAAAAAAAATATCAAAATGATATCTGACAAAATGATATCGAATATTGTGTTTACATATTTGATCACAGGGAGGGCTGAGGGAAAACAAGGTTACCACTGTAGTGATTGCAAATGTCATTTTAAGGCCTCTCAGTGAAGTCTGTTGAATTTAAATAATTTTGTTTTGTCGTTATATATTACTGTGCTGTTTTTAAATTTGCTGTTTATTATTATTATTATTATTATTATTATTATTATTATTATTTCATTACTACTGGTTTTATGGTTTCCAAAACATTCAAGTACTTTGTGGTATCATGCAAAATTTAACAATTTATAATTAAGTTATTTTGTATCCATGAAAGAAATTAATCGAAATCAACTGTTAGCTGCTGTTTGTACATTTCATGCACTCTTTACTGTACAACATCATTAACAGTTGACATGCAGCATGATACAAAAGATTCACAATAACATTAGACCAACAAAATTTATGTTCTGTTTCAGTTGTCAGCATAATTATTGCATAATTATTTTTCTTACGTGTTCAGCAAAATTATCATATCCCTTTCAAACATTCAGGGTACTAGATGTATATATACATGGTATTTGTAAAGTCTCACTACGCTTTGATTGAAGGACAGCTGTTTGTTGGAGAGTGTGTTCTCATTTTGCAAGACGTAGAACATACTCTCCAACAAACAGTTACTCTACATACAAAGTGTAGTGAGACTTTACAAACACCCTCTGTGTGTGTGTGTGTTGTGTGTGTGTGCGTGTGTTGTGTGCGTGCGTGCGTGCGTGCGTGTGTGCGTGCGTGCGTGTGTGTGTGTGTGTGTGTGTTCGTTCTCTCTCCATTATTATTTCGTATCGCTGGTCTAGAGGTTACACGACTTTCTCCGTCATCTCGTATACTCTCGTAAGTAACGTGACGTTGCGCGAGAATCGGTAGCGGTTCTCTCCGTGTCGGTAACTTACGGGGTATTGAGCCGGTCGCTTAGAAAGCAATAGCAAACTACTGAGCGTAATCTTGACAAGAAATCAACAATCAGCTGAAAGATGCTGATGTTGACAGCGATGTCCTGTAAAGGATATGCAAAAAAAAAAAAAATTATTTCACATAGCAGTATTTTGTTTGTTTAGTTCCTCTTTGTGCAATCGTAAAGTTAATATGAGGCTTCTGATTTGCTACATTAAACTTTGAACATTATATGAGATGTGTTTTATCGTTATCATTATACTCACCCATTATTACTCTTATGTGGGGATAGGGGGTGGTGGGTGGGTGGGGGGGGGGGGGGGGGGGTACGGGATTGTACCTTTGATAAAGATGATTGTCACGCTCTTTTCAGGGCATATCCCCCACTGGTCCAATCCTGACATCCAGCTCACGCCTGGGGTTCATAGTAGCTGTCAGCATGCGACAGCGGCCACCCCCTCCCCCCCCCCCCCCCCCCCCCGTGCAACAGCTGTGACAGGCTGGCTAAACCAGGCGTGGGTAGCCAATTTGGTGTGAACTAGGGTATGCCTACCTAGCATGTGAAGACAGGACTCGGCAGACTGCGCGGAAGAAATCATTGTTGATTCAACGGACAAGACGGCGTTTACCTGCGAAGCGTTGTGGAACGTAATGAGCACGGCAAGGCACGTAGAACGTCCTGGTCATCCATTGCACCTGTATTCGTATCCAGTCGTCTTTACTTGTCTTACCGCTGGACTCTGATAGACTCAGGCGAGAGAATGAGGTCGACGAATTGCGCAACTCTTCTTCACTTTAATCCAATTCATCGCGCAAGTCATTCTTCATCCAACTTCATATATCACCTCAAAGCCCCGTGGCGATGGGTTAGCGGCGAAGTGGCAGGCGTGGGTACGCTGGCAGCCGTAGTCGTAGACCTGCACACTGGCGGTTCAGGCCATATGGTCGTCTTCTACTGACCGGAGCAGCAGTGGGATTCGGCAGTCCCCTGAACGACTGAGCAGCCCTCTGTAGGAAAACACTACTCACCTCCATTGCATGAAGAAGGGGCTAGAAAAGGTGCCATAAACATTGTCTGTTCCATCATTACCTAACCAGCTAGCCGCAGTTGGTGGGTACTCTATACTACGGTCGACATACAAAGTACAAACAAACAAACAAACAAAAGGTACAGCTAAACAAGCAAACCATATTCCCCTGACAATCGGAACTTGGAATGTATGCACCCTACTTGATAGGGACGGCTTGTCGGTCCAAGAGAGACGAACAGCACTAGTTGGGAGAGAGCTGCGCAGGTACAACATCGACATTGCAGCCTTGAGCGAGACACGACTTTCAGAAGAAGGCCAAATCTGTGAAATAGGTGCCGGCTACACATTTTTCTTGAGTGGACGGAAAAGTGAGGAAAGACGCCAGTCTGGTTTGGGATTTGCCATTAAGTCGGCCCTGGTTGGCAAACTAGCTGAATTTCCTAAGGCTATAAATGACAGGCTTATGACTATTAAGTTACCCCTGCTGAAAGGAAAGAAGCATGCAACCATCGTGAGTGTCTACGCACCAACAATGACAAATGAAGATGACATCAAAAACAAGTTCTATGAGGACCTGCACAACATATTAACATCTGTTCCCAAAGGAGACAATCTTATACTCCTTGGGGACTTCAATGCCAGAGTAGGCAAGGACACCGCCTCTTAGAATGGCATCACTGGAAAGTACGGAGTCGGAAACTGTAACAGCAATGGGCTCCTCCTCCTTCAGAACTGTGCCGAACACGATCTCCTGATCACCAACACAATTTTCCGTCTTCCCACTAGAAATAGGACATCATGGATGCACCCTCGCTCGACACACGGGCACCTCATTGACTATGTCATCGTCAGGAGGAGTGACAGACAAGAAGTTCGGGTGACAAAATCCATATGTGGTGCCGAATGTTGGACAGACCATCGTCTCATTATCTCGAAAATAAACATACACATCAAATCACCACGGCGTCTTCAAGGGGTAAAACTGCACACACACACAAAACCAAATGTCACCCGCCTGAACAGCAACAAAATGCAGCCGTCGTTTGAAAATATGCTGGAAGACCGCCTCAAACCCAATGTTGCATTTAAACAGGATGCGGAAACAGAGTGGAGAGCCCTAAGGGGCATAATTTACAACACTGCTATGAAAATCCTGGGTCCAGACCCCCGAAAGCATAAAGACTGGTTTCATGAAAATTCTGAAGACATCAACCAATTGCTGGCCGAGAAACATCTTCTCCTCAAGGCATATTTGAGTGACCCGAAGTCAAAATTAAAAAAACAAAACGATGCCTTCAAGAACATTCAGAGAGTAGTGCAGCAGAAACTTCTGGCTGAGCAACAAATCCGATGAAATTCAAGGCTTAGCTGACAGACATGATATGAAAAACTTCTACGACTCACTGAAAGCGGCCTATGGTCCTACATCACCAGGCATAGATCCTCTCCGCAGTGCAGATGGGGGAACATTGGTCGCTGATAAGAAAGAAAACCTTCAACGCTGGGCAGAGAATTTCAGCAACATCCTAAATGCAACTTCCTTCTTCCATAATGAAACCATCAATTGCCTTCCTCAAGTTCCTACTAATGATACACTTGATGACCTTCCAACCATAGTGGAAGTAAACAAACCCATCCAGCAACTTTCCAGCGGTAAGGCGCCTGGTCCTGATTCCATCCCAACAGATATATACACGGCAGGTGGGCCGGTCCTAATAGAGCAGCTTCACCAAGTCTTTACAAACATGTGGGTGAAGGAGATCATGCCACAAGATTTCAAGGATGCGTCAATAGTCTGTCTTCACAAACGTAAAGGAAAACGCCAATCCTGTGACAACCACCGAGGCATCTCCTTGCTTTCAATTGCAGGGAAGATACTCGCCAGAATTCTTCTCAATCGCCTCACTGCCCATCTCGATCAAGATCTTCTTCCTGAGAGTCAGTGTGGCTTCAGACAAGAACGAGGAACTGTTGACATGATTTTCGCTGCAAGGCAGCTGCAAGAGAAATGTCAGGAACAGAACTCCGAAATGTTCTCCACTTTCATTGACATTACCAAGGCTTTTGATACAATCAGCAGAGAAGGACTGTGGACGTTTATGGCGAAATATTGCTGTCCACGAAAGTTTGTCCAAATAGTGCGGCTATTTCATGATGGTATGAAGGCAAGAGTACAGGAAAATTGTGAACTGTCTTAGCCCTTTCCTGTTAGCAATGGAGTGAAGCAAGGATGTGTCCTGGCATCAACACTGTTCAGACATCAACTACCGTATGGATGGAAAGTTATTCAATCTCAGAAGGCTGAAAGCTAAAACCAAAATTAACAGCGACACCGTCAGAGAGCTCCTGTTTGCTGATGATTGCGCTCTGTACGCCAACTCAGAGGCGGACATGCAACATAATGTTTCAGCTTTCTCACATGCCTGTGCCAACTTTGGGCTCAATGTCACCTTGGAGAAGACTGTAGTTATGTACCAGCCAGCTCCAGGGAATAATCACACTGTGCCGAATATCAAAGTGAATGATCATAGACTAAGTGTTGTGGACAAATTCACCTATCTTGGCAGCACTGTGTCACAAGCTGCCACTATTGATGACGAAGTGAATGCAAGATTCTCCAAGGCCAGCGCGGCCTTTGGCAGACTGTACAAGAATGTATGGGACAGAAATGGAATAAGCCTGTGAACAAAGCTGAAAGTCTACACAGCAGTTGTATTATCCACACTGCTATATGCTTGTGACACCTGGATAGTTTATCAGCGACACGCTAAGAAATTAAACAACTTCTACGCAGTCTGCCTCAGGAAGCTATTGAAGATTAAATGGCAAGACACGATCCCAGACACTGAAGTTTTAGAAATAGCGTCCATGCCCAGTATCCACATTCTACTAATGAAGAATCAAATTCGCTGGGCTGGTCACTTAACTCGCATACCAGATCACAGGCTCCCTAAACGAATATTTTATGGCGAGCTTGGTTGTGTTATACGCTCCCAAGGCGGCCAGAGGAAACACTTTAAAGACGCTGAAAATCTCACTGAAAGCTTTTGGACCAAAATTCTAAATTCGTGGCGTACATTACTACACAAGGGTGCAGTCACTTGTGAAGCAACCAGGACTGCAAGAGCTGTGAAGAAATGGCTGGACAGAAAAACAACTGCAGGAGATCCTGGAATATCAAGTATTCTTTGCCCACATTGTCAAAGAACATTTCGAGCCAAAACAGGCCTTATCAGCCATCTTAGAACTCACGGCTCCATATTTTCAACCCCACTGGATGAAATGAATGGTCATCATCATTCTTGATGGACAAACACCATTAACCTTATGTGAAGAAATCAAATGACACTGCTTTAATTTGTAATAATGGTGAAGATAATCCCATGGTAGATGTTAGGTACTGTTATAAAGTGTGAATTGTTTCTTTATTTTTAGAATTTTAGAAAAATTTTTTATCTCATTTAACCCTATTGGCTTATAATTGGTATATACAGTGTTGTGTCTACTATACAATAATAGATGGTACTACCTGCTTTCTGCTGGCGCTGAATGTTGGGCAGCACTCATCAAACATGACACACCACATTGTGCCAAAAACTTTGGGTGGAGGAATGCAGTTGGGAGGGTACAAGCATTATTCTGGTGCGAGGAAATGCAACCTAAATACTAAATGTCATGGCAGGACAGACCAGACCCTAAGCCTTGGTGGACATCTGGTCTAGGATCGAAGCTCCAACAGACGGACAGTTAGAGCATTGCTTTGCTGATCCAGCAACTTCTGCAGCTTGTCTTGTTCCAGATGTATTTCCTCTGGAGTAAACTAGGCAGGCCATGAGAGGGATCATGCTGCAAGGACAACACATGGTCTCTACAATTCAGCCCAAGCTTTGTGCTATGGAGAGGTTATTATGCCTTTGTTGAAGCACAATGTAACAAACTATCACCTGTCATGATGGCAAAGTGCATAATGTTGTGTCTATTATTATTTTGGATAATAAGTGAGTTTTAGTTACTTATTAATGTTTTTTATTACTCTTTTATTTTCATATAACGCTTCCCATCTTCTATATAGGGATGTATAGTTTTATACTTGTTCAATTCCATATTGTAAAGGGTGAATATTATTATTTCTGCTTTGAACTATAACTGTTCACTATCTTAATGGTATCAGTATTGTACTTAAAATGTATAATCCTCTATTTAAGAATTTTTGTTCTTACGATGTGTCAAGTGTGAATTTTGTGTATACACAAATTGATACATGATAAGATGGAGTAATCACTTGCATTTCCTGTGTGTTAATAGGCCCATAAATGATGCAAAGAACAATAACACTGTAACCTACCATGCATGTCATAAGAGGCAAGTAAGGAGGAGACTGGCTATCTCATCCTGTAGTCATTTTAGTTGCCAATCCAAGCAATAATAAACAAATATATAAACTTTATTATAGATGTTTTCATGATTGCTTGGATTTTTTATATTATTAAAATTATATATAATAAAGGGCTTGGTGTGAGTTGATTGATCTATGCTCCATTGGGAGATGAAAGGCATCAGGAGAAGAAGGAAAGAATCAGTTGCATAACTTACTGCCTCATTAAATTGTACAAAATAATCTAGTACACATTTAATCAGCCATTAAATTGTACAAAATAATCTAGTACACATTTTATCAGTCTCAGTCGACCTCGTTTTTGTTGCCATAAAATATCCAGTCCTGCCTCAACTGAGGAGTACACCTTGGACAAATGTTTTGATAAGCAAGGGCACTAACCACAACTCTCATTTGTAGCAGTTTTTGTTTATTTTCTTTTCATTAAAGGCTATTTTTATGTTTTTATTTCTGTTGAGAACCAAATGTTCATTCTATGAATTATGGCATTAGGAAAAATATAATGATGTTTGCATTGGGTCATGCTCATTGTACTATTCCTCAATAAGTGTGCATAGAAGAATTCATTTCCAATGAAATAAACAAATAATAGTATCAATCAAAAGCAATGGCAAACTACTGAACGTAAACTTGCCAAGACATCAACAACAGCAGTAAAATGCTGGTGTTGACAGTGATGTCCTGTAAATAGGATATGCACACACACAAATAAGTAACAATAAAATAAGGTGACTGCTGTTAAGCTGTTATCTAAAATTGCATTAAAACGAAATTCATCTAGGGAGTTCAAAGAAAGGAGAGACACACATATTTTGACCAAAGTCTTTACCAATAAACAAGAATACTTAGCAAGAAAACTAAAATATGCAATCACAAATAAATCACCCATATGCTTCTATGAATAAACTGTAAATCCTTTTATAGACCTTCTGTTTGTGTAGTCATTGAAATGTGTGGATTTTATATTTGTGATTGTGATATTTCAGTGTTCTAGGTAAGTATTCTTGTGGGTTTTTTTCCTTTGTCCTCTGATAAAGATGTTGGTTGAAAGATTGAGTGTGTCTTTCGCTTCATTGAGCTTCCTAATTACATGTTATGTTTATTAATTAAATAGCTCTAAAATATAATTCATGGAAATACTAATTCCAGAATTGTGTACATCAATAAGTGATTTAGTCTCCATTAATAGTTGATTCTTTAGGATCAATGAGACTCCTTATGTGCATATACCAGAATCCATACGTGTTTTAAATACTTCATTTATAGATCGGTTGATTTATTTCACACCCATTATTTCTAGCTAATAGATTTTTTTTAATATGTGAAACCTGCACATGTGAACTCTGATTTGTCACTCTAGAAGACAAGGTTTCTTATTTGCTACTCCACGATGAGAATGAAGGAATTTTTTTTTTCAGATAGTCACAGTTGGAATCAGACCCAGCTCATTTTGAATCAATGGTAGATGCCATATTTTAAAATAATTCCATCCCCATTTACTGTAAACGCCACTTCCTGTATAAGTTGTAAGTCAGTTAATCAGTTAGAAATATAGGATGTATTTTTAATGACTGCGCAGTATTTGAAAATATTGCCGGTCTAAATTTTGTATTCACCCTCTGTAAAGTTCATGCAACATAACAGATAAATACAAAACTTGGACCGGCAATATTTTCAAACACTGCACAGTCATTAAAAATACACCCTGTATTACTTCAGTGTAACAGAAATTTTTATTCATATTTATTTCTGTAAGTTTGAAGTCTTGAGAGAGAAAAACATGCCCTGTATCAGGATCCTGCTTTAGATATGTGAAGTGCTGGGCCCATCACAGTCTTTAGGTCTGAGTGCATGGAGGAATAGGTGGCCAGTCCTTCCCTCACGTAGTGAACACTGAGTGAGAGTAGTGAACACCGAGTGAGGGCAGTGAACCCTTGTCCGACCGTGTTCATGCTATTATCAGTGTACTATCCGAGTCATTACACCAACACATCTGCCAAGTCTGTTAATCGGTTACAAATATTTCTTCAGTAAAACACAAACTTGTATTTATTATTCTATCCATAAGTTTTAAGTCAGTTAATCATAAATATTGCTTTATTACAACACCAACTTGTATTTATTCTTCTTTCAAAAGACCATTTCATATTATAATAGAATAAGATACAAATCTAATACAAACAGGAACACACAATCACTACCATAAGAGACAGAAAGGAAAATTATACTGATGATATACAATGTGGCTGCATATGTTTGTATTACATGTTGGAGTGAATATTTTCAGGGCAAGAAATTGCAAGAATTTATAATTTTTTTAAAAAAAAACAAAAAAACAACAAATTGACGGATGTCAGCCGCAGCAATCGGGAAAACTTTGAGCTATAGTCTACAATGGGTGACATTGTGATATTCTAGTATGATAATTTGGTCGCATCTAGCATGGCCCGTGTGGTCTAGTGGTTACAACACATCTCACACGCAAGTGATCTGGAGTTCGATTCCAGGTCCAGTCAGGGATATGCACTACTAACGAGCTCAAATGAGAGCGAAACTCAAGTCTAGTGCTTCCAATCTGATGTGGACAAGGCCCAAAGTTTCTGCCGGAATACGATCAGCATTTCAAGTAGTGGGTTGTGCTCAATCTTTAAACCTCAAATCCAGAAACAAACAAATAAATCAACAAAACAAAACAAAGTAAACAATTAACACCTTGAGGTATATTGTGTATATGGTGCTGGCCCCATATTTTACATACAAATCGACACTCGGTGGGTGAGGTCAGTAGCCTATTATGCTAGTCTCCTTTACTTTCTAGAACATTTCCTGGAACCCATAATAAGCTGGGTCGACCTGGGAGTCCAGGTCCAGTTTTAAAACATGCTGTGCTTGCTGGAAATTCTCTGGCACTTGACATTTGACAAGAGCAGGCCAAACAGGCTGTTCACCAGACTACATTTAAAAAAAAAGAGCGTTCAACAAAAATAATACTTATGGCACGTGTTATTCATATAAACACATCAGTGCCAGTGCCATGCTACACAGAGTTTGTGCACTGTGGTGAGATTCTCCTTGTGTGAGAAATTATGGAGTTGTCTGTATTCTAAAAACGATCCTTTACCAAGCAATTTATGTTAAATTGAACATACATTGAGTTTAAATATAACTTGCATTTTCCATGAGCATTTTCTAAAAAATGAACATTTAACTGAGCTGTCTAATAAGTTAGACAGAAGGTTTCAGTTCTGCAGCTACTTGATCTCCTGTAGTACTAAGTGACAAAGGATAACTGCTGTCCCCAGCCACACCCATCACAAGCATCCATCTGTTGACAGGCAAATCTGCTTTGTGACTGTCCAGGTTTGTGTGGGCTGAAATCTCATACTCATAGCCAAAGAAAGTACTGTGGGATTACACATTAAAAAACAGTTACACTTTTATTGCTAATTGAATTGTGCATAATTTTGTAAAAAGTAGTATCAAGTTTATGATAATATTCTGGACACTACTGCAATGTGAAAATATTAATAATGAACATAACTGTTTTGTTAATGATGTGAAACATGGTGTGATTAAAGTGGAATAATTCTTGAGATGTGTAATTTGTATTTGTTGTGCCAATGAAGATGACAGGAATTTCATAAAAATATCACATCTTTTGCTTATGCCACATTTTGTTTTATGTTTTTCTTGTGACAGAATAAGCCATTATTTCCAATAAAAATATTATGAAAATGTCACAGAACTTGTATAGTCAACTATGATTGGGCATGTCATGCTCTATGGTTGAATACATCAGAGACTCTCAACATTAGCCATATGGCTAGGGAGAATTGCCATATTTATTGAGGTATGAGGACAGTGCTGTATTTCTAGCAGGGAATACTCAATGATCACTGAGGAAGTTCTCTAAGCTGAAATGTTGGAATATGATCAGCTAAACTATAGATTAATAAACAGTGCCGATAATACAGTAAATTTTTTAAGCTGAAATCGGCTGTGGTAGAAAGTCTGCAAAGGTAACTGTGGTCTTGCAATTGACCATTAGCAAATAAAGGTTAAGTACCTTGAAGATGATTTTCAAAGTATGACATATTTCATCAGAACTAACTGATGATATATTTTTTTCAGAATTAATTGAGGATGTATTTCTTCAGAACTAATTGAGGACATATTTCTTCAGAATTAAATGATGACAAATTTCTTCAGAACTAACAATAATTCTAGTTTCAAAGATCCATCAGAGTTCCCGGTATTTTAATAAGTACACACAATATATTGCTAACTTACATACATGTTGGAAAATCATGCCAAAAAAAGAACAGATTTGACACTTACGGAATAATATGTTTTTCCTCAACACACAAGTTCTGATGTGTCTTGCAATGTTGAATTATACATTCTTCATTAGCCTGAGGAAATAATTACAAATCATTACATTTCCAGAAAGCAAAACATTTACAAACAGAATCCAAATATGATCACTGATACTGAACTTAGGTTAAAGAAACTCATTAACAGATAATTCTTAGTGGTGTTAATTACTAAAAGCATCATATAAACTAGGTTACACTTTTATAAGATTAGCTACATCAAAGCTACATGGCATAAAGTAAGAAATTTATCTGTTCTGACTTGTTGTGTATTTGATACATCAATCATCATCCAGTGCATTGCCAGCTGACACGGACATTCATGCCTCTCCAAAAATTGTGATCTCCGGCGGCATGGATCAATTCATATGCTGACTCCCTTCTGTGCCATAACACAAGACTGTCAAGAATCTTCTCATGTAGTCTTCATCTATTTCTTTTTCTACACATCTTTCCAATTGTCACAATATGCTCCAGTTATTGCCTTCTCAAAATGTGAATGCTTCTTTCTGATGTTTGTGATAAACTGTCTTTGTGACTCAGCTTCCCTTGAAATGTCCAGATTGCTCATTTAGGCTGTCCAATTAATTTTCAGCATTCTTCTATAAAACCACATCTCCAAGGCTTCCAGGGATATTTTTCGCCTGTTTACTAATTGTCCTGGATTCGCAGATGTATGTTGAAACTGGTTCTATGTAACATGCAAGAACTCTGTTTCTAACTGTCAAGGACAATGACTTATTGCCCAAATTGTTCTTCATTTGATAGAATACAGTTTTTTCTTGTCCTATTCTGTTCTTTATGATACATAAATATAATTCTTTAAAAACTTGTAACTTTCTGAAAAGTACACTTAGAAGATGTTAACTAAAATTTAGCAGTCCATCAAGAAAAGGCTAGTAAGAAACATTTAGTGAGTAAACACATACTCACTATCAATGAGAGAGAGAGAGAAAGAGAGAGAGAGAGAGAGAGTGAGAGACAAAGAGAAACAGAGAGAGAGTGTGTGTGTGCATGTGTGTGCATGCATGGGTGTGTCGTGTGTTTGTGTGTGCACACTCACACACAATCACCACAAATAAACTTACCAACACTGGCTCATGCTCATATTCCATTCTAACCAATGGGTTCTTGTGTTCAACCTGCCATGTGGTTTTGAATGACCTCTCTGCCACTAGTTGTGTGATCTGATGGCGTGATTTATCAGCACAACGGCTGAACAGAGCCACATCAGAATAAAGATATAGCTGAAATTACAACAATGTTCAAAAATTGCTGACAGCATATACATAAGCAATATTCAAAAATTTACATATTGTGTAAGTTGAAATATGCTAAATTAACTAAAAGCTGAATGTAGATTTTAGTAAAATAAGGAACCTTTTATATACCTTTATGGGTATTAGGTATATGTTATTAGGTATATGTTATTAGGTATATGTTATCAGGTATGTATGTTATTAGGTAAATGTTATTAGGTATATGTTATTAGGTATATGTTATCAGGTATATGTTATTAGCTATATGTTATTAGGTATATGTTATTAGGTAAATGTTATTAGGTATATGCCTTGAAGCATATTGAACATATAGTGCTGTCCCCATATTGTATAGGTCAATCTGCACTTGATGAGTGATGAGGTAAATATTATATCAGCTGCCTTTACTTCCCAGAACATCTCCTGACTGAGTCTACCTGGCAGGCCAGTTAGTTTTTCAAAAATTACCACTTCTTTGAAGAGGATTCCAGGGGGAAACAGGCGTTAAATGGCTAACAAGACTTTTTAACATAGCATGGGAAGAAAGAAAAGTCCCAGATGATTGGCAACAGGCAATAATAGTACCAATATGGAGAAAGAAAGGCAATATGAGAGAGTGCGAAACATACAGAGGTATATCACTCCTGAGCCATATAGGGAAAATGTATGCAAAACTTTTGGAACAAAGAGCTAGACCAATAGTTGAACAACAGCTAAGCAAAGCAATTCGGTTTTCGGAAAGGTAAAAGTTGCACTGATGCATTATTTACACTTAGACAAATTTGTGAAAAAACTATCGAATATAGTGACCAGCAGAATATTGTGTTTGTGGATCAGGAAAAGGCTTTCGATAGAGTAGACAGATACAAATTATGGACCATTCTTGAAGACTATGGGATAGAAGGGCAACTGCTAGAAAACATCATAGCCATGTACCACTCGACCAAAGTGCAGTAAGAACACAAGAAGGTATATCAAATATGTTCACAGTCAATACAGGAGTGAGGCAGGGATGTGTGCTCTCTCCCCTGCTATTCAATATCTACATGGACAGAATTTCCAAAGAAGCAAGTCTCGACAGAACAGATTCAGAAAATTTAGAACTCTTTACTCCAGATGAAACAACTGACCCACAAGGAATAAATGAACTTCTATTTGCAGACGATCAGTGCCTGTTTTACAGCAATGAGGGCAGATTACAAAATCATATTACTAATCTGAGTTCAACCTGCAGCAGATACAATATGAGTATAAACACAGCCAAAACCGAAGTAATGCAAGTTAGCAGATCGCCAGGCCCACTAAGTATACAGATAAATAATACACCTCTGAAACAAGTTAAAGAATTCAAATACCTTGGAAGTATGATCACAGAAGATGGCAGATTGGACAGAGAAATTGAAATCAGATGTCAAAAAGCTAGTGCACTTACATATCAACTATCACCCTTACTGAAACATCCAAACATACCCATGTCCGCAAAACGACAGATAATAAACAGCATATTCACACCAACCCTATGCTATCAATCTCAAACCTGGACTTTATCCAAATTACACCTTCGCAAGATCAACACCTGCGAAATGAGATGCCTGAGGAGAGCTGCCAACTTAACAATCCGAGACCGAGTAAGAAATGCTACTATCAGACAGACTGTGGGATCAACACCTTGTGCCACATTTATTGAAAGACAGAAGATCAAGTGGTTTGGCCATGTTGTTAGAATGCAACATCAGCAACTACCATCACTGGCCTTACATCAAAGATCATCTGCGACGAGACCACGAGGACGTCCAAGAAGAAAATGGATTGACGACATCAGAGACATTGTACAACCACACGGAATGACACTATCCAGTGCCGTCCACCGGGCGCTGGAACGCAAATTATTCCTCCCCATGACGCTTGACGGCAGAAGTGGAAGATGATGATGATGATGATGAAGAGGATTCCAACAGGGGTTTCTCAAGAAAATGTAAAGATTACCATGGATGGACAGAGCATTAAAAGAGATATTCCTTCAAGACATAAATGAAAATTACACTCTGATTAAAGAAATTAGACATAAATATTTCGATATATTTTGGACGTGTTATGAGGTGAAATATATGTAAACACTTAGTAACAACTGGTAAACATGATGAAAATAGCAAGGGGAAAGCAGAGAGATGCATGGATGGCTTGACCACATGGCATAATCAAGAGCACAGAGCTGATCCACGACCGGTGATTGTGTGAGATGCTGAACCATGTGATCCAAGATGGGTGATTGAGTGAGATGCTGAACCATGTGATCTAAGACTGGTGATTGTGTGAGATGCTGAACCGTGTGATCCAAGACTGGTGATTGTGTGAGATGCTGAACCATGTGATCCAAGACTGGTGATTGTGTGAGATGCTGAACCATGTGATCCAAGACTGGTGATTGTGTGAGATGCTGAACCGTGTGATCCAAGACTGGTGATTGTGTGAGATGCTGAACCATGTGAACCAAGACTGGTGATTGTGTGAGATGCTGAACCGTGTGATCCAAGACTGGTGATTGTGTGAGATGCTGAACTGTGTGATCCAAGACTTGTGATTGTGTGAGATGCTGAACCATGTGATCCAAGACTGGTGATTGTGTGAGATGCTGAACCATGTGATCCAAGACTGGTGATTGTGTGAGATGCTGAACCGTGTGATCCAAGACTGGTGATTGTGTGAGATGCTGAACCATGTGATCCAAGACTGGTGATTGTGTGAGATGCTGAACCATGTGATCCAAGACTGGTGATTGTGTGAGATGCTGAACCGTGTGATCCAAGACTGGTGATTGTGTGAGATGCTGAACCATGTGATCCATGACAGGTGATTGTGTGAGATGCTGAACCGTGTGATCCAAGACTGGTGATTGTGTGAGATGCTGAACCATTTGATCCAAGACGAGTGATTGTGTGAGATGCTGAACCGTGTAGGCGCATATTTATTAGCATGGCACATGTTGATGATGATGACAAAAGAGGATCATGTGTTTTCTCCAATCATGGTACTGATAGTTGTCTCTGTAAGCTGATTTTTTTTCTAATAGCCTAACAGACGAAAAGCCAGCTTCATGGCGAAGGGGTTACGGACACAGTAAATATTCATGAAAGCCTGAAAGAGATAGCAAGATAGTTATCTAATACTTACATTGCCAGATTCTGGTGCAGCTGTCATCAACATAAATGGCTGACCAAACCGTAACTTGTCACCAATCTTTGCAAAATCATCACCCCTGGATAGATAGAGTAAAATATTTTACTACAAATTACTACAATATGCACAATTATGAATGAAAAATAACAGTTGTAGCTGTTAAAAAATGTATCTGTAGTTTTAGACTTTAGATAGCATAGTGGAAGTGCATTAGCTTGCTGAGACTCATCACAGCCCATCAAAATGTTTCTCAGTCTCTATCCATTTCTCCTGTCTCATGGACCCTCGTGTTCAATTTATCTGCAATTTCCTGTGCCCATCTTCTTGCTGGTTGACTTCTATCTCATCTTCCAAGATGAATACCTTTCATTATTGTTCTTTCCAAGCCAGAGTGACATTTAATATGGCTAAAGTATTTCACTTATTTTTAGATTTGACAGAGACATTGCCTTTTGCGTGTTGTTTAACACACAAAATACTCGCTTGTTAAAGTTTGCAGAAGCAATAATGATCAATCAACGCAAGCCAGATTTGTGCAAACAGAAAGACATGTTAGTCAGCTTAAAATTACTGTGGTAGACAATTGACATTACTGTGGGAACATGTGTATATTTCAGCTTGAAAGATTTATCTAGTTAATTTACTTTACGTTGTGTGGTTTCTGCAGTATGTACTTGATGAGATGCAGCAAAATATGCCAGGCAATAAATCGTACAATCTATTGTTTGTGTCTTCGTTATTCAGATATAAATCTGTTTAAGAGCCAATTTTCTTTTATGTTCAGATCTTGTAGAACGTCATTATTTTTCTTCCTCTTAGACCATGATATCCAAGCACGTGTATGTAACATTTAAGCTCAAATACCCCAGTTTTCTTCTTTACAGATTGTGTGTGTTGCAACAAGAAGAATGCATACTGACATAAATTTTACTGTAACTTGTTTCCTGGTGTAGTGGCAAGCTTCCTAATAGTGTTTAATCCCAGCATCCATTCAAAATCTGACTCTTTTTTTTATTAGTGCCAATTGTTGTTGGATTATGGAGACAAGATAGTCAAAGTCTGAGAAATTTTCAATTTCTTCATTGTTGATTGTGATCTTTGTTTGGCATTTAGTTTTGTTATTTTTCCTTTTTTATTAAGTTCTGAAAAAAGTTCAATTCTCACTGTGTCTCTTGAAAGACAAAATTTACTCATCTAAACCCGTAGCATTGTTAACTATACATGATAAAAGGATTTCATTAAACAGATTAACCTCCATTGAATAGAAGAACAAACATGTTATGATAGATATAGCTAATGTAGATCTTATGGAGAAAACTCAACAAATTCATGCAAATTGAGAGCTGAGGAAAAGGTGATGTATGGGACAAACCTTGAGAAAACCTATTAATAGTATAAATAGGAAAGTACTTTCTCTAGAACCAATAGGACAAAATAAATATTGAGATGTTTAAAACAACTGGAGAAAATAATTTGAAACAGGTTAATAAAATGGGGGTGACATGGGGGAAAACTGCAGAAGATGGCAAAAGCTAAGTAGTCTTAGTATGAGTCAGTTGAGAGCTTATGCTCCATTCCAGGATAAAAGGAGTAGAAGATGAAGTACTGACACTTCCACTAATTACTTTAATACGGGGGAATGTGCAATATTTTACAGACAATTAGAAAGTGTCAACAAACTGTAAACCTGTAAAATCATTTTAAGCTAGTCCTGTTGCAAATACTGCCACTGGGGTGTGATGTTTTAGGCTTGAAAATACTTTAGGCCACCATATAATAAGGTGGTGTGGCCAGTTTCCTTCTTTACTGCCTTTCCTTTCCAGACAATTCTGGACATTGTCCGGGACCCATTTTATGAGGCTGAGTCAACTCCAGGGGCACACTTATCAGAAATAATAATGCAACTACTCCTGGGGATTAAAATCAGAATACTGTTTTTGGAGAGAAAGCCCATAAACCAGCATGTCACTATAGTACCAGAAACATTGTAATAGTATGTAACAGTGTATTTGTCATATTGTGAAAACAGTTTAGTACTCAAATCTATTCATCATGTTGTCAAAACATTGTTGTAGTATGCAACAGTGTATCCATCTCATGTTGTGAAAACATTGTTGTAGTATGCAACAGTGTATCCATCTCATGTTGTGGAAACATTGTTGTAGTATGCAACAGTTTATCCATCTCATGTTGTGAAAACATTATGGTTGTATGCAACAGTGTATCCATCTCATGTTGTGAAAACATTATGGTTGTATGCAACAGTGTATCCATCTCATGTTGTGAAAACATTATGGTTGTATGCAACAGTGTATTCATCTCATGTTGTGAAAACATTATGGTTGTATGCAACAGTGTATCCATCATGTTGTGAAAACATTGTGGTTGTATGCAACAGTGTATCCATCATGTTGTGAAAACATTATGGTTGTATGCAACAGTGTATCCATCTCATGTTGTGAAAACATTATGGTTGTATGCAACAGTGTATTCATCTCATGTTGTGAAAACATTATGGTTGTATGCAACAGTGTATTCATCTCATGTTGTGAAAACATTATGGTTGTATGCAACAGTGTATTCATCTCATGTTGTGAAAACATTATGGTTGTATGCAACAGTGTATTCATCATGTTGTGAAAACATTGTGGTTGTATGCAACAGTGTATCCATCATGTTGTGAAAACATTATGGTTGTATGCAACAGTGTATTCATCTCATGTTGTGGAAACATTATGGTTGTATGCAACAGTGTATTCATCTCATGTTGTGAAAACATTATGGTTGTATGCAACAGTGTATCCATCATGTTGTGAAAACATTGTGGTTGTATGCAACAGTGTATCCATCATGTTGTGAAAACATTATGGTTGTATGCAACAGTGTATCCATCTCATGTTGTGAAAACATTATGGTTGTATGCAACAGTGTATTCATCTCATGTTGTGAAAACATTATGGTTGTATGCAACAGTGTATCCATCTCATGTTGTGAAAACATTGTTGTAGTATGCAACAGTTTATCCATCTCATGTTGTGAAAACATTATGGTTGTATGCAACAGTGTATCCATCTCATGTTGTGAAAACATTATGGTTGTATGCAACAGTGTATTCATCATGTTGTGAAAACATTATGGTTGTATGAAACAGTGTATCCATCTCATGTTGTGAAAACATTATGGTTGTATGCAACAGTGTATTCATCATGTTGTGGAAACATTATGGTTGTATGCAACAGTGTATCCATCTCATGTTGTGAAATGATTATGGTTGTATGCAACAGTGTATTCATCATGTTGTGGAAACATTATGGTTGTATGCAACAGTGTATCCATCTCATGTTGTGAAAACATTATGGTTGTATGCAACAGTGTATTCATCATGTTGTGGAAACATTGTGGTTGTATGCAACAGTGTATTCATCTCATGTTGTGAAAACATTATGGTTGTATGCAACAGTGTATTCATCTCATGTTGTGAAAACATTATGGTTGTATGCAACAGTGTATTCATCTCATGTTGTGAAAACATTATGGTTGTATGCAACAGTGTATTCATCTCATGTTGTGGAAACATTATGGTTGTATGCAACAGTGTATCCATCATGTTGTGGAAACATTATGGTTGTATGCAACAGTGTATCCATCATGTTGTGGAAACATTGTGGTTGTATGCAACAGTGTATCCATCATGTTGTGGAAACACTGTGGTTGTATGCAAAAGTATATTCATTTCATGTTTTGGAAACATTGTGGTTGTATGTAAAAGTGTATTCTTTATATTATGGAGACATTGTGGTAGTATATACAAGTATTTCTCATACTGCATAAACATTGTGGTAGTACATAAAAGTATTTATCATACTGCATAAACATTGTGGTAGCACATACAAAAATTCAACACATTGTGGAAATATTGTGATCGTACATAAAAGTACTTATTGAATCATGGAAGCATTGTGGCATTACGGGGCTAGCCACTTTAGTAATGTTTTCTCAATTGCTTTTTAATTATATAACCTGCATAGTTGGATAGCTCTTGAAAAAACAAATCCAACGGAACCTTATTCAAGTCTGTAGGTCAATTTTAAGCCGAGATATTAATGTTTGTGTGTAAGTTTATCATTTAAAAGGGACATATAGAAGAAATATGATTTTGACCTTTCACTTTTTGTGACCCTACCTACACACCCACACAACTATTGGTTTACACTGTCGCTAAGGGAGATTATCACAGCGGCCTGTCTAACTCAAGGAAAAATAACTCTGCCGGTTTTATATACACACACACGCACACAGATATATACATCTTCACATCATTTGTGTGACTTCAGACCGCACGTGGACTGCACGCAAGTCTTGTCAGCCAGCGTAGATAGATGCATTTTGACAAAAGATATTCCGTTGGAAAGATGAAAAATTAACAATGATCTGGTCCATGCAGAGTGATGAAAAATTAAACATACATACAATAATGGGTGTTGAATGTAAACATGCATTTGTTATCATTGTATTCACTCTGAATATTCCATAACAATATTAAATGTTCCTAGCTGGAGTAAAACTGCCATCTCCCGCCATTGAAATACCGCATCACAGCATGCGATCTTCATAATTTCAGTGTGAAATTGATTGCCAACTTAAATGGTCGAAAATTACAAATACACGTAAATATGGAAGCTAAATTTAATAATACATAGTAGAACAATGTAATACGTCTCATAAAATGGTATTTATGGGTTTAATTACCACTCAGAATAGGTAGCCTGGTTTTCCGGTATAACAAGGATTCCCGATGCACCAGAAATGCAGAACGCAAAATGGGGTGGGGAAAACTATATCAAGTAATCAGTGTATGTTTTAACTCGATCTTGAAATAATCGTGGAATTTAACATCATGAATACGCTTACCGTTCCCATATTGGAGACACAAAAACAAATATCCGAACGTAACCGCAAGAAATATTCCGGTAAAATATGGCAAAATGAACCGCAGTACTTATATTATGCAAACATGTATTGTCTATGACATGGAAGCATTATGGTAGTATATACAAATGTTTTCATAATATTCTGGGAAACACTGCAATTGTTCATTGGTGTAAGAAGCAAACAAATGTGTTACATTTAATAAATTATTAACAACTCTGACATACGGCATGATTTTGAAAGCTGTACGAAATATAGGTGCAAGCTTTTTGGTGCCTGTAACAGCCAGAGGTGCAGGACAATTCTGGTCAGAAGAACTCACATCAGGAATATGAATGGCCAAAGCACTGTCATCTCGAGGGAACTCACCAACACAGTAAACGGTGCGGTCAGGATTTCCTGCAGTAATAATATATTGATCCTATTATGCAATCAGTAATAATCCATTTTTCAAGGATAACATTTATTCTTATATTAGATGTTGGTGAAAAAATATATTTTTAAAACAAATAATATATCTAAAAAAAGGAAATTGTAAATTGTGCACCAACTATTGTACTACCAGACTAATAACGCACGCTAATAAAATCCTCTTTTGAATTATCATGAAGAGGATGGAAAAAAGGTTATAATATGAATTACAAGAAGTACAGGTAGGTTTCAGACATGCAAAAGAATTAGAGACCATAACTTCAAAATAAAATGCTTCTTTGAGAAATGCAGAGTTGTAATAACTGGTTTCATAGACTATTGTAAGGCCTTGGTGTTCAATATAAGAAATTGTGGAACATCATGAGAGGTATGGGTTTCCAGCACAAATTGTCTACTTAATTGAAACATTATATTAATAACAACAAGCAGCCAGTGAACCATCAAACTGCAAAGGACACATTCTTTCTCCATATCTGTTCTACATCTGTGCATAAAGTATGATGAAACAGGTCAAAAATAATCAGACCTGTAAGTTTTGATCCACTCAAATCTGTAACATTTAATTCCAAAATTCAGATATGTAGATGATATGGTTCTCCTCTCAGAATGTGCAACGGGATTAGAATTGTTAATCCTGTCTGAGAAACAGGGAAGATCACAATCTTGTCCTTAACTTAAAAATAATATAGACAAAAGTGCATGTCAACCAAACATTACAATCAACATGTAGAAATTGCAAATGTCACAAACTACACGTACCTTGGCTCCATATTTAGCAACAATGAAGATTTCTCAGAAAGAGAATATCTACAGCAACCCAGAGACTAAACAGCATTAAGAGCCTACGGCACAACACCAGTAAAGAAAGTAGATCTTTGAAAACAAACATTACTGCAGAAATTTATGGGTAGAAGTCATAGACAATTTCACAATCACTAGTGAAGAAAACTGGGGCCTGTGAACTAAAATGTTACAGAAGATTCTTAGAATACCAAATCAAGAAGAAGACAACTATTGTCTTTCTACAAGATCTGAACAGCGAAGAAGATTAATTCATGAAGAGCATGATGTCTTGGAAACTTAAATACTTTGGCCATAGTAAATGCCTGCAGCTTGCTCCTTCTTCTACCCATATTATTAATCTCTATCTTTCTCTCTCTAGTTCTCTTCTCCATATGTTATTAAGTCTCCCACTATTTTGCTTGCCCTGTCAGTTCCAGTGAGAGGACTTTCTAATTATATTATTCTTTGGTTTTCTTAATGTGTGTTCTATCCAGTGCCAGTGTCTTTCCTTCAAATCTAAATTTTCTGAAATCGGTCTAATTGTCATTATAAGCCAGCATTAGTGGTTCTCTCATACCATTTTGGTCCTTCTTTCCTGCACAGGCATCAGGTAATGAATGTATGTGGTTTATATGTCATTGTTTTGATTGTTCTCCATGTTTCTGATCCATGTAGTTGTACTGATATAAGATAAGAATTTGTTTTAATTTCTTTTGACTACTTCAAGTTTCCTAGTGCTATGAAAGCGCCTATTGTTTTTTGTATTCTCATTTTAATATCTCTCTCTATTTTTACCCTGTCCTCTAAAAGTACTGGAGAGTTTTGGCCATTATAGATCATAACTTTATGAACTGCACCTCCCAGTGGTAGAGGATGGAAAACACACCACGGCGCGAAAATCGCAGCCCCGGGGACCAAGTATCTACCGGGATAAATGGACAACTCTGCAGCTGAGCAGAGCCGGGCACTAACTTTTCCTGACAGCCAGAAATGGTTGTCAAAGGCAGAGGTAAAAGACTCCCTTGTGGATGTGGAAGGCAAGGGGAAATCACCATATTATCTTCCCTAGATTTCATGAATAGTCATATATCAGAGGCAGTGTATGACATTAATTAGGACATCCTCGTCTGGTAGGGACAGTCATGATGATACCAGGCAGTCATCCAGCTACTGATTGCAAAATCATAACGAATACATTTAAAATGGGAAATAAATTTAAAATAGGTACATGGAATGTTTGGAAATTAAATGAATTGGGAAAGCTGAACAATGTGATAAGAGAAATGGACAGCATGAAAATGAATATTCTAGACATAAGTGAGATTAGATGGAAGGGATCAGGGAAAATTATAACTGACAAACACATAATAATATTTTCTGGAGGGAATACACACGAGAAAGGAGTAGTACTACTATTTTTTTTTTTAAACAGCTAAGTCAATTAATAGTTACTGGTGTATTTAAGATAGAGTTATTATGGTCAAAATTAAAGGCAAACCAATAGATATACATATTATACAAGTATACTCGCCAACAACAAGTAGAAGTGATGAAGAAATACAACACTTTTACGATGAAGTAGAAATGGTGATGTTTCATATTAAATCACAAGAAGTAAAAATAATACTAGGAGATTTTAATGCAAACGTAGGAAAGGGAAAAATGGAGGATGTAGTGGGGAATAATGGTTTAGGTACAAGAAATGCAAGAGGAGAGAAACTAATAGAATGGGCAAATATCAATGGTATGATTATTGAAAACACATGATTTCAACACCATAAAAGATGACTTTACATGTGGAAAAGAACTGATAAGAAAATACTTAACCAAAACTGACTACATAGTTATTCATAAAAGAATCAGAAATGCGTTGATTAATATTAAGACAATGCCTGGTGCTGAATGTAATAGTGATCATGTAGCACTATGTGGACACATGAAAATAAGACTGAATAGAGGGGGAAAAAGTTGTTAAGATGTGAGACTTAATAAAGATGTTCTGAAAGCAGATAAAGAAATTCAAGAACTATACAGAGTGGCTGTAAAAAAATAGGTAAAATGCTATAGCTAAAATACAGAGTATAAGTGAACAATAGAAACTGTTAAGGGACTCTAATAATCAAACAGGCAAAGAAATACTACAGGAGAGAAGTCAAAAAGCTAAGAAAAAATGGATGCCTGAAGAAATCTTTAGGTTGATGGACAAAAGAAAACAAAATAAAATGACAAAGATTTAAAAAGATAAGATTAAAAAAAGAAATAAGAGATAAATGTGCGTTGGCAAAAGAAAGTTGGTTAAATGAGCAGTGCAAGCTCACAGGAAGAAAAATAAGAGTAAATACAGGGTGTTTGAAATGGAAAACGGGAAAGATATTACTGGAGGAGGAGGAGGCTATAATAAAGAGGTGGAATTAGTATATAAGAGAATTATATGATGGAGAAAGGGAAGAATTAACAGAAGAAAGTAACTTAGAAGGTCTACCTATTCTAAACGAAGAAGGCGCTGATGCTGTGAAACATATGAAGAAAGGAAAATCACCTAGGCCAGATGGAATCACAACAGAAGAATTAGAAGTACTGGGAGAATTTGGAGTAGATATATTCACCAAAATGTTGAATGATATTTACAGCAGTGGATATTTACCAAGCAACATGCTGAAATCTGTATTTATAGCTATTGATTAATTTGGTTATTTCGGGATTTGAATTTTAAATATTGAGCACAACCCACTACTGGCAATGCTGATCGTATTCTGGTATGAACCTAAGGCCTATCCACGTCAATATGGAAGCACTATACTCGAGTTTTGCCCTCGTTTGAGCTCGTCAGTAGTGCATATCCCTGACCGGATCCGGAAACAAGCCCCGGATCACTGGCGTGTGAAGCGGGTGTGTAACCATGCGGCACACATTTGACACACAGCCAACGTCCATATTGACGTGGATAGGCCTTAGGTTCATACCAGAATATGATCAGCGTTGCCAGTAGTGGGTTGTGCTCAATATTTATAGCTATACCAAAAAGACCAGGAGCAACTGAATGCAAAGATTTTTGTACAATTAATCTCATAAACCATGTCACTAAGCTTCTACTCAGAATTATAATGAGAACAACAACAAAGAAATTAAAAACTGAAATTGGTGAAGAACAGTATGGATTTGTGGAAGGAAAGGGTACAAACAAAGTAATATATACATTATGAACACTAATAGAAAGATTAATAGAGACACAGAAAGACATATGTTTGTGTTTCATAGATTATATCAAGGTATTTGATAAAGTAAAACATGATGAACTGATTAAAATGTTGGAAGATATTAACATTGATGGGAAAGATCTCAAAATAATAACAAATATTTACTGGAGCCAAGTAGCAGCAATTAAAATGGGAAAGATGGCAATTATGAACAAATAAAGCTAGGAGTATGAAGGGATGGATCTCTTCTCCCTATATAGCAAAGTAATAATGGGAGAGATCAAATAGAAACCAGGAATACTAATCAGAGATTATAATAAAAACAATATATGCTATGCAGATGGCACAGTATTGGTGGCAGATAATGCAAAAGATCTACAATTGTTGGACATTGTAGTAATGGAGAGTGCAAAGAAAGGACTCTCCTTGAATATAAAGAAAACAGTAACAATGGTGATATCAAAGAAACATATCACACTAAACTGTGAAAGGGAAATAGAAGGGAAAATTCTTAACCAAGTGGGTAATTTTAAATACCTAGGGGCATTTATAACATCACACGGTAGGTGCACAACAGAGATTAAGAGCAGAATAGGGCAAGCAAAAGCTGCATTTCAGAAAATGAAAAGTATCTTATGCACTCACTATCATTGAATATAAAAAAGAGAATGCTGAAGTGCTATATAGAACCTGTTTTGCTGTATGGCAGTGAATCTTGGAATAGTAAGTGAACAAATTAGGAAGAACTTGGAAGCAACAGAGATGTGGTTCCTGAGACGAATGTTGTGAATTCCTTGGACTGCCAGAGTTACTAACAACGACTGCCTGAAACAGGCTAATGAAACTAGAACATTATATACAACAATAAGAAAGAGACAAACAGCTTTCTTTCGTCATATGATGAGAAGAGAGGCATTGGAGAACATAGTGACAACTGGAAAGATAACGGGGAAGAGAGGAGAGGCCTACCAAGAGAAATGATGCTGGATGGATTGAGACGGTGGGTGGAGGAATATTAATTAGCAGCAGAATTGATCCAGAATACCAAAGACCAAGATATCTAGAGAGACATGAACGTCAACGCCAGCTGGCATGGCACTTGACGATGATGATGATGATCTTTTCCCCCATATTTGTCCACACTGCTATCTAAATAGGTATATTATTCCACTTCCTGAAGTGAGTTGGTTGATATTCTATGCTCCAATAGGGAATTTTTTTGTTTTTTTGCATATCCTATTTACAGGACATTGCTGTCAACACAAGCACTGCTGTTATTGATGTCTTGGCAAGTTTACATTCAATAATTGCCTTTGATTTCTGAACTACTGGCTCCGATACCATCATGTTAAAACCAAGCGTGACACGGTCTTCTGCCAAATTTGTTGCAGCTGTGTTTCGAACGTAGGTAAGCGGAATTACGAACCGCATCCGTGATGCCTTTGCCACGGAGACTAGCCCAATAGGGAATAAAGGGCAGAAAAGATATTAAATATCACAGTAGTTTAGACAGGACAGTAATGGAATGCACAGTTCCAGGAAGAAGCAGCAAGGGTCTCTCAGCGTGAAGGTGGACTCCGAATAAGAAATACACCTTTCAGTATGAAAATACTTGAGGTGGGGTTATTGGTGAAAGCCAAAAATCTCTCTCATGGGCCATGATGGGAACCATGCTGGGAACCATGCTCTACAAAGAAGTAAAAGTAAAGGACCTTTTTACACGCTTTAAGGCACAATGGACAAATGGTGGTAAATCCATATTTTAATTGACCAATCGGCACTCGGTGGGTGATGTGGACATTATCACAACAGCTGTCTTTACTTTGCAAGAAATTTCATGTTACCAATTTTAAGCTCATTCAAATCTGAGAGTCCAGGTCAATGAAAAAATCCCTGCCACAAAGAGGATTCAAACACACGGCCACTAGGCTGGCAGGCAAGCATGCTTAGTACTGTGTTGGCACAACTCCTTATCCTGGTGTTATGTGCTAAGACGTACAAACAGTAACTACCACTGTCAAGTTTTGTTTTACTAATGGTGAAACTAAAGTGTCCTCTACAGGGTGTTCTCTACTGAATAATTATAAAAATAATATCATATTTACCTTTATTGACAACCATTACTGTATCCCCAAATCTGACCGAACCATCCGAAGTGCTACTCAGCTGTATCTAGCAAACAAAAAGAATAAAACTGTTTAATAGCAATAATATGATGATAACTATGCCACTATTCTCAAGCAGTCTTACTTAAAAAGACATTGACACATCTGGACCAGAACATATATAACCAACACAGCCTGACAGTTTGGACCAGTGATATAAACTTAGTGTGAACAGATGATAAAATAACTCGTAGGTAATGTTGTTTAAGTAATAACTCATCTTGATAACGGGAGGATAACAGGTAATGTTTAAGTAATACTGCTTTCAACAAGATACTCAGTAGTTGGTGCACTGGTGTAATGGTCAGGACATTACACAGACAATGGCATGAGCGCTGTCAGATGAGTATTTCTTCTTCTTCTTCTTCTGCGTTCATCCAGGGTGTTTTTTCAGATGTAATTGTGGTGTGTCCAGTTATGCGCCCTTAGGCCAACACATCTCACTTTAGCTGGCGTTTTTTTCCGGGTTAACCTTCCCGGTGATGAGTATTTGATGTCAGCTTTAGAAGTTTGCTAAGGGAATGAAAAAACACTGGCCATCTATCTATCTCTCTGTGCAATTAGGCCTACAAAATGTAGTGGTTCTAGCACTTCGCTTACCCACTGCAGGTTTTCACTATGGAACTTTTCTTTAAGAAACACAGTAGACACAGCTACTTGGTTTTATGCTGCCAGAATGTCTGTCAGCCGGAAACCTTAACTTATGATTGGTTATGTGAGCACAGGGGAAATAGGCTCAGTCTCATCAAATGAGTACAGAATTTACATATTTAATCACTCTCAAATAAAAGTGTTAGGTTTTCACATATAATACGTACTGATATAATGAGACGATTTTCCTTTCTTGTTACCTCTCCTTCTCGGATATATTCCAGAAAATATTTAAAATTATTTATTGCCATTTTATGAAGCTGCACTGACCCCGAGAAGTACTGGCTGATGATGTGAAAGCCACCATCACAATGCAAACAAAAGTACAACACTAGATTTAGAAATCTGTCAAGAATAACTTAATAAAGTGTATTGACCATTGTGTTACTGAAGTAAGGATACTACCTTCTGAATATTATCTTTAACAAAGTTTTAGCTTTTAGTTTTAGTCGTTGGATCAACATCACGGCACACGGTTTAACCCATAAGTGCTCCGTTTTCCTCCTAACTCAAACCTGAGTCTGGAGAAACTCAGCTCAATGCATGAACTCCGTTGCATTGGCGAGGATCCTGAAATACTTTGGGTAGATTTTTAACTCGAAATTTTGCCCGGGCAGCGCCGTTAGGCTACTCTTTTTCGATTTCCAACTTCCAAGGGATTTTTTACGTGCGCAACAATACACACGGGCGTCCGATCTCACTACCCAGAGACCAGGGGAAATTTTTATTACTGGAAGTCCAGGTGGATTCTTTAAATAAATCCCGGTCCTCACCGGGGCCTGAACCCGAGACCTCCAGCACTCGAGGTGGACACCATACCTCGAGACCACTCAGCCCCGTATCTTTAACAAAGAAATGACCTATCATAGAAAATCCCTCTGGGTATTGCATTGGGATGGAGTCAGTTGATAATGAAGGAAATAAAATTGTGGAGGAAATATTACTAACCTAGGCCTAATCACAGCCAGTCTATATGTGTGAAAGTGCTGTGTTGAATCATGACCTGATTGCATGCTAATATGCCACGCTAAAGATGTAAAATTCCAGCACTAGCCTAGCATGGCTTGCTGGTTTCTGAGTTTGCAAAGGGGAAGGATAGCTCTATAATGCAATCACTGTAGAGATGATACTTTGGTAATAGATCAAGAGGAAAGTCCCTGCACCAAGCTCATGTAGATTGTACTAGATCAAGAGGAAAGTCCCTGCACCACCCTCATGTAGATTGTACTAGATCAAGAGGAAAGTCCCTGTACCACCCTCATGTAGATTGTACTAGATCAAGAGGAAAGTCCCTGCACCACCCTCATGCAGATTGTACTAGATCAAGAGGAAAGTCCCTGTACCACCCTCATGCAGATTGTACTAGATCAAGAGGAAAGTCCCTGCACCACCCTCATGCAGATTGTACTAGATCAAGAGGAAAGTCCCTGCGCCACCCTCATGTAGATTTACTAGATCAAGGGGAAAGTCCCTGCACCACCTTCATGTAGATTGTACTAGATCAAGAGGAAAGTCCCTGCACCACCCTCATGTAGATTGTACTAGATCAAGAGATAAGTCCCTGCACCACCCTCATGTAGATTGTACTAGATCAACAGGAAAGTCCCTGCACCACCCTCATGTAGATTGTACTAGATCAAGAGGAAAGTCCCTGTGCCACACTCATGGAGATTGTACTAGATCAAGAGGAAAGTCCCTGCACCACCCTCATGGAGATTGTACTAAATCAAGAGGAAAGTCCCTGTACCACCCTCATGTAGACTGTACTAGATCAAGAGGAAAGTCCCTGCACCACCCTCATGTAGATTGTACTAGATCAAGAGGAAAGTCCCTGCACCACCCTCATGTAGATTGTACTAGATCAAGAGGAAAGTCCCTGCACCACCTTCATGCAGATTGTACTAGATCAAGAGGAAAGTCCCTGCACCACCCTCATGTAGATTGTACTAGATCAAGAGGAAAGTCCCTGCACCACCCTCAAGTATATTGTACTAGATCAAGAGGAAAGTCCCTGTACCACCCTCATGTAGATTGTACTAGATCAAGAGGAAAGTCCCTGCACCACCCTCATGTAGATTGTACTAGATCAAGAGGAAAGTCCCTGCGCCACCCTCATGTAGATTGTACTAGATCAAGAGGAAAGTCCCTGCACCACCCTCATGGAGATTGTACTAGATCAAGAGGAAAGTCCATGCACCACCTTCATGCAGATTGTACTAGATCAAGAGGAAAGTCCCTGCACCACCTTCATGCAGATTGTACTAGATCAAAAGGAAAGTCCCTGCACCACCCTCATGTAGATTGTACTAGATCAAGAGGAAAGTCCCTGCACCACCCTCATGGAGATTGTACTAGATCAAGAGGAAAGTCCCTGCACCACCCACCCTCATGTAGATTGTACTAGATCAAGAGGAAAGTCCCTGCACCACCCTCATGTAGATTGTACTAGATCAAGAGGAAAGTCCCTGCACCACCCTCATGTAGATTGTACTAGATCAAGAGGAAAGTCCCTGCACCACCTTCATGTAGATTGTACTAGATCAAGAGGAAAGTCCCTGCACCACCCACCCTCATGTAGATTGTACTAGATCAAGAGGAAAGTCCCTGCACCACCCTCATGTAGATTGTACTAGATCAAGAGGAAAGTCCCTGCACTACCCTCATGTAGATTGTACTAGATCAAGAGGAAAGTCCCTGCACCACCCTCATGGAGATTGTACTAGATCAAGAGGAAAGTCCCTGCACCACCCACCCTCATGTAGATTGTACTAGATCAAGAGGAAAGTCCCTGTACCACCCTCATGTAGATTGTACTAGATCAAGAGGAAAGTCCCTGTACCACCCTCATGTAGATTGTACTAGATCAAGAGGAAAGTCCCTGTACCACCCTCATGGAGATTGTACTAGATCAAGAGGAAAGTCCCTGCACCACCCTCATGGAGATTGTACTAGATCAAGAGGAAAGTCCCTGCACCACCCTCATGCAGATTGTACTAGATCAAGAGGAAAGTCCCTGCACCACCCTCATGTAGATTGTACTAGATCAAGAGGAAAGTCCCTGCACCACCCTCATGTAGATTGTACTAGATCAAGAGGAAAGTCCCTGCACCACCCTCATGGAGATTGTACTAGATCAAGAGGAAAGTCCCTGTACCACCCTCATGTAGACTGTACTAGATCAAGAGGAAAGTCCCTGTACCACCCTCATGTAGATTGTACTAGATCAAGAGGAAAGTCCCTGTACCACCCTCATGTAGATTGTACTAGATCAAGAGAAAAGTCCCTGCACTACCCACCCTCATGTAGATTGTACTAGATCAAGAGGAAAGTCCCTGCACTACCCACCCTCATGTAGATTGTACTAGATCAAGAGGAAAGTCCCTGTACCACCCTCATGTAGATTGTACTAGATCAAGAGGAAAGTCCCTGCACTACCCTCATGTAGATTGTACTAGATCAAGAGGAAAGTCCCTGCACTACCGTCATGTAGATTGATGCAAGCCCTTTTCAGTGCTCAAATGATCTAAATGCAAATGCGTCAGACAATGCATCTACCAAGGGAGTTCCCAGCCTACCAACTAATCAAGCAACTAACAAACAAGCCAATCAATCAATTACAGAATAAATACTTACTTTAGTTCTGAACTAATTCATTCAATGTGATTTGTGTGTCAATGATACTTTATATATTCACACATATTTACACCGTCAGAGAGCTCCTGTTTGCTGATGATTGCGCTTTATATTCTTCTTCTTTTTTCGTTCACTTGCACTTTATATGCCAACTCAGAGGCAGACATGCAACACAATGTCATTATCATTCTTGATAGACAAATAACATATATTCACAAATGAAAATGGTTAAGTATTCTCCACCAGATCCTATACTATTAGCTAATTGCAGAATTCAGAAACAGGACAATAGCTATCACACCATTCCATTCACTTAATAAAAAAATTTAAAAATCGCTCAAAAGTCGACGGGGTTGACTTCATTACACTGAGTTTTTATCCCATATGGCTCAGTCTCTTTCCACAGCATGGAAAGTGTCGCACAAAGCACGGTCTCCGTAGCTCCAGCGACGACTCTCAAGAGTCTCAGAAAATAATACACTCATGAACCGAAGGATTCGGCCCAGAATCGAACCCACAACCTTTGGAGCCCACTTCACTTAATATAGTAGGGAAACTTTAAAACTATTTTCACATTAAAATACAACCATCTTACTGGAACTGACATCTTGCTCAATAGACCACTTGATCTTTGAATCAGCAGCTGACCATTGGCTCGTCTTGTGAGAAAATCTTTAAGCATATCCTGGGGGGAAAAAATTTAAATACAGCAAGGTAAACGTAAAATTAAATGTTTATCTTTTCATGACTTCTAATACTAACTCATGGCATTAGGTGATGAGGTGGCTGCCTCCCAACCTGAAAAATATTCATTTAACTTTTATTTTAACTTTCAAACTGAATTTGTTTTTAAAACAAAGTCACTTAAAAATCAACAGGGTCGACTTCATTGCACCAGGTTGTTATCCCATATGGCTCAGTCTCTTTCCGTAGCGCGGAAAGCGTCGCACAAAGCACAAACTCCGTAGCTCCATGACCCACACAAGTCTCCAAAATAAATGCACTTGTGAACCGAATTGCCATTGCAAAGGTAACCTTTTGTACTATGAAAACCATACTGATCAAAAAGAAGATATCAATTGAAATGAGAAAAGGAGTGTTGAAGTGCTACATAGAACCTGTACTTTTTCATGGATGTGAAACGTGGACAATGAGTAGACAAGCTGAAAATGATGGCTGTGGAAATGTGGTTTCTGAGGAAAATGCAAAGAATACCATGTGCAGACAGAAAAACCAATGAACAAGTTCTTCAAGAAATAAATGAAGATCGTAAACTGATTAGAGACATTAGACTTGCCAGTCAAAATTTTTTGGGCATGTTATTAGAAGAAATGAATTGGAGAACTTGGTGACAACTGGCAAGATCGAAGGAAGAGACTAAGGGGAAGACCAAGAAGTAAATATCAGGATGGCTTGGCCACATGACATGTCGAGACAGAAACACGGAGCTGATCCACGACTCTGGTGATCGAATGAGATGGAAAAACATGACCACCCATGCTTATCGACATGGTACATGATTGATGCTTGGTGAACCGAAGGACATATTGTTTATTTATCAGGATGAAATGACAGTATGTATTGGACTCATTAGATACCTATAAAACTTGACATGCTGTATGCTGGTAAATTCTGTGGATGCAGTTAATTAAAGTTATGATAACTAGGGCCTAGTTCACTTGCTCCTGCATTTTCATTTCTAGAGTGTCTTCAGTGTCATGTGTCCTCCTTCATGTTAGCTCAAACTTGTTTCTTTTTTCAATAACCATCCCTTCGATTGCAGCTCTCCCCATATATTAAATTAATCTTGAGTGATTATCATATTTAGCACCTCCAGCAAAATGTCTCCATCAGCTGTTAAAAGGTAGACTTGAGCCATAGCGTCCACAACACTTAGTCTGTGACCATTCACCTTGGCAAGACAATGGGAAGTGAAATGTAAGGCTGTCACAAACATCAGATCATAATATACTTGTACTGCCAAGGGCTGGTCAGCTCTCTTCCTTGTTGTCTTCCTATTGTGAACAATTTAAACAAAATTCTGACAATTATCTAGTACCCTTTTTATGTTTGCCTACAAAGCTGTTTTGGCCACAACAGATCATGCCATTTATGGTGATAGAACTTGAAAAGATTATGATGGTAAGCAAGTGCACTAATTACTATGCCACCATAGCTCTAGATGAACAGCTAACAGTTACCACACTTTATAAAGTGGTAATTTAGTTTATATGTGTAAATAACAAGCATCTTTGCCATTTGTTATTGCTTTTTGTTTACAAAACTGTGGCTTTAAATCTTTTTAAAACTAGTGTGGTAACAGCAACAGTGAAACATATGATACTGTATTGTGTATCTCAGCTAAAGGGATTTATTATGTTGTTTTAATACATGTATAAATACTTCTGCAGAATGCACCTAACAAGATGCAATGAAATATGTCAACAAATTGCTTGTGTCTTTATAATTGACAATCACAATGGGGAAAACGCTACGAACAATTTCTGAAACATAATATATTATATTGTATTCATCCTTGCTGAAAATTCCCTGGTCAGTCAAAGTGAATAATCTTAATGTGTTGAAAGAGGTTAAGACATTAATACAACTGTTCACAAATATAAGAAAGATGCAGATGCCATGTTTTTTTAACCATGAAAAGGATAAGAGAAAAATGTTAACATATTGTGACAATTAAACATATTTGTGGAGTAGAAGATATACAAAGACACTGAGAGATAGACAAAGACAATGAGAGATAGACCAAGACAATGAGAGATAGACAAAGACATTGAGAGATAGACAATGACATTGTGAATGAGAGATAGACAATGACAATGAGAGATAGACAAAGACACTGAGAGATAGACAAAGACAATGAGAGATAGACAAAGACAATGTGAATGAGAGATAGACAATGATGAGAGATAGACAAAGACAATGAGAGATAGACAAAGACAATGAGAGATAGACAAATACAATGAGAGATAGACAATGACAATGTGAATGAGAGATAGACAATGACAATGAGAGATAGACAAAGACAATGTGAGATAGACAATGACAATGAGAGATAGACAATGACAATGTGAATGGGAGATAGACAATGACAATGAGAAATAGACAAAGACAATGAGAGATAGACAATGACAATGAGAGATAGGCAAAGACAATGAGAGATAGACAATGACAATGAGAGATAGACAAAGACAATGAGAGATAGACAATGACAATGAGAGATAGACAAAGACAATGAGAGATAGACAATGACAATGTGAATGAGAAATAGACAATGAAAATGAGAGATAGACAAAGACATTGAGAGATAGACAATGACAATATGAATGAGAGATAGACAATGACAATGAGAGATAGACAAAGACACTGAGAGATAGTCAAAGACATTGAGAGATAGACAAAGACAATGTGAATGAGAGATAGACAATGACAATGAGAGATAGACAAAGACAATGAGAGATAGACAAAGACAATGAGAGATAGACAATGACAATGAGAGATAGACAATGACAATGTGAATGAGAGATAGACAATGACAATGAGAAATAGACAAAGACAATGAGAGATAGACAATGACAATGAGAGATAGGCAAAGACAATGAGAGATAGACAATGACAATGAGAGATAGACAAAGACAATGAGAGATAGACAATGACAATGAGAGATAGACAAAGACAACTGAGAGATAGACAATGACAATGTGAATGAGAAATAGGACAATGAAAATGAGAGATAGACAAAGACATTGAGAGATAGACAAAGAAGACAAAGACAATGAGAGATAGACAATGACAATGTGAATGAGAGATAGACAATGACAATGAGAGATAGATAAAGACAATGAGAGATAGACAAAGACAATGAGAGATAGACAATGACAATGTGAATGAGAGATAGACAATCACAATGAGAGATAGACAAAGACACTGAGAGATAGACAAAGACAATGAGAGATAGACAAAGACAATGAGAGATAAACAAAGACATTGAGAGATAGACAACGGCAATGAGAGATAGACAATGACAATGAGAGATGATCCTTTACAGCCTTTAGTCATGTTGCTGGAGACTGCAAGATGTGCAGAAGCCTGACCTGCCCATGTCAATTGGCAAGGTACTACTAGATGATGAATCCTTAGGTGTAATATTTTATCACGTAAAGTAAAGTATGTGGCTTCAAGTTTTCATGTTCAGTAAATAACCCTGTCTGCAGCATAAAATACTTATGTACTGTATCAGTTATATATACTAATAGTAAATAGTACTAATACTAATACTTTAATACTATACTAATTACTATATCATATGATATCAATCAATCATTCAATCGACAAATACGACTTTGGAAAACCTCAGTTAAATTACCAATACCGGTTAATTCTGTAACTTGCTTGCTTGCTTGCTTGTGTTCGTTGGCTTGAGCTCCAACGCGAAGTCCTGTATGTCGGATGAAGGCATCCTGTTGTCCAACATCAGTGTGATGTCATACAGGACCTGAGGTTTGCGTGAGTATCCGTTGTCCCATGTCTGGCTTATTGGTATGCAGACTGGTGGTTCCTCGCCGTACAGGCAGACACTCTCCGACTTCGGAGGAATCGGCGATCCTACTGACTTTAGCCAGGACCCCGAAGGGACCTGTTGCCCAGGACGCTCGACAAGGACGCGTCAGTAGGTCTTGGCCAGTATATAACCCGGCCCTGGTGCCCTGGAAACACCTCTGCGTCCCAATTCTGTAACAACTTTAGAACTTTGTTAACTACCAAACCTTAACCTGTTTTATAATTAATGAATAGAATATTAGATGATAATGATAATCAAACCCGTCTTTCTTACCTCTTCCAGCTGGATGTCTTCATTCCAGTTTCCAACACGGACTGAAGGATTATATGGTCTAACATGAGCCATGTTCAATACAGTCTGCGGAAACAACAGTAATTAAAATAAAAGTGACACTATTCGAGGTGATCCTAGACACCCAGCAAAAAAGTTGTTTTCCTTAACAACAGATGACAGCAACGGGGTAAATAAATAGCTGCTGTTCTGCACTCAATTTTTGTGATTAAAACGTGTAAAGCTTCCTTATTTAAGGAACACATAAGAAACGTCTTAATTATGACAAGCAATTGGAAAACATAAGAGTGAGTTATTTTTTCCTTTGGGTACCAGAATTAAATAGATTAAACTGTGTAAAGCTGTGAAAATGTGTGTCTGTAATTTACTGCCTATAGTATTTTGCTGTGTAGGGCAGAAATAATATAAAAACACAAAGTATAGGGCAGCGTCACAAACTACAAATTACAATTACAGAAAACAAAGGACGTTGCCGGCGACAAGCCTCCACAAGCAAACAAGCACATACACCACAGTACATAAACCACGGAGATGACACAAAAATTACTACATAAAGGCGTTATGTTGTTTGTCCATTAAGAGCGATAATGATCATTTATTTCATCCAGTGGCGTTGAAAGTATGGAGCCGTGAGTTCTAAGATGGCTTATAATTATAAGGCCTATTTTCGCTCGAAATGTTCTTTCACAATGTGGGCAAAAGAATGCTTGACGTTCCAGGAGGAGGATCTCATGCACTGGTTTTTATGTCCAGACTTTCTTCACAGCTCTTGCAGTCTTACTGAGTCTTGGTTGCTTCACAAGTGACTGCACCCTTGCTTAATGATGTACACCACAAATGTCGGATTTTGGTAGCAGTCTCCCAGGTGTCAAGATGAATTCCAAAAGCTTTCATTGAGATTTTCAAAGTGTCTTTAAAGCGTTTCCTCTGGCCGCCTTGGGAGCATTTACCACAATGCAGCTCGCCGTAAAAAAATTCGTTTAGGGAGCCTGTGATCTGGCATGCGAGTTAAGTGACCAGCCCAGTGCTATACTGCGATTAAGAACAATGAATGCAAACATCTGTAACTTTCAATAAACAACGTGAACTTGATCAAACGTGCAACAGTCCAGGGAATTCTGCAGTACAACAGAGTCCAGAAACATGATCAATGTAGCAATCAAGTACTCGAAGCCGGTCGATGCAATAATAAAGGCAATATTTATTTGCCGGAGTCGAACAAGTTACAGATTCATCAATCAATACATCAGTTCCGATTACCGTGCCTGTTATGGCCAGGTGGGACGGTAAAGAAACATGGTTAGATTGAAATCGTAAACGATCGAAGACATCAAATATCTATAATCATCATGTCCCGGTGCTTCTGTCCTTGACTATCCTATCTACTATCTATGCGTCAGCCTGTTTCAACTTGCTGGGTCCCGTTCCAATATTGTCGCATTTGTCCGTGGCTTTCTGATCGATATACATCTTGCATTTATAGCCTCGTTCGTCTTTCTAATATCTGTTGGCCATCGGAGTAAGTGTCCAGCCAGTATATATTATAAGTTCTCTCCTTGCTGAGAATCGAATCGAGCTGCCTCGTTGTTCAAGCTCCAAGATCTGACTGTTTTTTTTTTTTTTTGTTGACAATGTTTCTGACGTATTCTGTTTTTTACGTCAGCCTCCTAGTTTCTATCACTATTTTCGCGATTTTCTCACTATGTTTAGTTTGCGTTGTATCATCTGCGCTGCTACTTGGCACCCAGCAAATCTGATTCTTCATTAGTAGAGTCTGGATACTGGGCATGGACGGTATTTTTAGGATTTCAGTGTCTGGGATCTTGTATTGATATTTAATCTTCAATAGCTTCCTATGGCAGACTGTGTGGAAGTGGTTTAATTTCCTAGCGTGTCGCTGATAAACAGTTCAGTTTTCACACGTATTGCAGTGTGGATAATACACCTGTTTTATAGACTTTCAGCTTTGTTTGCAGGCTTATTCCATTTATGTCCCATACATTCTTGTACAGTCTGCCAAAGACCGTGCTGGCCTTGGAGTTTCTTGCATTCACTACGTCATCAATTGTGGCATCTTGTGACACAGTGCTGCCAAGATAGGTGAATTTGTCCACAACACTTAGTCTATGACCATTCACCTTGATATTCGCACGGTGTGATTATTCTCTGGAGCTGGCTGGTACATAACTACAGTTTTCTCCAAGTTGATATTGAGCCCAAAGTTGGCACAGGCATTTGAGAAAGCTGAAACATTATGTTGCATGTCCGCCTCTGAGTTGGCGTATAGAGCACAATCATCAGCAAACAGGAGCTCTCTGACGGTGTCGCTGTTAGTTTTGGTTTTAGCTTTCAGCCTTCTGAGATTGAACATCTTTCCATCCATGCGGTTGTTGATGTCTATTCCAATGTTGTTGTTCTCGAAGGCATTCGTCAGCATAGCTGAAAATATGAGGCTGAACAGTGTTGGTGCCAGGACACATCTTTGCTTCACCCCATTGGTGACAGGAAAGGGCTCAGACAGTTCACAATTTTCCTGTACTCTTGCTTGCATACCATCATGAAATAGCCGCACTATTTGGACAAACTTTCGTTGATAAGGTCAATGAAAGTGGAGAACATTTCGGAGTTCTGTTCCTGAGATTTCTCTTGCAGCTGCCTTGCATCGAAAATTATGTCAACACTTCCCCGTTTTTTTCTGAAGCCACATTGACTCTCGGGAATAAGACCTTGATAGAGGCGATTGAGAAGAATACTGGCGAGCATCTTCTCTGCAATCGAGAGCAAGGAGATGCCTCGGTGGTTATCACAGGATTGACGGTTTTCTTTACGTTTGTAAAGGTGGACTATTGACACGTCCTTGAAATCTTGTGGCAGGTCTCGTTCACCCATATGTTTGTAAAGACTTGGTAAAGCTGCTCTGTTAGGACCCGCCCACCTGCTTTGTATATCTCTCCTTGAGATGGAGTCAGGACTAGGCGCCTTACCGCTGGAACTGTTTCTGGATGGCTTGTTTTCTTCAACTATGGTTGGCAGATCATCACGCGTGTCATTAGTGGGAACTTGAGGAAGGCAGTTGGTAGTTTCATCATCGAAGAAGGAAGTTGCATTAAAGATGTTGCTGAAAAGCTCTTCCCAGAGTTGAAGGATTTCTTTCTTATCGGTGACCAATGTTCTCCCATCTGCACTGAGGCGGGGAACTATGCCTGGTGATGTAGGACCGTAGACCGCTTTCAGTGAGTCGTAGAAGTTTTTCATATCATGTCTGTCAGCAAAGCCTTGAATTTCATCAGCTGTGTTTTTCAGCCAGGAGTCCCGCATGTGCCAAAGTTTCTGCTGCACTACTCTCCGAATGTTATTGAAGCATCACATGTGTCTTGAGGAGAAAATGTTTTTCGGCCAGCAATTGGTTGATATCTTCAAAATTTTCATCAAACCAGTCCTTATGCTTAGGGGGGGGGGGGGGGGGGGGGGGGGGGGGTGGGGCCGCGGCGGATGGTCCCAGAATTTCCACAGCAGTTTTGTAAATTATGTCCTTTAGGGCTCCACACTCTGTTTCCGCATCCTGTTTACTGCAGCATTGGGCTTGAGGCCATCTTCCAGCATATTTTCAAACGACAGTTGCATTTTTTGCTGTTTAGGCGGGTGACATTTAGTTTGTGTGTGTTTTTTTTTTTTTGCATTTTTGCCCCTTGAGGACGCCGTGGTGTTTTGATGTGTATGTTTATTTTCGAGATAATGAGACGATGGTCTGTCCAACATTCGGCACCACATATGGATTTTGTCACCCGAACTTCTTGTCTGTTACTCCTCCTGACGATGACATAGTCAATGAGATGCCAGTGTTTCGTGCGAGGGTGCATCCACGATGTCCTATTCCTCGTGGGAAGACGGAAAATTGTGTTGGTGATCATGAGATCGTGTTCGGCACAGTTCTGAAGGAGGAGGAGTCCATTTCTGTTACAATTTCCGACTCCGTACTTTCCAATGATGCCACTCCAAGAGGCGGTGTCCTTGCCTACTCTGACATTGTAGTTCCCAAGGAGTATAAGTTTGTCTCCTTTGGGAACAGATGTTAATACGTTATGCAGGTCCTCATAGAACTTGTTTTTGACGTCATCTTCTTTGGTCGTGGTTGGTGCGCAGACACTCACGATGGTTGCATGCTTCTTTCCTTTCAGCAGTGGTAACCTAATGATCATAAGCCTATCATTTATAGCTTTCGGAAATTCAGCTAGTTTGCCAACAAGGGCTGACTTAATGGCAAATCGGATTGGCGTCTTTCCTCGCTTTTCCTTCCACTCCAGAAGAATGTGTAGCCGGCACCTACTTCACAGAGTTGGCCTTCTTGTGCAAGTCGTGTCTCGCTCAAGGCAGCAATGTCGATGTTATACCTGCCCAACTCTCTCCCAGTTGGTGCCGTTCGTCTCTCTAGGCCAGACGCACCGTCTCTATCAAGTAGGGTGCGTACATTCCAAGTTTCGATTGTCAAGAGAATATGGTTTGCTTTTTAGCTTTATCGCGCCGTGCTCAATACGTCCCACAATGCTTTGCAGTTAAACGCCGTCTTGTTCGTTGAATGCACAATGATTTCATCCGCGCAGTCTGCCGAGTCCTGTCTTCATATGCTTGGCAGGCTTACCCTGGTTCATCGATTGGTTTGACACCAAATCGGCTACCCACGCCTGGTTTAGCCAACCTGCCACAACTGTTGCCCGGGAGGTGGCCGCTGTCGTATGCTGACAACTACTAGGAGCCCCAGGCGTGAGCTGGATGTTAGGCTTAGACCAGTGGGGGATGTGCCCTGAAAAGAGTGTGACAGAAACCTTACCAAAGGTACTACCAATGCCTGACACCCCCCCCCCCCCCCCACACACACACACTCCCAAAGGCGTAAGCAGAATGAGAATAATTGACACAGTGAAAAGATGTGTACTATGTATGTCACAGTCCCAGAATGCGAAACAACACTTAATGATGACTATCAAAAACTGCCATTTACTGCCACTATAGTACCTTGCGGCGTATGACAGGGGAGTCTTTGATCCTGAGGAATTAAGACCACCTGGCTAGTGCAGTCGCCGCGAACAGTGCCAGGTTAGGATTTTCGTTTTTGCTCCCGACAGAAAAAATCACACACCTTACCGAGGTGTCGAGCCCGGGTCTCCTGAAGGAGAATCGGGCTTTCTAGCCACTCGGCCAGCCACGCCAACAGTGCGATGATGTTCAGTCTTACAGGGGGAGTGGAATGGGACGGTCTTTGAACACGCCAGGTAAATGCGTGCCGCCGGGGGGAGAGGGGAGAAGGTGGGGACAGAGGCAGAGAGGGGGAGGGGGGGGGGGGGTTGGAGACAGTGAAGATATAATGATAGACTGAGTATGAACCTAAGGACAGTATCTCATTGGATGAATCCACGACGCGTGCGTTTGTAACAATGTAGGTTGGCCAGGTTGTGGCCCATATCTATTAGCAATGGTATTCACGCCGTTTGGTCTATGAAAAATATGTGTCTAGCTGCTTAATGTGTGTAGAAGGTAAGTCCACGTGAACGGACGTAGAGACACAGATACAAAAGAAAAGAGTTGAGTTGAGCAGAGTTAAGAACGGGCATCACAGCACTCGGTCTTTATCTACCCATGTAAAGTTTTATTTCTAAACAAACGCTACTTCCCCCCTCCCCCCTTTTTTTTTTCTTCTTCTGCCATATATACCCTCTTGGAGCATAGGCCACCAACCTACTCACGTCAAACAGCCTATCTATTTATATCTTCTGAGTGGAAAAACTACTCATCCTAAAACACTCATTATGACCTGCTCAACAGAAGTCAAGAGATGATTTGTGCCTGCAAACAATAAACAATGAAAATAAACGTCTTGAGAACAGCCCTCTTACCTTTTTCTTTCTTTTTTATTAATTAATTAATTTTTATTTTTGCGTTCGATCACTTTGAATTCAAGCGTAGTCCAGACACGTGCTATAACTGGACTGATTTTTGCGTGGGGATTAGCTTTCTCTATTACAAGTGTCCCTCGCCATCAGGCGAACTCACTCTGACTTCTGAGATACTTGTAATTTACGTCCACAAGTCAAAGACAGGAAGTAGGGGTTGAACCCGCTACCTTATCCATTCGGCCATGCTGACCTCCAGCTCTCTTTCCTCTAACAACATTTGAATGAGACACGGATTATTTCGAAATCACTAAAACACAAAGACGGAGCTTTTGAACTACTTAGAATTCGCAGAGCAATTGTAAGAATTTTGTGTAACCAAAAAAAATAAATTCTATCAGATCTAAATATCAAAGAAAAGTAGTTTATAAACAGCATCGTGTCTCAGAAACTCAAATTTGAAATACTGCGGGCATATTGAGTGTAACTGCTTGAAACAGCAGCCACACACATACACAAAGCAATAGATTGAATAATATTAATTTGTTGCCTGGCAAATTTGGCCGCATCTCATCTGCTGCAACTGCAGTTATGTTTCACATGAAGTCGATTGATGAATGATATGTTGGCGGAAATACGTAACTCGGTAGTAACACTGATATTGTTCGAACGTGGACAATTATTTAAACGTCACAGTGGTATAAAGATAAACATTTGCGGGATAATAATTACAAAGAGTTAAATACCTGAATAGCTTGGCAACATTTCGTAATCCGGACAACTACGCAGGACTCATCCAATCCAAGACTGATGATCGTATGACATGGCGAAACGTGACAGCGACGCAAATCGACATGGCACATGATGATGCTGATAACTAGTTAGTTGCTTAGACAGTTAAAGTTAGCTGCATATCCTTTACAGGACGTAGCAGTATTTTTTCAGCATTTTTTTTTTTGCTGTTTGTGATCTCTTGGCTAGTTTACGTTCGGTAATTTGCTGTTCAAACTACTGAACGTAACACTTGCCAAGACACCAACAACAGCTGATAATTGCTGGTGTTGACTGCAATATCCTGTAAAAGGATATGCAGGAAAAAAGTTTGCTTTTGCTTTCCTAATGATCGGCACCCAAATCATTTTCATACAATGACCAACACAAACAAGGCGGTCTGCTGCTAAATCACCCGCAGCTGTGTTTCGAACACGGTATGCGGGATTACGAACTGCGTCCGTATCTCCTTTGCCCCGGAGCTGGCTTAGACAGTTGTCTGTTGCATACCCTTTACAACACAAGCATCTTCTTTTTTTTTTTTTTTTGCTGTTTTGATCTCTTGGTAAGTTTACGTTCAGTAGTGTGCCCTAGCTTTCTGAATGACCGGCACCCATATCGTTTTGTAAAATACTCAACGCAATCTGCTGTGTCTAGAACGCGGGTATGCGGGATTACGAACTGCGTCAGAAAGTTCTTTTAGTGAAAGACAATTCCCAAAGACGAGGCAGGGATCGACCAGCACGAAGCTGGACACAGAACATTACAGACTCCTTGGGGTAAACATGTTGGAGGCAGGCGAACTAACAAAAGATGGAGAGTGTTTGCGGTGGAACGTGATGACAGCGGCGTTCTGCAAAGGACCTGCAACATGATGATGATGATAGTATTTGGTTCGTATCAATCTCGTAGAATCTCGCGCTTGACGTATAAATATTCGGCAGCCATCTTTGTTAATTAGGGAGAGGTTGAAAGGGCTCTGTTGTAGGCATCTTCAGAGCTTGTATATTCGTGGCTGTAGACATCTTTATTCATCTGGTGTTAAGCACTTTCTCCCTGCAATGTCAGGCGCATATTCACGACCAAGTGGTCTTATTCAGAGGCGAACTGCTGCAGTTGCCAGCAGCAATTCAGAGCAGGTATCGGGCGACGACAAGGAGGATCAATTGAACGACAGGGAGACAGAGGAGGACCATGATTCAAAAGAAACACGGCTTACATTGATGGAAGAGGTTTTGTTGTTGGGATTGAAGGATCGTGAGGTGATTATTATACAGAATACAACTGGAATAATAATTACCACCTAATTTGCAGACAGTTTATAATTTATAAATATGTACTCATTGCTTAGTCAGTTAGACGGGCCACAACATCCTTGTCGCGAAATCAATAAATAATTTATGTATATAAAAATATTATTAATAATATGATATTGTGAATAATTGTATTTATTAAGTTTCAAGTAAATAAAATAATTTGATTTCAGTTTGTAAAATCACGTCTTATGTAACAACCATTACCGTAATTACCAACAACCTCACTAACACTACTTACTAACGTAACATTTTTCTCTTCACTTCTTATCTTACCAATTGCCAATTGTTCCTGAATGTCTGTTGCTGTTGCTTGATGATTTATAATCTATCTAATTTATAATTTTTCTCCTTTTGTTATTTATTAACTTTATCCTCTCTCTTTATGAGTAAAAAGACAAAGAAACTATTATTTGTTAACGTAAAGAAACTTATTTGTTAATGCTTGCTACTTTCTGTGTAAAGGTAAAAGTAGTCCCATAGCAGATATTTTTTCCCCTATCCTATTTATAGGACATTGCTGTCAACACCAGCATTTTACCGCTGTTGTTGATGTCTTGGCAAGTTTACGTTCATTAGTTTACCATTGCTTTCTGATTCTGAACAACCGGCTCCCATATCACCACGTTAAAACCCAGCGTGACACAGTCTGCTGCCAAATTGATCATAGCTGTGTTTTGAACGCAGGTAAGCAGGCTCATGAATCGCGTCTGCAAGCCCTTAGCTACCGAGACCGGCCCATAGCAGATACTGCCTTGAAAGTGAAGTATTAGGCCATCATATAATCTAGGTCATCATTGCTGAGGTGGGTGTGACAATTCCCAGACAATCATCTGGTGCCTATTTTTATGAAGCTGAGTTGACCCCAGAGTCATACCCCTTCCCAGACAATTCCCAGACAATCATCTGGTACCTATTTTTAATGAAGCTGAATTGACTCCAGAGTCGTACCCCTTCCCAGACATTTCCCAGACAATCATCTGGTACCTATTTTTATTAAGCTGAGTTGACCCCAGAGTCGTCACCTTCCTAGACAATTCACAGATAATCATCTGGTACCTATTTTTATGAAGCTGAGTTGACCCCAGAGTGGTATTGGTCAGAAAAAAGAATGCCTCTGCTGGTGGTTGAGCACACCACTGTCTTGGTAGAAAGCCCGCTAACCTCCATGCCATTGCAGCTCCCATTTTCAGTGTAGTATGTTACAATAATAAAAGTAGCTTTATAATAGTATTATTATTGTCTTTTTTGTCTAACCCCTTGTGTATTTAAAGGCGAGAGTATCGACTTCATTGGTTTTGTTCTGTACGGCAAGGTCTCTTTCAGTCTGCACATAGCACGAACTTTGCTGTAATGATAACCCCCGCATCTTCGAGAGAATTGCACTCGTGAACCAAATGACAAAGCCCGGAATCAAACCCACAACCCTTGAAACACGCGGCATGCAGCTTAACCACTTCACCACAGAGACCCACTTGTATATTTAGGGCGTTGCATACATCTTTTCTTCATCTCCCCATGGAGCATAGATGCTTAACCAAGATACACACAAAGCCGTTTGTGGATATGTTCTTGGCTGGTTGGTTCTTATGGCTAAAGTTTGCAATGGGATGAAGTAGCCTGGATCTTGCTTACCTTCCTTAGTCACCTCTTACAGCATGCATGATAGGTTCATGTTACTGTTCCTTGCTTCCCTTATGGGCCCTGGAAACACACTGGCACATCTGAACCTGGCCTCATCATCATCATCATTTTATGTCCTACCAACTGGCATGGGTGTTCATGTCTCGCTACAGATCTTGGTCCTTGGTGTTCTGGAACAACTCTGCTGATGATATGCCTCTACGTCACTGTGTCAGTCCATCCAGCATAATGTCTTTCATTCTGCATCTGCCTCTTATCTCAGTGATTGTTCTGGTCATCAAGATGTTTTCCAATGCCTCCCCTCTCATCATGTGACCAAAGAATGTCTGTTGTTTATAGAATGAAAATTATGTTCTGCTTTCCTTAGCTTCTTCCAGGTAGTCAGTGCTAGTTACTCTGGCAGTAAAATCTGATCTACTGTTAATTTAAGCATTGGGAAGTTATATAGGTTGTGGGGCAGTTTATGAGTATAATATGGGTTGTGGTGAGTTTATGAGGTTTATCTGTTTTATAGATGTGTTTTGTGCTGGTCATCATAATCTCTTGCCATCACAGAGTATCTCTAATGTTTACAGAACCAACTATTGATAGTAGTATCAATTTATTTATTACAAGTAAATAGTATTACTTTAGTATTATTGTTATAAAGTATTCAGAAAAAACGGCTATGACAGTGAGCATTTGGCCTCTATGCCACTGCAGCTCCCAAATCGAGGGATTATCTCATCTCATCTCATCATGTTCCTCTTGTACCTTGCGGTGTCGAGGTGAAGTAAAAACTTCGTGAGAGTGCCAGATTATGGGCTTCATATATCGATATTCCCATGGACTCTGCTATTCCCTCCGTCCAACGTTTACGTGGTCGGCCTCTTCCTCTGTTTCCATCTGGTCTGTACATCATTGCTTGTTGTGGTATGCTGTTGACTGGTAACCTACTTGCATGGCCAAACCATTTGACTTGCTGCTTTCTAATAAAATCTAGTCCTGCTTTAACCCCCACTTTAGTCCTGATTTCTTCATTTCTAATCTTGTCTCTTCTTGATACGTTGAGTATTCTTCTCAGGAACCTCATTTCTGTTGTGATTTTTCTTTTCTCTTTTTCTGTCATTGTCCAGGTTTGGCATTGGTAGCATAGAGTTGGTAGGAAGATTGTGTTGTAAAGTGCTTTCTTAGTAGTTACTGATACATGTTTGTTCTTTAGTATTGGTGCCATTTGTCCAGTGAGTTGATTTGCCTTATTGCACCTATTTTCGATCTCGTCTTCTGATCTGCCATTTGATGATATTATACTTCCCAGGTACTTGAAACTCTTCACTTGTTTCAAGGGATGTTCGTTTAGGTGAATTGTTGTTGTTTGTTCTTCTTTGGTATAGTCATTACCTCTGTTTTGCTTGTGCTAATTTTCATGTTATGTTCCCTACACATTTCGTTTAGACTATTCATGTGGTCTTGTAATTCAGCTTCTGATTTTGCTATTAGTGCTTGGTCGTCCGCAAACAGGAGTTCTCTAATGGTTAGATTTGCAGATGGTTCTTCTGTGTTCTCGTCATGTGGTATTCTTGCTATCTCTGCTTGGCTGGTTTCTTTACATATGTTGTCTATATATGTTATGAACAAGAGAGGGGACAGGACACAACCTTGTCGTACTCCAGATCTTATGGTGAAGGGTTCTGAGTGTCCTCCAGTTGCTCTCACTATGCATTCACTGTTGTTGTATAAACTTCTACATAAGTTTGTTAGATGTGTACTCACTCCATATTGTTTAAGGATTTGCCACAACTTGTTTCTGTCTACTCTATCGAATGCCTTTTCTTGGTCGACAAAGGCTAAGTAGAGTGTTTCATTGAATTCGATTGATTTTTCTATAAGTTGTCTAAGAGCAAAAATTGCATCTGTGCATCGAGGGATTATAAAACAGTAAAAACAGTCACTTCTGCTAACTGGGTCACTAGGTCATGTGGTCATTGGTTGGCTGAGATTGTTCATTATGCCTGGCATTGTGGCCAGATCTACATCAATGTTTGCTAAGTTTTTAATTCTGTAATATTGTTGATCATCATTTTACATTAATGAGTCTATGAGTTTGCGAAAATATGCCAGCTCCTGAGAATAAGGGGGCTGACTTCTGAATTATGTTTACATTTTTCTAACTCTGCCACTTCTGAAAGCCAAACATCTACTTAGTTATTCCTACACACGTAAATTGTACTTCTATCCATCTTGAGTGACTTATACATATAATTTCAACTTGCATATAGTATTGTAAAATATTTTCAGCCGTGCAGCGTCTGTTAAACACAAATTTTGTTTTCTCCAGGGCTACACATCATTTTGGAATGACTGTATATCATCAGGATTACGTGGCTGTATACTCATTGAGCTTTCATTACGAGGTAGAATTGAATTAGAAAAAGCTGGAATGAGGCGTCGTAGTCTTGCAAACCGAAAAGTAATATGCAAAAATGATCAGCCAACAGGAGATGTACTGCTTGATGAAGCTTTGCGACATATAAAAGAAACACAGCCACCAGAAACTGTACAGGCCTGGATAGAGTATCTCAGTGGTAGGCATATTTGTCATTCATTTGTCTGTGTTAACATTAAGTAGAAATGCATGCACATATATTGATGGGTACTCATAAAGGACAATGAAAATAGGTGGAAATGAAAGATGGTCTTTTGTTTAAGTTTTCTTCAACAAGGTGCTGTCTCATTGGAGAGATAACAGGTTCAAATTACTTATAGTATTTAATTTGTCTGTTGTCTAGTGTATCATCTTATTTCTGCTTCTTTCCCTTGTTTTCTGAGAGTGCCAATCAAAATGTATCTATTTGTTGTTTCAATAGCCTCAGATATTCCCCAGCGATAAATAGTATGTGTAATTATGTTTTCAGTTTTCTAACTTCTTTCCTGTAATTAAATGTTGAGGAAATACCAAATGTTTTAGAATTATATATCATATGAAGTGAATAAATGAATCATATTTTGGTTGAAGTACATAACACACATTCTGATACTGTTTGAATGTGGAGCACAGTAATCACAGAGTCACTATGAAATCTTTGTCGGCAAAATCTGTTTTAGATGCCTAATTTCTATCACCTTGGCATATTTGAGTAATCAATTACTGTTTGTCAAATACAGTATATGAAACATTTCTTTGTTAACTTTATGGCCGCAATTTAATAGGTTATGAGAAATGGCAGAGTTTGGCTTTTAAAGCCTGTTAACTGCACAAGTTTCCTGAAGACTGATTCCACCCATACTGGTGTACGTAAGGTTACTCAGTTTGCTAATTTTGTTCTGTTCTACAATGTAAGCCAAAATATGATTCATTTATTCACTTCATATGATATGTAATTCTGCAGTATGCACCTGACAATTGCAGCGAAATATGCCAGGCAATAAATTTAAAATCACTAAGGGAATACATTATTTTAATCTATATCAACTGTTGAAGCAGCTCTGAGTGGAATTTGATACATTTAAGAGTGATTATTTTTTATAGCCTCTTTAGATGTACTAAAATAAATGAAGACAAATTTTCTTTCTAAATCCACGCAGTGTAGACCACTTTTGACTGATTATGTATTATACTTCTAGAACTTTCTATTAGTAAATTAATGCACATACCTGATTGCTGTTTTTTTTTTGTGTGACCTATTGTAGTATAGATGGGATTTGGGTCATGAGTGCTGAGAGTGGGCAGCGGGCCGCACTGAGTTTGAAGTGCAACAGCTGATCCAGAGCAACACACATCAAGGTGACATAGTCATCTACACCGATGGGTCAGTGGTGAGAAACAGACGTAATGGCCGGGGCTTTATTGCAAAGGCTAATGGACGAGTCGTGAAAATGGAGTCTGGCATAAGAGACTACGACCTCTAGCATGAGAATGGAGGTGGAGGCAGTAACAGCTGCATTCCGGTGGCTAGAGGAGACCACTGCAACACACGTATTCATTACAGATTCAAAGAGTATGCTTAGTAAGGTGGAGAAAGGAATGTTTCGTGTGGAATGGCTCTCGTCGCTTCAGAGGTCACATATTGTGAGAATTTTATGGATATTTTGCCCTGGCCATACGGGGGTATGGGGCATTGAACAGGCTGATAGGCTAGCAGGGAATGCACCTCTTGGTGGTAGTTTGCCTATGGACAAGGGGGAGGTGGTCATGCGCTTGTGGGACCAGGTGGAGAAGGCTGAGGAACAGATTGAGAACCCATATGTGGAAAGAATGAGATTGCGGGGGATCGGCAGGGGTTCTGGAAGAATCTAAAAACTGAGAGGAAAGACCAGGAGAACTTTTAATCAGATAGTGGTGGGAACGTTTAGTAGTATGACTCTTCGCTGGCTTTGAACGAGGGTACGGAGCACGTATGGGAATGTCCTGAGTGCAGTGATGTCAGTTCTTAACTCATCTCAATACATCTTTTCATGAAAGAAAAAAAAAGGAAAAGGCTCCATTTCCATTTCTTGGGCATATGATGCCAGTACCATTATTTTTATTTACCAATCAGCACTCACCAGTTGATGTGGTTGACCACCTTTACTTCCCAAAACATTTCCTGGTGCCAGTTTTAGGCCTGGCAGCTCAGTTTAGTTTTTATAAAATCTCTGCCTTAAATGTGTTCATCTCATGCAGTTACATACACAAGTAAACAGCATTGTATTTTCTTATTGCACTGCAGGTGAAACATGGAACCCCCTGAAATTGCGATACCAGCTGCGTAATGTCCGAGAAAGACTCGCCAAAAACCTAGTGGAAAAAGGTGTCTGCACCACAGAGAAGCAGAATTTCTTGCTCTTCGACATGACAACTCACCCACTTACTGACAACATTGTCAAACAAAAGCTTGTCAAACGAGTTCAAGAGTCTGTGCTGAACCGCTGGACCAACGATGCTCATCGAATGGACCGGCGGATGCTGTCCCTTATTTATCTCGCCCATGCATCTGATGTCCTGGAAAATGCATTCGCGCCTTTGTCAGATGAAGACTATGAGGTTGCTATGAAAAGGGTGCGAGAGTTGCTGGATCTGGATTTTGATGCAGAGAGTATGAAGGAAGGGACAAATGAATTATTGTGGGCTGTTGTTAGTTCAATGAGCAAGTGATCCCAGCTGTATTTTGTGTGTTATTTCTTCGTGTGGTATATTTTAGGGTTTCTTTATTTGGGATATTGAAAATATATTTAAATAATAAGGGTTATGACAGATTCATGGTTGCATCTTTAGTTAACTTTGTCTGAAAACTATATTTAACCACAGACAGTCTATCTTTAGCGTGTGTTCTTCATAAATAACTTGTTGTGCCAGTGCTGATGAAGAATATTTAAAATATAGTTTAACACACTGATTACCAATTTTAAGAGATGCTACAAGCTGGGTCCTTCAGCTGGAAACAGGTTTTTCTTAGTTGGGAAATTCTGCATTATGTTTTCAAAAATATATCAATGGTAAAGAACTTCAGAGACCAGCGGGTAGTTCTTGCTTTTGTGTTACCAATCATGCTTTTCCACATTTCCATATGTCTACAGTCATTTTCTAAGTGTGTTGACGTGTTAAGATTATTTTTATGTTTAACATTTGTTACCTCTGAGAGATCAGTGAAATGTCTTGTATGTATCTAGAACGGAAATGAAGATTACACTGATTTTTCCGTTAATTGGGTAGGATTATGTGCTTTAGTATGACAACAAGAAATATTCTTTAGGTTTCTTAAACCTATGCCTTGTTTTGTATCTTTCAATGGGGCTGTGTCAAGCTGCTCTTTGACTTTTTTAGAAGTGGATACACTATCTATTTTTATCACAGTGGACTGCTAGTTTAATCAGCTGGATGATCCTAGGCAGATTTGTTCCATTTAAATAAGTTACATTTTGTTAATCTAAATTTTGTCTGATTTAGCTTTTATGTTGCAAGTATTTCATCCATCCATCTCCCTACTTTTTCAGTTGATCATTTCCTGAAGTCTTTGTTACATACAGTTAAACTATTTAAAAATGTATATATTTTTGTGTTTCCTTTTCAGCTGTATCAATCATTTCTAATCCTGCTGCTACTGAACATTAAACCTTGAGTTACTGTGTTAATTACCATGCCGTTAATCATGTTACCACAGCTTCTCTGCTTTGATGATTAGCAGGCACGTTAATCGCTTTTACCACAGCTTCTCTGCTGTGTTTATTGTCACACCCAGTAATCACACTATTACTACATGTTCTATAATGTGTTGATTGACCAGTCGCAGCTGAACATGTTGCATGGAGAGCAAATATCATAAATGGAATAAAGACAAATGAGAAAATGATTAATGCAGATAAGTCACACACCGAGCGTGCGAGACGTAAGATTGTGCATGATGGTGAAAATGACCATGTGTTCACATGCATCCACTGTGGACGAACATTTACAGCGCAAGTTGGCCTTATCAGTCACATTCGCTACCGCCATGGGTCGTAGTTATTATGCCTTTTTGAAGCACAATGTAACAAACTATCGTCTGTCAAGACGGCAAGGTGCCAATGTGATTGACAAGTCTATTAATCAGACTTACCACAGCTTCCGTACTGTTTATTTGCAAGCCTATGAATCGCTGTAATCACAGCTTCTATGCTGTTTTTGTAGCTAAACTCACTAACCATTATGCTATCACGGCTTCTGTGCTCTGTTGGTTGTCAAACCCACAAACCATGCTTCTGACTACATGTTTACAAATTTCGGGTTCTTTTACAAGTCAAAATTAAGTTTTCCTCCTATGCAGTATACTTTGATAATATATTCATTTTGGCTGCTGTTCAGCGGTATGGTAATTTTGTTTATTGGGTACAAACCATTTAAATTTCTTGTCTTACTATATTGTTACTTCACCACTGATACTGACAATGTTTTGCGGGGATGTTTTCCATATATATGAGAACTTTTTCATATATGTGTACAGAGCTAGGATGCCTCAGGGCAAGTGGTCATTTTGTCAAGTGTATGTAGTGTAATTGTATATAGTGTGTACACCAGTAGTCTTACAGTGTTCCCATTTACAGGGAATGTTACATTAGAAGCAATTATATACTATTTTAGCATTATTATTTTTTCCTTTTAAATTACATTAACAGCTTTATTTTGTTTAACCCGTTACAGGGCAGACGCTTGTCCGTTTTGTAGCCCTGAACGGGCAAGATTTTTTCAGGTTCTGTAAAAATTTCGGGTCGCGTTAGTAAAAACATCACAAATAAGGTGTTAGTCAACCGATTTTAGTTAAATAAACAACACAATGAAGGGAAAAGCATGCAGAATATGTTACTCACGTGATTGTTGCTGGTAATCCATATATGAACACAAATATTTACGAAATACAGCATGTTGTTTGTGATTTTCCGTCATCTATACGGCAATTTACAAACACATTTTCAGAATCATAATCACTTTCTTTAAAGTCCGACTCACGACTGCTAATGCAAAGTAACGCTTTGCACTGATATCTAGCTCCGATTAATAATCAACTTCGTGCCCTTTAAAGTCATTTAAATTGAACAGAGCGAAATCTCGGCTATCACTTGAAGAATCGCCGAAATCCATTTTGAAAAACAGCGTAAAACTCCCAAAAACTATCAAAACAAGTCCGTAAAAGTCTGTTCAAAGTCATTGTAGCGCATTTACAAATGGCGGCCACGTTGTCAAGCTATGGGCGAAAGTGAAAGTAGCCGACGGAAGTGTCGGAAAGCCGAGAGATCGCGTTTTTACAATGCATAATAGTATCGGCCGGAATCGGATGCTACGCTCGTATTTAGAGACCGGCCGGTAACGGACGCTATGCCTTGTAAAGGGTTAATAATCACATTTGTTTGCTTTTTTTTTTCTTAAAATATTTTGAATTTGAGCGCTGTCACCCATTTGTAAGTTACCATTCACTTGTGTGTTATAATTGAGATTGTGGTGATAACGGAGGGATGTGTGGTTTAACAATCTGTGATTTTATTTTCTCATGTGTTCTGTGTGACCTTGATGATTTGTATATACTAGTTCTGCTGAGGGATCATATCATAATTTCATGTATAATGAGTGGCTCGTATTGTCACTTGTTGGGTTACATTATATACAGAGGTCTGCGTGCACAAGGGGTTTAATGTGTTCTCGCTTAAACTTCCTGTGCACTGATGGCTGAGTAGTGGGTTCATTCAACACATAGGTCAGCAGGACTTAAATGTTGACTTTTTGTTCAGAAAGCAATGGCAAACTACTGAACGTAAAATTGCCTAGTAAATCAACCTGGGGTTTGATTGCAACATCCTGCAAAGGACATGCAGCATTATAAAACAATGTTATAGATGGGCTTCAAACACATACACATTTGTCAATACACTTGCATTGAATGTAGTTTAGAAACACCTGAGCAAATGACAATCATAATTGTTGTAAGGGTATAGTCAGCATTAAGTTCTGGTGTTGAGGCAATGTGTCAAGGTTGTAGGAAACAAAGTGCTGATCACAACAAATATGAATGACTGCTGGCAGTATGAGTTCAGCACTGTGTTTGAGGAGACAACGCAATGTGATGGTTTTAGTGGCTATGCTCAGCCATGAAAGGATGTTTCCAGCAATGGTAGGCAAAAGCAACCATGCTGAGAGGAGTGACAGTTCCTATTACCAATTCAACAGCACTCTAGTTGACTGCTGGGAAGCAACCACCAGCAGAACCTTGAAGATGGTGACTACCTCTCTTGCATATGTCTTATTTTTTTTTTTTGTGAAAAAATAAAATGAACCAGTGCCTCCGAGGCAAATTGGCCTAGCCACTTGCCTTGTGCTATGAAGGTTATCATTTCAATTCTGGACTTGGTCATTCGGTTTATAGGTGAAGTTTTTCCAAGACCCATGGGAGTTGTTACTGGGGCTATGGAGTTCATGGTCTCTACAACCCTTTCGGAGGCTACTATGTGGAAAGAAGACTGAGCCATGTGCGATAGAACTAGTGCAACGAGTTATTCCTTTTGCCTTTATAAAATGAAAAATTTCAAGATTATCAGGCAATCAATTATCTGCCTCCAAAATCAGAAATAAACCTCAAAAGGCAGCCATCAATAAACAGTGGCGTGGCTATTGCTAGTTGTGAGCTGACTTCAAGGAACTGGACTTTGGCAGTCACAAAGTTAAGTACTGTAGCAGAACATTTCACCGCATTAACATCTTTCTCATGAGCTAGCTAGGGTGGAGGATCACAGGATAACATTGAATTACAGTTCAACATTATATCAGTGTTTGTAATTAAGATGGTTGATTTCATTAATTAGACTCTACCATGAAAATGGCTTGCGGTGAGTTTGATTTAGAGCCTTTTCTCCTAACCCACAACCAAAGAACCATCTCCAACGGAAATGTGTTGCAGTTCTTCTGTCCCTCTCCAGAAGCCAGCTGTGTCTGCAAAACCAGTACCGGAAATTCACATCTGCTGAGAGGTATGTTGAAATGCCAACGGGTCAAGGTTCAGCACACCACATATTGACTGGATGGGATTAGACCAAGGTTTGTATTTCCAGTGGCGGAGAACAAAGTTAAAGCTAAAAATGCTGTCTAACAAGTATTAAGCTTCAGCTTGGTAATTCCAGGTCCTGTTGTATACAGTAGTGAAATAAAAAGCTACAAAAACAGGAACCTGACTCCAGCTAGGGAACAAGTTCATCAAGCTTAGTAATAAAGGCAAGCAGTGTCTGGGAAATTTTGACGTCTTTAAATTGCCACTATCATACAGCTCCCGGAACCTGAGACCATTCACATCAAGAAAGCAAAGGCTATCTATGACTGGTGCCAGGTACATGACTATTTTTTGTTTTATTGGAATTCATTCAAAATTTCAGGGTTCACAAACAGCTGTGGACTAAAATAAACAGCATTGAAATAGTGAATGTCTGCATGGAGCTAGACAAATACAATATGAGTGATTTATTGCAAACACGTGGTAAACTTGTTTTTAAAAAAGACACATGCAGATTGCTCATTCTTCCTTATCATTCCTTGTGTTTTCCGGTAAAGCTAACTCGCTTTAAAAAAGTCGGGAGGAAGTTGAATATGTCCACCAAAAAATGTAAATATCACGGCTCTGCTGTAAACAGGCACAGCACAATTGAGTCTCAAAAATAATGTTGGATGAACGCAGAAGGGGAAGGAATAGAATATCCTTTTGTTTTAATGATATTATAATTTTAACCTATATTTGGGCTCTATTGTCCTTCGATGTCCAACCAAAAACAAGTGATGCGATTATATACTGTTCACATGCACAGACGCATCTACACTACATAAAAATATGCACACAGTCAGATCAGTCAGGATGAGCGAACTATTCATCACTATGAACAGTTGTCTAAAGATATCCAATTCACATTGACTGATGTAATAGCTTCTGAATAACCATCGATTGTAGTTTTGCGATAATAATTGTAATGAATTGCTTACACTATGAAGAGGCATAACCATAACAACAGAGATGAAAACTACGTGACATCATAGTATTTAAGCACATTCCTTCAGTAATGGAGTATTTATCAAACACATTTAATGAAATTGACCACATATAAAGAGGAAATTGCAAATGTGGAAAGAAAAACAACAGTAACTGCCATACTGCTGCTGACAGGGTTGTTCCATAATTGTGAACTGCTAAATTCCAACAAAAGGTATTCTCGGCTCGCTCCAATAAATTCAAACAGCAATATGAACAAAATTGACGAGATAGGATTCTTTGACGTTAGTCAACAAAAACTGCTGTTTAATATTTCTACAGTATACAAGGCTTAACGTGTCCAATAATTACTATCTAGCACCTACTGGGCCTGTTCCACCAGGTCCGCAACAAGTCTTATTTCTAGCTTATAATAATTAGAAAAGATCACAAACCTTGTTATTACAACTGTTTACATATTTGGCTATACTATACGTCCTCTAAGATCCTTCTCTCTCTCCAACGATTACGTTTCTTGCCGCTCTGGAAAATACAGCTATTTCTTCTCGCTGTTGGTTCATTTATTCGTGACGATCTTCTGCATCATGTTGCCAACCCTTTTCCTTGTCAGTTAGTAATATTCCGCCAGTGGTTTAATGCCAAGTAACCATCAGTCCAGTTCGATTTAGTGACATCCAAAATTGCACTCCCTTCTCGTTTCCATCTCCCCATAAATCTGCCTTTGTTGGGCTAATTGCTCTGTGACGTTTCTCGTGTTTTCAACGCGTCTCTTAGTTCTTTATCGTATTTGGCGTTGAGGATTTCTCTCTAATTCATATGACGTCAGTCTTGTTTGCACTCACTATATGGCAGTAACCAATATTGTTCAGAGACCTAGAAAGAAAAATAATTTATGAGTGTTTGTGCAAGCTTGCATACGTTTGTGTATGTGAGAGGGAGAGAATGAATGAATGTCAGCTAGGTCATCTAATGACCAATGAACACTTTCATGAGATTATTTTACACTAGTGACAATATACAACACAGGGTTAATAACATTCTCTTTGTGATCTACATTATGTATTAGATACAATGTAGGATTAATAACGTGTGCTTTGTGATCTACACTAAGGACTAGATAAACACAGGGTTAATAACATTCTCTTTGTGATCTACATTAGGGACAAGATACAATACAGGGTTAATAACATTCTTTTTCTGATCTGCACTAGGGACTAGATACAATACAGGGTTAATAATCTTCTCTTTGTGGTCTACATTAGGGACGATACAATACAGGTTTAATAACCTTCTCTTTGTTACATACACTAGGGACAAGATACAACAGAGGGTTAATAACATTTTGTGTGTGATCTACACTAGTAACAGTATACAACACAGGGTTAATAGCATTCATATTGTGATCTGTTTCAATTAATAGAATAAACATGTCCTTTTTCTGCTTTCTATTCATTTGCTCACATTTCAGAATAGAGCAGTGTGTCATATATAATATTAGTGTGTGGATATATATATATAAAATACCCATATACATGAATGCCCTGTTGTGTCAGTATATGTTGTATTTAAAAATGTTTTTCCTTGTTACATCTATAGGACCATAACAGAGTATTTGCTTCCCTTTGTTTAAGCTAGTGGTTCCCAGCCTTGTTTTCTTCTTACACCCACAGTTTTGCAAAGAAAATGTATTACCACACCAGGTATTTCCTTGGTGAGAAACACCTTCAGCAGTTAACTCCTAGCAGAGCTTTATTCTCAACATTGCATGCTGCTACTATATTATTTATAATATGATCAGGAGATATTAGAATAAGTGAAAGTAAGTAATCAAATAAATATTAAAATGACCCTCATTTTTGTGTTTTCTGGTGTACACATTTTTGAACAGTAATTTATGTGCACTAAGGGAGATGTATTAGGTCCATATTTGTTCAGTGTTTGAATCACTTACGTACGGTAATGTGATGCAGTCACATTTGCTTTTCCAGAACTCTGATACCTGTTTTATGAGCTGCGCTGATCAGAACAAATTCAACTGAATTGTTTCCAAATATCTGGAAATCTTAAAATCTTATCACCAAACCAGTTACTGTCTCTTTGTTTGGGGACCACTCGTGTAAGATAATTGATCGCAAGGAATATAGATGTTTCTTGTTGCCTTCATAGAAAATTAAATATAACAGTAGGTTACATTCAAATTTACCAGATCAATACATACTTCCCTGCCCTAGCTGTCATTGATTTTACTCTGTTATTTTAATATTTATCCATTGATTAATCTATAATTCTATGTAATAGCAAGTGTATAATTTTCTATATTAAAAATACTCCTGTCATGATGTTTGTAGTTGAAAATCTCATACATTCCTTAAAATATGTGTTTTTGTAGTTGTTGCATGTCATCTCCCCAGTTTAGTCCAGTCTTTCCCCCACTGTCTCACATTTATTTTAATTTGCAAATTGTTTGACCGATCTCCATTGTTCTGATTAAATGGATGATGAATCTAGTGAAAATTATGGATAGTAGTATATGTATAGAAAGCATGCCACTATAGAACAGTTCAATTGAAAGCCTACCACTATAGAACAGTTACATTGAAGCATACCACTATAGAACAAATGCATTGAAAGTATACCACTATACTGTAGAACAGTTCCATTGAAAGCATGCCACTATAGAACAGTTCCATTGAAAGTATACCACTATAGAACAGTTACATTGAAAGCATGCCACTATAGAACAGTTACATTGAAAGCATACCACTATAGAACAAATGCATTGAAAGCATACCACTATACTGTAGAACAGTTCCATTGAAAGCATGCCACTAGAACAGTTCCATTGAAAGTATATCACTATAGAACAGTTCCATTGAAAGCATGCCACTATAGAACAGTTCCATTGAAAGCATGCCACTATAGAACAGTTCCATTGAAAGCATGCCACTATATAACAGTTCCATTGAAAGCATGCCACTATAGAACAGTTCCATTGAAAGCATGCCACTATAGAACAGTTCCATTGAAAGCATGCCACTATAGAACAGTTCCATTAAAAGCATGCCACTATAGAACAGTTCCATTGAAAGCATGCCACTATAGAACAGTTCCATTGAAAGCATGCCACTACAGAACAGTTCCATTGAAAGCATACCGCTATAGAACAGTTCCATTGAAAGTATGCCACTATAGAACAGTTCCATTGAAAGCATGCCACTATAGAACAGTTCCATTGAAAGCATGCCACTATAGAACAGTTCCATTGAAAGCATGCCTCTATAGAACAGTTCCATTGAAAGCATGCCTCTATAGAACAGTTCCATTGAAAGCATACCACTATAGAACAGTTCCATTGAAAGCATGCCACTATAGAACAGTTCCATTGAAAGCATGCCACTAGAGAACAGTTCCATTGAAAGCATGCCACTATAGAACAGTTCCATTGAAAGCATGCCACTATAGAACAGTTCCATTGAAAGCATGCCTCTATAGAAGAGTTCCATTGAAAGCATGCCACTATAGAACAGTTCCATTGAAAGCATACCACTATAGAGCAGTTCCATTGAAAGCATGCCACTATAGAACAGTTCCCGCAGAAGTCGGATGTGTCGGCCTAACGGCACAAGAACGCAGCTCTGCTGTAAACAGGCACAACGCAGTCACATCCAAAAAAAAACTCCGGGTGAGCGCAGAAGAAGAAGAACAGTTCCATTGAAAGCATGCCTCTATAGAACAGTTCCATTGAAAGCATGCCACTATAGAACAGTTCCATTTAAAGCATGCCACTATAGAACAGTTCCATTGAAAGCATACCACTATAGAACAGTTCCATTGAAAGCATACCACTATAGAACAGTTCCATTTAAAGCATACTACTATAGAACAGTTCCATTGAACGCATTGTTGTAATTACTGGCATGTCGTTTTTAGGCTCTTAATTTCCACTAACCACATCCCAGTAAGCTGAATAGGACACACACTGAGCAAACCAGTTAACAGCATAACTTGAAAGTCCTTCCTCTCAAGTCCACAAAATAAGAAAACCATAGGGTAACAAAATACACGGATGGGGAAAATAGTGATGAACTGAAAATTAGCAAAGGGAGGGAGGCTTAGCATGAGATGGTTGAGGATTTGTGTTCCATTGTTGGATAAAAGGCACATTGAAGCTACACATTATAGCATTCTCAGATTCTTTGGTCTGGTATTCATGGTTTTATTCAAAGTTTCCATCACAGTGTATGCCATAAAGAGTAGCAGCAGAGATCCTTCACTTCATTCTACCTGCGACCACATCAACTACTCTTTGCATTTTTGGGGCTATAAATTGACTTTTCTTACTGAAACATGAATGTCGCTGAATTATTACACTGAATATTGCTACTTTATATGAAACTAAATAATGAATTTATACAAATCTTTTCATGAGATGATGTAGTCACAGTAAATGATATTCAGTATTATCCATTTTGATCTATAGAGTTTGCCTGTTTAACACTATTGTATATTAATGTGTAAGAGAAAGAAAGGTGGGCAATTATAATTTGTACCATCTATCTACAAGTAGGGAAATGAGTTGTGATTATCAAGTTTTCAAGGAAATGCAAAGTATGTGGCGCATGAATTGTTCTAGACAAACACATAGAGGTCGGTCACAATTAAAAAATCTTTAAATCTGGAAAACAGTATACAGCATCATTACATTATACAAGTAGTGACTTCAGTTCAGGTTATCACAATTGTACTCTGGACATAAGAGAGCCACGGTGGCACAGCTTGCTTTCCAGCCTGGTGGTCAAATGTTGGAATCCCCATTAAGGCTCATTTAAAAAAAAAAAAACATTGATCTGTAATCCCAGGTCAACACAGCCTTTAATCGTACCAGGAAATGTACTGGGATATCCATGATACTGACCATTTACTGACCCATTGAGTACTGACTAGTCTGTACAAGTATGAGGCTAGCGTCACAAATACCCAGTACTCTTCAAGACATGAACAAGTTTGTTATGTTTGCTTTTCTTTGACTCTGGACATGTCCATAGTTGCTCTGGTCTCCCCCGCATTAATCCATCAGCATTCAGCGACTATAAATATGTCAATTATAGGCTGATTGATGATCCTCCTCGTTCACGTGGTGTTTTACTCTGACCTGGCTTTGTTGATCTTCAGTCCTAATACTTGTATTCTGGCTGTTTATGTTGAGTTATTCAGTTGGAAGTCCTCATTTTGGTCACACACTATATAGCTATTAATGATAGCTTGATTCATTAGTTGATCCTGTAATGTAATGGCAGTGCTGGCTAGCTTATATGTTCTTTCATTGACCACAATACCTGTATGTCCTGGATCAAATATAAACTAACTTGACTAACTGTGGACCTTCAGGGATGCGGTTGTGGTCCTTGGACTGGGTTAACCAATCCAGGTACCCAGCCTCAAAGAGAATTTGAATACATGACCACCAGACAGTGAGACAAGTGAAAGTCACTACACTACTGCAGCTCCCAACACACACACACACACAATGGTATAATTCATTCTTGGTCTTCTTGGTTGTTTTTTTTGTTTACTGCTGTAGAGAATGAATTCAGATATCTAGGTAAGGCAAGCCATTGGCAGGTCTAGCTCATTCTTTCAGTAGTTTAGCAACATCCAGGAATTTACTCCTACAATATATGTTGTTATTTTTGTAATGTTCTGTTAATCCTTCCAATAAAAACCTGTCATTGCTTTAATATTTTGAGCATTTTGTTTTCATTAATATTTAGATGATCTAGTTAATACATTGTCTCACATCCTTGTAATCATATGGCTTCTGGTGTTGATTAAGGGGTGATTTATATGTTTTATTATGAATTATACGTGTAATTTAATAATAAGTTAAATTAATTTAAAAATAAGTGTAATCAAAGTGTAATTACGTTAAATATGTTAAGTAATTTCCATTATGCTGCTGCAATGGAGATTAATTATTATAAATCTAATGTTGCATCTAGCATAACATATTTTTGTCGTCATTAGCCTGATGCCTGGACTCGTTGCCTGATAAAGTGAGGGAAAGACTAACCACCTATTCCTCCGTGCATTCAGGTTTTCAAAATGTGATGGTCCTATCACTTCACAGACCCATAGCAGGAAACTACTTTAGGGCAAATTTTTTTTGTTTTTCTTTTCATTAGCCATACGTGTTTATCTACACTAACTTTACACGTTACCATTACATGTTAGTCGTCTTATTGTTATTTTTCTCTCACACACACCACCCGTACACACCACAAAATAAATATCTGTATGGTATTTTCTTTTCAGCTATAAATATATAAGCTATGGCTTAATTGCATGATGATTCACTTCATCCCTGATACTGTATGTTAGCAGACATTGCTAAAAGCATTCATTCCTCCTTGTTTGTTTGTTTTTTACACCTTTGCTATAGCTGATTATGGTTAAATATTATATGTATTTCCTTGTTTACACCCAATAGCCATATCTCTGTAATATTTGTTCACGTTTTATTTCTGATTTGCTTATAAAATGTTGGGGATGATAAATTTATACAAAACAAGAGACCTGTTGCTGCTGTTTTTAATTATCTTACTGTTTGCATTCGGCTAATGTTGGCACTTGATCCAATACATATACTAATTTGTTGTACGGAATATTTGAGACAGCCATAGTTACAGTGTGTATTGATGATGTAGGCATAGGTACAGTGTGCATTGATGATGTAGGGATAGGTAGTGTGCATTGATGATGTAGGGATAGTTACAATGTGCATTGATGATGTAGGGATAGGTACAGTGTGCATTGATGATGTAGGGATAGGTACAGTGTGCATTGATGATGTAGGGATAGGTACAGTGTGCATTGATGATATAGGGATAGGTACAGTGTGCACTGATGATGTAGGGATAGGTACAGTGTGCATTGATGATGTAGGGATAGGTACAGTGTGCATTGATGATGTAGAGATAGGTACAGTGTACATTGATGATGTAGGGATAGGTACAGTGTGCATTGATGATGTAGGGATAGGTACAGTGTGCACTGATGATGTAGGGATAGGTACAGTGTGCATTGATGATGTAGGGATAGGTACAGTGTGCATTGATGATGTAGGGATAGGTACAGTGTGCATTGATGATATAGGGATAGGTACAGTGTGCACTGATGATGCAGGGATAGGTACAATGTGCATTGATGATGTAGGGATGGGTACAGTGTGCATTGATGATGTAGGGATAGGTACAGTGTGCATTGATGATGTAGGGATAGGTACAGTGTGCATTGATGATGTAGGGATAGGTACAGTGTGCATTGGTGATGTAGGGAAAGTTACAGTGTGCATTGATGATGTAAGAAACTTTAACTGCCGTGGCATTGTCGTCATGTGCCCTGCCAACTGCTGGCACACATGATCATGCTTGTCCACAGATCTTGGACCCCGGTGTTCTGCATCAGTTCCACTGATTGCATGCCACCATCTCAGTGCATCCAGCGTCTCTCGGTCTGCTGCTCTACATTGCCCCTTCTACCAGGTATGTACTGAAATAAACTATCCAAAGAAGTTACAGTGGCTAGTGAACTGGCCTTCCAGCCTGATGGCCCTGGAGACCAGGTCCACTTAGTTTGGAATGTGTTTGTGTGACCATGTTGCTCCAGAATTCCCTGGCATACATACAATGGCCCACTAGGAAATGTCGTGGGAGGTACAGCAGCTGGCATGATACTGACCAAATCACCCATCTGTCATTTACTGCCTATATAGTACCTTGTGGTGTATGGCAGGGCTAGTGCAGTCGCTGCAAACTGCAGGTTAGGGTTTTCTTATTGCTTCACCCATCAAACCCCATTTATTCTTCTTCCTTTTAGCCCCTATTGGAGTGTAAGCCCTCAACCAACTCACCCCAAAGCCATGCTATCCTTTGCTATCTCCTGCAGCTTGCTCCATGTCTACCCATTATAATTATGTCTTTAATTCTTCTTTCCGTGTGCTTTTAGGTCTCCCTTTAATTCATTTTCACTATGGATTCCAATGAAAGGACTTTCTAGTTACACTATTCTCAGGTTTTCTCATTGTAAGTACTATCCTTTGGCTTTCATCATCTTTTACTTCACTTAAGTCAGTCTAGTTCTCTCCCTAAGCTCTGCATTATAGTCTGTCCAGAAACGAATGCCTTCATTCACGATCAATTATCTTAAAAACTGTCTGTTGCATCATTATGAAATTTTTCCTGCCGTCTTATATTTACCCCCACCCAAGGAATATGCCTTTGATAGGTCCAAAGGCAACTTAAATCATGGAAAGCGGCGACATTTCTTTGATATTTTGGCGAAAAACTAGTGAATTCACGCTAACAAACTTGTTTTACAGTACCGCACCTAAATTCTGGTGACAACACAAGACAGAATTTACAAAGGCATGGGGTAAATAATGTGGAACCAAAATGGAATTGAACAGTAAAGTAGAAGGAATATATTTCTTACCTTATATTTAATTTCCTTCTTGTTTCTTCAGCTTCTTGTTAATAATGTGTACACAAGGAGTCATGTTACTAGGATGCATTTAGCTTTTTACATGGAGTTCATGATGACTTCCAAACAGCTGTACACCTATCGCTTTATCTTTCCATCCACTGATTGCCATTCCTTTTCACTTGCGTAGTGTGCATTGATCCACGTTTCATCCAAATACGCTATGTCATAATTTTCTTTGCGCATTTATCTTATTTCACATAGGTATCTGCTTCTCATGGCTCTTAAATGCGGTTTCTCGCCAAGGATATTTCTAGCTCTCTTGTACTTTCTAAAAGTGAAGCCTAATGTCCTTATAATTTTCCAAAACGTTGTTTTGGATAGCTCTATGTCATTGTTCTTTCTCAACCAAACCCTAAGTTTTCTTACAGTCACTGTTTCTTTGGTATCCAGCATTTTTATAATAGCTCGCCTTATGGCATCCTTCTCATAGTTGTCTACAATTGCCTTTCTACCTACCGTTTGCTTATCACGTGTTGGTTTCATTTCAGATTCTTGCACTCATCGATGAAATGACCATTTACTCAATCCCAATGCATGCACTGTTCTTTTTTGGGTATTTGTGATAGTATGAAACAGTTTCCTGCGATCAGCTTCTTGACAAAAATATGTGTACAACTTCATAGCGATGCTTTGAAATGTACAAAATTTCACATTCAATCCCATTGAACAATATTCACACATTCAAATGTTAGCGATAAATGGTAAGATTTATTTATATAATCACGTTTCATGAAAGCACCCACATTATTGATGACACCTCTGAACACTCCCATTTAAACTGCGCGAGGATTTGCAATAAGGAAATTCCAGTGCACCGCCGAAAATATTCAGTATTGACGCTGATTTTCGGGGTCAAGATGTAATCCATTTAATATTATGCACTTCATCTCTGATCCGTAAATTATATACCGCATATAAACAAACATTGAAATTTGCTGTACATTCTCCAGAACAAAAATTAATTTGTTGGGTGGACATAATGATGAGGTTATATGCTAAATCTCATCATATTCCCCCAGTTGGTTACTGTGATATGGATTTTTATATGGAGGCACCAAATGTAAATGCACTATAGTTAATCTGTCACACCATTTTAGTCTTGTTCTGCGCAGGCGGTTGATGAATGTTTGTAGTTTATTAATAAGCGTTTTAGCCATTCCCCATGGTTCTGATCCATACAGCAGCACTGGTTTAATGTTTGAATTAAATATTCTAAGTGTTTGGTATTAGAATTAATTTCATTTTGACTTCCATAAGTTTCCTAGTTGTCTGTAATTTATTGAACCTTAAGGAAAGCTAAGAATAGTAACCTTGTAACCTACCATGCATGTCATTAGAGGTGACAGGAGGGTTGACGTGACACTGGCTACCTCAACTCATAGACAACTTTAGCTGCAACATGCAACCAGTCATGATCATGTTCCACAAAGAGCTTGCTGTGAGTAGGCTGAGGGTCTAAGCTGCAATGGGAGAAGATGAAAGAAGATAAAAAAGCAGTTCCCTAGTGCTATGAAAGCTTATTTTGACGTCTCTGTCTGTCTCCATCTCCACATATTTGTCTTCATTGCTACACCTGCAAGGTAGTGTGCTTAAAGAAATTATCAACAGGATCTAGTGAACTTACCTGCCCGCCTCGTGGTCCAGTTCCTCTTGATTTGGAATGTTGGTGTGACCACATGACTCTGGGGTTCTTCCAACACTCATAAAATGGGACATGCCCTGGGAGGAACTATGGCTGACACGATACTCTGGATATCACCTATCAAATGCCATTTGGTCGAGAAAATATGGGCCTTTCACATCTCCACGGATCACCTATCAAATACCATTTGGTCGAGAAAATTTGGGCCTTTCACATCTCCATGGATCACCCATCAAGTGCCAATTGGTCGAGAAAATATGGACCTTTGACATCTCCATGGATCACCTATCAAGTGCCATTTGCTCGAGAAAATATGGGCCTTTTACATCTCCATGGATCGCCCATCAAGTGCCATTTGGTCGAGAAAATATGGACGTTTGACATCTCCATGGATCACCTATCAGATGCCATTTAGTCAAGAAAATATGGGCTTTTCACGTCTCCACTACACTATCATGGCATGGACATGGTGTTTTATCACTGGTGAAGAGGTTATGCCACCTCCCTCATCTCCAAACGTTGAGGGTTTGTTTCCCAACTCTGCCGTTAAGTTCACGAGAGCAGTTTTCTCAGAAACTCCTGGGCGTCATTTATGGATCTACAGAGTTTGGGCCATTGTATGGCACATTTGGCGGGCCACTCTGTGGAAAGAGACCGAGCCATATGGGATAAACCCCCATTGCAATGAAGTCAAAACCTCTCGCAATTAAACCCTTTTAAACCTTTATTGTATCATTATAGATGCCATTACATTATTCAGGTCCTGGTAAGTGAAACTGGGCTGAACACAAACATTACAAATTAACCGACTAGACTGTAGGTTAGTTATGCACTTTTATGCTAGCTAGAGGAGTGTGTTGGAATTGCTTATAATATATTCTTTCACTTTATTTTTTGGCTGGTAATGGTTTTTAATAATACATGTTGAAAATACCTTCAATGTTTATCCTGTTGGGAGAATAATATTGTACAGGCATCTAAACTGGATACAATGAACTGTACTTGGGTACTATTTGTAGATTAAATATTGATTTATATTTTGCTTTATTGATGTGTTCCTTTTACATTACAGTGCAAATGTTAGTTGGCTTGAGTGGTAGTAGTCAGTTGTGGGTTTTCTTCTTTTTCTTTTCTTGTTCCTCTTTCAGTGCAAGTGTATCACACCTAGATATATATATCTGTCTTTAGACAGATCCCACCCAAGATAGCGAGCTTATTCCACCCATGGGTAGATATATTTCCCCCAATAATGTTGTTATAGCAGTGGGTTTATGGCGTGCTCTTTGCAATTTCCAGCTACAATGGGATATTAAATGTATGCAACTTGTACACAAAGCCCCCTGTTTTAAGCCAGCATCTGAGAAATTTAGGTAACTAAACTCACTACCAGAGAGATCAGGGACGTGTGATGTAATTAGAATCCAAAGATTTCCCAAGCATTGGGTTGGAATCTGTTGACAAAGACACGTCCAAAACCTGTGGAGGAAGCATGCCCAGCCTAGACCTAATCTGCATGTGCTTGTGTGGAATCATGACCCGGTGATGTTCTAGCATGCCTACCCCAGATGTCAAACTCCAGTACCCGTCTTGCACACCCCGTTGGGAGAGGGGAAGGAGAGCTGTGCTACACCATCGGTGGAGATGGTATTTTGGTAAAGTTTCAGGATAACGTGGGCGTTGTCGTGAGGGTGTTATGAACGCAATTCTTCATCCCGCGTACCACGTTTGAAACAGCTGCAGGCGATTTGAAAGCAGATTTCCGTTTGCTGGTTTTCACACAATGGTATGAGTTCAGAAAGCATTGGCAAACCAGTGAAAGTAAACTTGCTAAGAAATCACAGTGGAAAAAAGCGGGGGTTGACTGCGACATCTTATAGTCTTTACACCAACCTGACTCCAAAAGCTATGTTCTTAAGGTGACCTATCCTCACCAGAGTTTGGGTAAACACAACTGGATTCACAACTGACCACCCGAGCCTGCTGGCCCACTAGAGTGAAAGAGAATGCGTGTGCTCATGACAGTCATAGGCACTTGGGAATCTTCAAGAATTGGCCAAATAGAGTAAACTGATTAGACGTAGACAGTCAGCAGTTTTTGGACACGTTATAAGAAGAAATAAATGTGAGGAACTTGGTGACAACTAGCTAGATCGAGGGGCAAGAGAACAAGGGGAAGGCAGAGAAGTAAATACATGTATGGCTTGGCCACCTGGTGTTGTCGAGGCAAGAACACAGAGCTGATCCACGACTCTGGTGATCGTGTGAGATGGCGAAACATGACCGTCCACGCTTATCGGCATGGCACATAATGACGAAACAGACCACTGCCCAGGCTAAATGAGGAAACGTTCTTACGAGAGGGGCTGTGTCGGAATAATGGTTGGTGTGCTTGCTTGCCCAGCCAGTGGTCCAGGTTCTGCCTCCAGCAAAGACAGGATTATTTATTCTGTTCTGTACAGATTTGGGAGAAGTTAGCTAGCGAAGTTGGTAGGGAGCCACGCTTATAATGTCATGAGCACGGTCGGCCTGCATTCGTCGTCTCGCAAAGTGAGGAATAGACTGGCCACCCATTGCTCCGTGCTTTCAGGCCTGCAACATGATATGGCTCTATCAGTATCACAGACCAGTAGCAAGTAGCTGCTACGGGACAAGTTTAGTACAGATCTGGGATTGACCTAGTCTCATAAAAATGTGCATCAATGTTAAAAAATGCATGGGAAAGAAAGGTGAAGAAGAAGGGAACTGACCACCACACCACATCATGTGATCTGGAACATGTGAAGGCCTAATACTGCACATCCAAATAGCAGTATATGTTATGGGAATACCTTTACTTATTTATTTACAGCAAAAATTAACTGTATCTGTGATTTTGATATACACACATTGGGACTTCTCGCTTGTGCTCAGGGGTTCTAACACTGTGGTGGGATTCTCAATGTGCTGATCTGTAGTAGGCTGAACTACTTTCAATATCTCTTGACCAATTTACAACGTATGCGCATTCTTTCCATTACATTGGCACCTTTCCGTCTTGACAGACGATAGTTTAGTACATTGTGCTTCAAAAAGGCTTAATAACTACGACCTATGGCGGTGGCGAGTGTGGCTGATAAGGCCAATTCTTGCTGTAAATGTTTGTCCACAGTGGATGCATGTGAAAACATGGTAATTTCCACCGTCGTGCACCATCTTACGTCTCTCACGCTCTGTGTGTGCTTTATCTGCAATCATTTTCTCCTTTGTCTTTATTCCATTTCTGATAGTTGCCCTCCATGCAACACGTTCAGCGGCGACTTGCTCCCAATGTGCATTATCAATGCCTGTATCAATCATGTACCGCTTACACACATCTTTGTATCGTATAGAGGCCGACCCTGCAATCTCCTACCCATAATGCGCATTCTTATGTATCTGTTATTTTTTTTTTTTTGTGTGCATCATAATTGATAGGCTACTTTTCATGTTGACCAATCAGCATGTCATTTGGGTTCAGCTATTCATTTTGACCTGTTCAATGTGGCGTATAGGATTTGATATTCTCATGTTGATGAACCGACATGCCATGTGTGGTTGGCTATTCTTACATTAACCAGTCAGTGTGGCATTTATGATTGGTTATTCTTCGTGTTGATCAATTATGCCATCTGTGATTGACTATTCTTCATATTAATAAGCCAACATGCCACATGCCACATTTATGTTGGACAGTCAATGCATCTTGCATGATTGGTTATTCAACATTTTGACCAATAAACACGTGATGTGAGATTACCTATTCTTTTTTATTACCTTGGACTCCGGGTCTTATGGTGAAGGGTTCTGAGTGTCCTCCGTTTGTTCTTACAGTTCATTCACTGTTGTTATATAAGCTACATACGTTCGTTAGATGTGTACTCATTTAATTTCTTTTAAGGATTTCCCACAACTTGTTTATCCACTCTATCAAATGCCCTTTCTTGGTCGACCAAAGTCTAAGTAGGGGATTTAATTCAATTCGATTGATTTTTCTATCAGTTGTCAAGAGTATACTAATGACATTAAATAACATATTAAACAATTAATTTTAACAAAGTATGCATATTTGGCTTCTGTGAAAGTAATATAATGTGACCCCACTCAAAGAACAAAATTACATATTGCCATATTTTTAATTAGATAATATATTTGTGAATTCATCAAGAGGAAAGTGTACCACAAAGAAGAAATAAGATTGTATAGAATACAAGGGGCTTCTCATAAGTCTTTAGCCTGACCATGAAGGAGTAGGCGAAGAAAATTGGAATTTGGCACAGTGCTTACTCCTTCTCAATGTAGCCACCACCTGAATTTATGCATTTCTGCCATCTCTGCGTGACCTTGAAAAGACCTTCAGAATAAAACATCCTATTTTCCGAGCTAAACCAGCTATCACAAGCCAGTATGACATCTTCGTCACTGTCAATACGATTTTCTTGCAGGTGTTTTTTACGATTTGGTGAATCCAAGTCTCATCTACCGTTCCCTATGGTCTTTTACATGTTTTTCGACCGCCACATGTTGAGCAACTTGCCACAGCAATCAACCCGTGTTTGTTTCTGTTCACATGTCAGCAGGCGCGGGGCACACACTTTTCTCATGTTCAGTCTGTTGTGTAAAATTCTTAAAACTGTACTCTTACTCAGTTTTGCAGTTTCTGCAGTTGTCATTTTCCTATCCTGGTCTATGATTTTCTTCACTTTTGCAGCATTTGCTTCATTGCACTCTGAGGACGGTCGTCCTGGTCTTGGCAGATCTGCAACTTGGGAACGGCCACACTTAAACGGCAAACACCAATTTTTTACAGAAGCATATGAAGGAAAGACTTCCTCAAACACTGGCCCCATCTCCCTGTGTATTTCTGTAGGTGTTTTACCCTGTAACATCAAGAATTTTATTACAGTCCTGGCGTCTGATTTCTCCATTGTTCTGACAAACTGTTGGATGTGCAGATCTGGTCAATAGGGTATATTGTGCCATGCACCATATCGGGAAAACCAGTTGAGGTGGGACATTCATAATTCATATTTCCATTACAAATTGAATGAGCTATACATGTGCCAAATTTCAATTTTCTCCGCCTACTCCTTCATGGTCAGGCTAAAGACTTATGAGAAGCCCCTTGTATACCTAGCAACACGTGCATTTGGAACAATTAAGACAGTTAAACATATAATAAGTTAACTTTATCATTAGAAGACAGAGAAAAAGAGGCAGACCCTGCCAGCAATGGAATAGCAGATGTGACATGCCATCGTGTACTCACTACGTCTTGCTCAGAAAGCTCCTCTTACCGAACTTTATATGTGTATGTTCGTGTATGTATGTGCATATGTTTGTGTGTATGTGTGCATGCATGCAGTGTGTGCGAGGGAGTGTGTATGTGTGTGTAAGTATTGTGTATGGGTGTGGATATGTGTATGTATGCGTGGGTATATGTGTGTATTTGCGTGTGCATATTGTGTCTATGCTCGTGTGTGTATGTGTATATGCTTTCGTGTGTGTGCGAGGGAGTGTGTATTTGATAGCGAGAGGGTGTGTGTCTGTCTGTGTGTGAGTGAGAGTGAAAGAGAGTGTGATATAGAGTGAATGAAAGATGGAGAGAGTGACTTAATGGGTGAAATAGTGATTGCGAGAGAGAGAGAGAGAGAGAGAGAGAGAGAGAGAGATGGAAGAATGGATTTGTTTGTGTGTGTATATGTGTGCGCGCATTGTTTGTGAGTGTCTATGTGTGTGTGTGTGTTGGTGAGAAGAGAGAGAGAGAGAGAGAGAGAGAGAGACAGAGACAGACAGAGAGAGAGAGAGATTGAGATTTAAACGCACGCATATCATGTAACATACTATTCCATATTTTGTGTGTATTCTCATGTTTCTATTATCATTTTGAATGCCAATTGATGTTATAATTTATAATATGAACACATGTACATCACTGTAGAGTGAGTGAGAGAGTTTGGGAGTATGAGTGAGAGAGAGAGAGAGAGAGAGAGAGAGAGAGAGAGAGAGAGAGTTAATGAGTGTGTGTGTGTGTGCTTGTGTAAGAGAGAGAGAGAGAGAGAGAGAGAGAGAGAGAGAGAGAGAGAGAGAGAGAGAGAGAGAGAGAGAGAGTTGAGTGCATGCATGTCCTGTAACATGCCATTCCATATTTTTTGTGTATTTTCATCTTTCACATTATCATTTTGTATGCCACTTGATTTTATCATGTATAATATAACATTACTGTAATGTGCGTGAGAGCGTTAGTGAGTGAGAGAGAGAGAGAGAGAGAGAGAGAGAGAGAGAGAGAGAGAGAGAGAGGGGGGAGAGAGAGAGTTTGTGAGATAGAGAAGAGAGAGAGAGAGAGAGAGAGAGAGAGAGAGAGAGAGAGAGAGAGAGAGAGAGAGAGAGAGAGAGAGAGAGAGAGTTGAATTGCACCACCAATTTTTTTTACGCTACACAATGTATATGTACAATTTTTTCTCCACTTCTTACAATTTTTGCGAGAATGCTCACGATAATCGACAGTGTCTCAACTGTGTGTAAAGTGTGGGAGTTTGTTCTTATTAGTTTCAGTGATCATGTGAGGCATTATGTATGTGTCTAGATGTGAGGATGTGTGTGTGGGTGTGTATGTGAGGGATGTGTGTGTGTGTGTGGGGAGGGAATTATGTGTAGAAGGGTTGTGTGTGGGTTGATGCGTCATGTGTGAATGGGTGAAGGGGTGCGTGGTCGGTGGGGGATGTATGTGTGTGAGGAATGTGTGTGTGGGTGGGGATATTTGGGAGGATGGTTGGAAGTATGTGGGTGTTGGGTGGTTGAGGGTGATGGGTAGGGAATGTGTATTTGGGTGGGTGAATGGGTGTGTGAGAGATGTGTGTGGGGGATGGGTGTGGGGGTGTGTCTGTGAATGGGATATGTCTGAGTGTGTGAGTGTGGATGGGGTAAATGTGAGTGGGTGGAAGATGTATGTGTGAGTGGTAAGTGTCATGAAATTGCTGAGAGGAGTTCATCTGGTAAAGCTCCTGAAAGCCCTGTTCTCTCGTTCTGAGAGGAGTTCATCTGGTAAAGCTCCCGAAAGCCTGTTCTCTCGTTACCTCAGCCTAAAACAACTGACCTAGTCTACGCGAGATAATCGAGGTATTATACTCCACATGAGGGCGATTGGTGGCCCTTGGCTTCTGGACAATTGGGCTGAGTGACGCTCAACCCACGTGTTCCGGTCATACATGCGTAGAGGCAGATATCGGCACAAAGACGGGCAGTTCTGGGCTGACCGAGACAGTGAACGGTTGTGAAGTACTGGGCGCTGTGATTTTCGCTAAACTTGGGAGAGAGGAGGCCGATGTCTTTTGCCTTGTTGAAGAAAGCCGATATACAATCTCGAAGCAGGATGATGGCTCCTCAATTCAGCCAGCTTTCACAAACTAAGGTTCTACCTTGTGAGAGACCTAATTGACAGGACCAGAGAGAGATGACTTGGTGACGGTGGTAGCATTGCTAGCTTACATGCGTGACGTGAGGTGACGCTTCTACACAGCACCACGTGGCAGCGAAGTCTCAACTACGCCACAGTCCAGTCCCCGTCGTCGACCTCTAAGGTGATCTTCAGTCAGTCCACCAGGAGTTATGATGTCCACGCACGGGCGAGTATATTGTCCTACGTATGTGACCTTTCTGACATTGTGACCCAATAGCCCAACTATTAGGGTAGAACTACATCACCCTTTACGTCAGGATGGCCGGGTGTTTCTGGAACGGTCTGACACTTCATGATATTTGAAGTTTGGTGACATTAGCTACAGGGTCACCGGCTACTGATCTTTAATGTGAGTACTGGATCATAGCCCTTGACTTTTGTCAACTCCAAGTGCTTATAGGACTGGTGATCGGAATCTTGGTAACTACAGGGGTCACCAGCTATTTCTGTGAACTTGAACTGTGTTATACGGTGGCTTCCACTGACAGTTATTTAGCACCAGCCTTACCAGTGAACTTGTAGTTGATTGGCCTCAGGTACTTCTACAGAAATGTTATTCAGACGTCATCACGTACCCAAGCACCTCGGAGTCACCACCTCTACCCGATAGTCAGTCCAGCTGAGTCTACACCTAGCCAGAGACGCTCGACGCTGAGTGAGAAGATGAGTGACCTCTTTAGCCATGTGGTATCGTGCTCTGTGTACAGTGATGAGTAAGACGGCCTGAGGTTAATCCAGATAGCCATATCTTCTATCGCCTGGCGGTTGCCAGGATTCTCTCATGGACATTTTCATTGTTGTCATTCATCTTGTACATTATACCATCTAGTCAGTATGTGTAGATACCAGAGTTGTGTCATATGTTCTGGATGCGAGGTGAAAGAGGTATAGTCCAGCGGTTGATAGTGAGAGAGACAGGAATCCAAGGGCTGGTGGGGTCGGTAGACTGAGATTGATCTTATTCCCAGAGTGCCTCTATCCCGTTAGAAAGGTGTGATAGTATCCTCCCCTCACCCCAAGGGAATACCATTACAGTGAGGATGTTTGTAGGTGGGAAATGTGTGGGTGAGTGGGGAGATGTGTGTGTGTGTGTGGGTGAGAGATGTGTATGGGGAATGCATGTGGGGGAATGTGTAGGGTAGATGAGAGATGCATGTGTTGATGGGAGGGTGGGTGTGAGTGGTTGATGGATGCGCACGTGAGTGGGTGGATGTGTGTGAGAGATGAGTGTATGGGTGGGGGATGTGTGTGGGGGATGTGTGTGGGTGGGAAGGCGAATGTGTGTGGGTGGGGTATATGTGGGTGGTTGGTGTGTGTTTTTGGACGAGGAATGTGTTGATGGGTGAGGATGTATGTATGGGTGGGGAGATGTGCGTGTAAGTGTATGGGTGGTGAGATGTGTAGTTAAGGGATTGTGATTGGGGATTGGAGATCGTCGGAGGGGGGGGGGGGAGTTGGCGAGTGAGTGGGTGGAGGATGTGTGGGAGGGTGAGTGTGTGTAGGTTGGGGGTGGGAGGGGATGTGTGTGTGTGTGTGTGGGTGCGGAATGTCTGGGTTAGGCAGATTGTGTGAGTGGGTGATATTGTGTAAGTGGGGGATGTTTGGGTGGGTGCGGGTTTTGTGTGTGGGTAAGTGCAGGATATGTGAGCTGGCGGGAATATGTGTGTGTGTCGGTGTTGGATATGTGGTTGGGGGATGTGTGTGTTTGGCTGAGTGGTTGGGGATGTGTGGGTGGGTGGTGGAGGATATGTGGGTGGGTGAGTGTTGGTATGGGATGGGTGGTTATGGGATGGGTGTAGGATGTGTGGGTGGGGAGATGTGTGAAGGATGGGGGATGTGTGGGTGGGTATGGATGGGTGGTTGCATGCATGTGTGCCTGGGTTTGTGTGTGGGTGGGTGGGGGTGTGGTGGGTGTGAGATGTGTGTGTGTGTGTGGGGAGATGGTGTATGTGGGGCTGTTTGTGGGATGTGTGGATGGATGGGGTCATGTATGTGTCTGTGGTTATGTGTGTAGTTGGGTGGTGGATGTGTGTGTGGGGGACACGCGGATGGATAGGGGTTGGGTGGGTGGGTGGGGGATTTGTCTCATAACATGGTAACTATGCATTGTTTATGCTTACAACATTCATTTGACAATGTTTTTTTCCTATGTGAATGAACTATGCACTGATGAACGAAAGATGAGTGATTGGAAGGGCCGAATGTAAGACGGGCCTGCGTCCCCAATTTGTTACCCTTCGAAAATAAAGTTCGTTCGTTCGAACTTTTAAACGCAGTACGGAAACAGTGGCGAGACAAAGTGGTCAGAAACAGAATTCTGAAATGTTTATTTGTGTGTGTATCTATGTGCGTGTACATACGTGTGTGTGCATGTGTATGCATGTGTGTCTGAATGTCTGTCTGTCTGCTCGCCTGCATTAGGAACAGCCTTGGGCCTTATAAGACAGAGAACAATAAGGACTGATGATGATACAGGATTAGTTGGCAGAGTGTCCTGTAAGACAGTGGTTCTCAACCTTTTCTGCCCATGCATCCTTTCACTATATGTCAGAATGTCATTTCCCCTTTCCAGCGAACGAAAGAAGAAGAATTTCCCCCTTTCCTAAAATTGTCAGCCTCAAAAGGTGCATTCAAAATAACATGCATATAATACTGACAATCCTTATTTTCTTCCATATTTATACTTAACCTTTATATGCATAGATTAATTTTATAGTATAGTAAAACATCAAAGAATTGTCACTTTATACACGACATCAGAATGCCAGAAAATTGTGCTTCATCAAACAAAACACTCAATAGAAAACCAGGATATTGTGCCTGATGCCATTCTGAGTCTGCCAATCTGTGGTCTTAATTCCCCCCCCCCCCTTCCCCCCAATACCCCTGGAAACCCTAAAATTCCCCCCTTGAGAGCGGGGGGGGGGAGGATTCCCCACTGGTTGAGAACCACTGCTGTAAGACGATCAGTGTTTAGACTTGACAAGAACATACGACAAGGTTACTAGATAATATATTGACACGTACTGCCCAGCATGGTACATTATAAATAACGTATTGCTTAACTCGTAATTTACCATTTCTTTACTTAATATGTGTGTACAGTGTATCTGTCTGTGTACGCATGTATGTATATTGTACACACGTGATTAGATCAGATGGATAAGAACACCAGGAGAGTTCTTAATTATCTCACCTCGTACACGATTATATGATGATGAACTTGCGACTGGCTTTGACATTTAAAAATTACCAAGACAATTATAACAGAGCATATCAAAATCCACTGAGAGTTATTTCACTCATTTCTGGCCGCATATTTATTAAAAGTTCATAATGTATTCACACTAACTTGACATGAACTTTTTTTATGCCAAATATCTTGACTGCTTGGTGTTCGACTCGTGGATATTTCTTATGTATATCTGTTATTATCACCCATTTAGTCTGCCTGAGGTAGACATGGGCTATTGCTATATATTGCCACACTTGCCGCTTGGCTCCCGTCTGTCCCAGTCGTCTATTTCATCCGTTAGATATACAGCTTTACCTCTTTCTGTCCCAGCCATCTATAGCATACATATCAGTTTCAAAATATTACTTCCTTCTGCCATAGCCATCTATCTCATTCATCAGTAATTTCAAAATATTACTTCATTCTGTCCCAGCCATCTATCTCATTCATTAGTAGTTTCAAAATAATACTTTATTCTGACCCATCCATCTATCTCATACATCATTAGTTTCGAAATATTACTTCCTTCTGTCCCAGTCATCTGTCTCATTCATCAGTAGTTTAAAAATGTTACTTCATTCTGTTCCAGCAATCTATCTCATTCATCAGTAGTTTCAAAATATTCAGTCTGTCCCAACCATCTATGTCATTCATCAGTAGTTTCAAAATATTCATTCTGTCCTAGCCATCTATCTCATTTATCAGTAGTTTCAAAATATTACTTCAGTCTGTCCCAGCCATCTATCTCATTCATCAGAAGTTTCAAAATATTACTTCATTCTGTCCCAGATATCTGTATTACCAATCCATAGTTCAATCCGTAATCTTCTTCTTCCTATTCATCGTCGACCTCCGCGTTCTTCTTCTTCTTTCCCATCCGTTTCCCCCTTTCTTATCATTCCCATACTCATCCTCCTCCCGCTTCTTCTCTTTACCCTCACCTCCTCCTTATCCTTTTTCTTCCTCACCACCATTATTTTTCACTTTTTCTTCTTCTTCTCCTTCTTCGTCCCCCTCATTCTTCTTCTTCTTCTTCTTCTTGTTCTTCTTCTTCTTGTTCTTCTTCTTCTTCTTCTTCTTCTTCTTCTTCTTCTTCTTCTTCTTCTTCTTCTTCTTCTTCTTCTTCTTCTTCTTCTTCTTCTTCTTCTTCTTCTGCTGAGTACTTGGTTTGAAGCAGACATTAAGGATTCTTTGAGTCCTAAATATAATCTGAAATGTAAATACAGCTGGTTTCGCTGATATTATTACATGTCGCCCAGCAGTTCAGCTGTCAACGGCTTCAGACCCATGTGTTACTTGATACTGGTGGAGGCTTGGAGTGGAAGGTGAATGTCACAACTGTCTGAGATAGACAGAATCCTTGCTGCGTTATGTGATTGTCAATATAATCCAGTGTTAGTTCTAATTTACTCGCGCGCATGCACACACAAACATATCGTTCAGACCACGAAACCATTTTTCCGAAGACCCGCGCGTGTCACCACTGAAGCTACATCAGTCGCGCTTTGTGTGATGCTCTCGGCAGGCGGCTTCTCGTTCTATGGAAAGACAGGACCAGGTGGGGCAATGCTTGGTCGACCCCCGTAGCTCCTGCTACGACCCCCAGGAGTCTGCGATAAAAATACACCCGTGAATCGAAAGATGTAACCCGGAATCGAACCCACAACCTTTGGAGCGCGAGACAGACGGCTTGGCCACTTCGCCAAGGATAATCCCTAAATACATATATACAAAGAAACGCGCGCGAACACACACACACACACACACACACACACACACACACACACACACACACACACACACACACACACACACACGCCCGTGTGTATTGATATATTATCTAGAAAATATTAAAGGCTTGGCTGATCATGTAAAACGAAGCGACCACCGAATACAGCAAAGTAGAACTATACGTTGAGGCGACTGCTACACTCTTCAGAAACCAAGGCTTGTGCGTTTTGTAATTATGAAAATGGCGAATGCCACTTGGCTCGTCTATTTCGTTCTCGTGGTGTGTATTAACAGTTTCTTCGCTCTTGTCTGTTTCTTCTTGTTGCTTATCATTATTATTGGATAGCGAGGGTGGCTTCCCAGGACTGAGTTTTATCTTGTTCTGGTGATTCGGCTTAGGGTTGGTAATTTTAGATTTGCCTCTTGTTTCCTTGTTGGAAGTTGGGCTCGAAGAATGTGTTGTAAGTACATATTCTTCTGTAGAGTTTTTAGCTCCTGGTGCTGTTTTGTGTTTATAGGTAAACTGACATTGCTTTTTGTTTTCTAGATTTGATTCAAAGTTCGGACATTGAAAGCTCTGGAGGTTCTTAAGCTGACTGAGTGGAGTCGGATTCATCTGCCATTGCAAGGCTTGCGTAACTGTAACAACATACACGTCGTCAATGGAAACCATTTTCTGAATGAACTCGTCCATGGCTTCAAGCTGGTACTGTGTGTTGAGGTACGGCGAGTGTAGGTTCAAGTACAGGGGAGCCCTGTTGCTGCGGTAATTTCTGAGAAAATTCTTCCATAACATCTGAAATGCAACGATAAAATTAATTAAAGGCATAGGTACTATGAAGTTGTCAGCAAAACAGCAAGAGTGTGTCAATAAAATAAATTAACAGACAATATCAACACTGGTCAAGATACAGTCTAGCACAACATGCATATATACAGAAACGTCCTGTTGCATGTAAAATTAATTCATGCCGTAATGGATGAATATGGCGGGTTGGGTTTGGGATGGCCTCTCCATTCAGTGGAAAAACTTTAGCTAACAATTCAAACGAAACATGAACAAGTCTAAAAATAAGCGAAACGAATAACTAAACTGACCAAGAGGAAAAGAGGCTCTTCTAGAAGAGGTATGACACGACGCAGAGAAAGTCGCAAGGAGTCCGGATCGCAGCATTAAGACCTTTTACGTAAGGAAATGTATAGAATTGGCACCTGCAATGTTAGAACTATGTATGAATTGGAAAAGACAACGCGGATGAGATGACATACTATGTGGTCATCATTTTGGAATTTTGTTAAACAAGGTGAAACAGAATAGGAAAAACGTTTCTCAGTGCACCTGAAACAGTGCTGTTCTCAGACCACTCAGAGGGAAATGTCCACCACAATAATCAAGTGGTCCTAAGGCATTAAAGAGGCAGAGAAAGCCCTGCTATAGTAGGAAGCAATTACTGCGAGAATAAAAGCAGCAACAGTTAGAACAAAGAAAAACAGGAATGTACTCCAGTGTTACAATCAGCAATTGACAAGGATGAATCAATTGAGGAGGACTTGACACGAAGCTCAAAAGAAATGGAAATATCTCAATTTTGATTTACTGCCTAAATGACAAGATAAGCTAGGATAACTCAAGCTTTAAAGAGGTCATGGGGAATCACAGAATTAGGGTAATAAAGGAACATGGAGAGTTATTTACCAGTTTTTGCGTAGCTAATCAATTTGTCATAGGATAAAGAATTTTTCCATATAAAAGAATACATAAAATGGGGCGAGTTTAATCAGATACCATCTTCGGATAAGTAATATTAAGCTGAAACTCAAGAGATACGTAACTTATAAAGACAGACATCACTATAATATATGTTATCTAAGAAAGAACAAATAATTAAGGGGAAATGTATAGTCACAGTCTCCAGTAAGTACCAGGTCCTGTAGCAATTAGTAGACGAAATGAGTACCAAAGATAGTCGGCAGTAGCCTAAAAGCATTTGGAACGACCAATGTGTAGAAGTCCTTGTAAAACGGCAACGAAACATTAAGTATGGATTACGCGTGTGAAAGCGAGAGAGAGAGAGAGAGAGAGAGAGAGAGAGAGAGAGAGAGAGAGAGAGAGAGAGAGAGAGAGAGAGAGAGAGAGAGAGAGAGAGAGAGAGAGAGAGAGAGAGAGAGAGAGAGAGAGAGAGAGAGAGAGAGAGTTTATTGAAGAGAGAAAGAGAGTTTATTGAAACAAAACTTGGCATTTACCTGATAAGCTTCGTTTTTGTCTCTTGGCTTATTGGCACAGTCATCAACATAGGCACATGGCTTCTGATCGCTGTGATCCATCACAACTACCACAGGCAGAATCCACAAACCTGGATAGCGTTTCTGCGGACAGCGGGCGATATTGCACACCAAAGTATAGCCGTAATCTAAGGTAAACGGCCACAGCACTGGAGAGTATAGGTTCTTCGGAAAGGAATAAGTCATCGTTGCGTCATATCTATTTGTTTGGGGAAAACAAATACAATTGTTGTATAAACTGTAACCACAATTTAGTAACCTATTAGCTCTTTCTGTACCAACCAACTTATCATATTTTGATCGATTATTTCTTATATGAAATATAGAGTCCTTTTACACGCATTTGGGCAGACGGTGCTAGATCCATATTTGTGTAGACCAACCAGCATCCATATTTTTGTAGTCCAACCAGCATCCATATTTTTACAGAGCAATTGGCATCCATATTTTTTGTAGACCAACCAGCATCCATATTTTTGTAGACCAATCAGCATCCATATTTTTGTAGTCCAATCAGCATCCATATTTTTGCAGAGCAATCGGCATCCATATTTTTTGTAGACCAACCAGCATCCATATTTTTTGTAGACCAACCAGCATCCATATTTTTGTAGACCAATCAGCATCCATATTTTTGTAGACCAATCTGCGTCCATATTTGTGTAGACCAATCAACACTCAGTGGGTGATGTGGTAAGTAACACACCGATTGCTTTAAATTCCAAGACATTGTTTGATATATATTTTAGGCTAAGTCGACCTGGGAACCAGGTCAGTTTTAAAAAATTCGAATTTACCCTGATGCGCGGTAGGATAAGGGTTCGATGTTAACTTTCGTCGTTCGCTACAGCAGCGAAAGACTGGCCAACTATTCCTCGGTGCTTACAGATCTACAAAATGTTATGGTCCTAACATTTGACATAACCATGGCACGTTCCTGTTACGGGAGTTTAAACAAAAATATTTATAAGATGTTAGCGTAATTCTGAATAAAGTATACGTACCTATAAATCTATATATAAATACATATACATATATATAGAGGGTCGGAAGAGTAAACATAGGGCTTTATATCCAGTGACTGTTCCACATCATACCCTAAAGCTTGAGTATGAGAGCAGAAAAGTTCATTAAGGACATGGGTGTGTATCATTTTATTCAGTTCTTAGTCAAAAAAAGGCACCGTTCTTGAGAAAGAACTCCTGTAAGCTTACGTTTACAATTAAGGTGGCAAACAATAATTATTAATGTATTAATTAAGTTAGTGGTCTGTGCGTCTAATGTCGGAAGCAATAGGGCACACTCTCTTCCCAAACCTATATCTTTGTTTTTCGAAACGATTTTAAACATAAGCAAAGTACAGTTGTCATGATGGCAGAATTGATACGAGCTCTCGTTCTTAAACTTTTGGTCTACTGGTGCTGAGGTAGTGGGTTCAGTCCTTACCCCGGTTAGTTGGATTAAAATGTTGACCTCTCGTTCTTGAATCTGGGACGTAAATTACAAGTACCTCAGAAGTCGAAATGAATTCGCTTAATGTGGAGGGGCTGTCTGTCTGTCATCTACTGCCTATAGTATATTGCAGTGTAAGGCAGGGGGGGGGGGGGGGGTCTTGAGCCGAGGAATTAAGGCCGCCTGGCTAGTGCAGGTTAGGATTTTCTTTTTGCCTCCTACAGAAAAAAAAAAATTAAAAGAAATCGAACACTGGTAATAATAAAAGCAAATACATAAAAATCAGTCCTGAGCACTCCCCAGTAGTAGAAACTACTAGAAGTAGTAGCACGTGTACGGACCACGCTTAGGTTCAAAGCCAGCGAACACAAACAATAATGAAAGTACTAACGTGAAATTGTTGTCATGGAGGACAGAGAACAGGTTATCTCCTGCTGGCTGTAGAAACGGGCTTCTCCATCCGCGGATCTCTTCGATGGGAATGCCAGCCTTCTCCGCTAGGTTTCGCCGCTGAGTCAGAACCTGATTATGTAAGATAATACAGATGTTGGTAGCTGTAGATTAGTGGTAATCAAACGGTGTGAAATCCCCCCCCCCCCCCCCCCCCGGCGTAATTTTAGGGTTTCCAGGGGGGGGGGGGATTATTATTTCAAGATCGCGTTAATTCAAGAACCGATTACTTGATATTGTTTTTCCCTTCAACTGTACGGTTCTGTACGTCTCACCCTTCTAAAATTCAATTTATAAAGTAAGTAGACCCACAAATCATGTTTTATGTGGACATCTAGACTTGTTTAGTATGTGCTATTAAATTTATCTTCCATTATTACGTAAACTGTGTAGGGGCAGGGCGAAATTTTTAGGTAGGAAATACGAAAAAAAGGGGGGGGGGGGAAATGGCAGTTCTGAAAATATGGTGAAGGGGGGCACGGGCCAAAAAAAGGTTGAGAACCACTGCTGTAGATGTTAGATAGTTGTACAACTTAAAGTAACGTTTCATTGCGAAGGGAAGGCACAGTGGCATAGGGGTTAGTACGTTGGCCTACCTAGACAGTGGTCCGTTTGGGGGGGGGGGGGGACTATTTGTGTACGATCACTGCAGGGCTGTATACAGCCTTATAAGAATGGGTACAAGAAGTTTTTGTTTTGTTTTAAAAGATTGTTCCCAGATTTGTCTGAGAAGGAAAGCGACGAGGAAGGCAACTGTACACTCCACCTCATATGGCATCGTCTAGACACGCGAAGGTCTAACTTCTCACATCCCAGTATCGGCTATGATACCATCGTTACATTTCTAATTTTAGCGTATTTATAAATGTAATATCACAGTGAATGTGAGGATATAGAATGCAGGCCCGCTCACTGTAACAGTGTGGTGGTACTCCTTGTGTGAATACAAAACTAAAGTGGGGAAAGGCTGTTGATTGCATTAGACATTTACGGAGTAGTTTTTCCCTAGAATACAAACATGAAAATGAGAAATATCTGACGCATTTATTAGTACTTTGGTTTCTTTCAGTCCCGTAATCTTGGTCGACAACTGGTCTAGGACTGAAGCTCCGACAGGCGGACAGCTAGAGCATTGGTTTACTGATCAGACAGCTTCTGCAGCTTGTCTTGTTTAGATGTATTGGTGTTATCTTTCCTATGGTGCAAACTGGGCAGGCTGAGAGAGGGATCATGCTGCATGGGAAATACATGGTCTTTACAATTCAGCTCAGGTTTTGCGCTATGGAGAGCTATAACTTCATCTCTTGTTTCTATCATGGGTTGTCGTTAATATGCCTGGTTGTTAAAGCACTATGAAACACATTATTGTATGTCAAAACAGCTAGGTTCCAGAAGCAGTAGTTTTTGTTTACATAGTTGAATACGCAACACTAACACATTGCAGTCGTTGTTGTGGTGGGAGAGACGTTAATGCAATATTGTTATTCATAAACTGGCAGATAAAGCAATAGAGGGCATTATTATTTATTAAAACAATGATACACATGCCAGGCAATTCCCTTGGGACGGAAGGTGAGCTGATCATCAAATTTCCTCCATTAAATGAGACTCAACTGCTTTCCCATTCTATATGAATATAGGTACCACAACGCGAAAGACACTTTCATTCGTGTAAAAGTGTCCTTTACTTTTATTTTACTAGTACACCAACGCTGTATGTCAGATAATCTGAATATGTATGTGTTGTTCAAACCTTGAATGCAATGTCTTACATGCCAGATCGCTTATGTATGTGTTGTTCAAACACTTAATTCATTCATTCAGTAGCATATCCTTTGCAGAACCTCGCTCCCATAACAACCTTCCGGAAAACCTCTCGATCATAAGCAAGATGTCCCGCGTCTGATACACCCATCTGGAGATCATCCACCACATCCTGCACCCATCTTCTCTTTGGCCTTCCTCTTCCTCTCTTCCCAGGCATATATCCCTCCATTATTGTTCTCTCCAAACTTTCGTGACGTTTCAAGTGACCAAAATATTTCAATTTTCTTTGTTTTATCGTCTTTAATAGCCAACCTTCTTCAATATTCAACTCTTGAAGTATGGATGCATTTGTTCTTGTCTTTACCCAAGATATTCTTAGAACTCGTCTATAACATTTATATTCAAAAGCATTTATGCGCTGTTCAGCTTGTTTAGTAAGTGTCCATGTCTCACAGGCGTATGTTGCAATGGGAAAGATGCATGCTCTTAAAAATCTAATTTTGTAGTTCTATCTGTCCCACTCCATAATTTATTCACTTAATGCTATGTGTTATATGCCAGAGGGCCTGCATATGCATGTGCTGTTCAAATACTTAATTTAATGTCTTACATTCAAATAACCTGCAAGTGTATGTAGTGTTCAAACCCTTAATGAAATGTCTAACATGCAAGATAACATGCATATATATGTCCTATTCGTACATTTAATAAAGTCTCACCTCGTATTCCATAGCTGGACGATCAGCGTCTGTCCACCACATTCTGGGTAGCTTGTGTGTGACACTGTGATCCCCAATCTCCATTCCTCTAGCGTGAAGCTTACCTACCATACAATAATCAGTGAAGTTGTTGGAGACAAAGAACGTGGCGGAGATGGGACACCCGTTAGGATTCTTTCGCCGGCCATCTGGCGGGAACAACCTGAAAAAATGGTAGTTCTTGTTATTTTATATAAATTCGCAAATAGGGAAAGCAGACCTGCTTTATTTTTGGCCCTTCCTATCACTTTATTTCATACAGTCAATATCTGAAAGAAAGAACGACAGACAGACAGACAGACAGACAGACAGACAGACAGGCAGGCAGGCAGGCAGGCAGGCAGGCAGACAGGCAGACAGACAGGCAGACAGACAGACGACAGGCAGGCAAGCAGGCAGGCAGGCAGGCAGGCTATATCTGAGTGTGTAAAATACATATTTATTACATCTTCTTGTAGAAATCTGGAAACATACTATGAAATGCATAGTTCGCAAACCCTGCACTATGGTATGTAGTGATGGTGCTCTGTATCATATGGCGCAGTTTATATCCACTGTATTTGTAGCGTTTACTTTGTTTAGTGACTTTCTTCTGCATGTGACAGAAACCCGTAAGAAAGGTTTACATCAATCACTCAACGAGTTAAAAGTAAACCCATGTCATATGTTGACACTGGGGTGTTAAGTGTTAAGAATTCACATAAGCATCCACGGCCTTACGATGTGGGGTGGCAAGTTCTCTGACATTTCTTCCCAGATAATTCTCAGAACATTCTGAAAATAATCTAGATAGCCCGAGTCGATGCTGGAGCTTTAATGGTCTGGAAGACATCCTGCCACTTCTGGGGATTGAACCCGGACAGCAGTCTCGGCAAGCAAGTGTACTAACCATTGTGCTACGCCGACTCTTTAAGGGAGTTAAAGAGTTAGAAATAAATCTCCTGATGCTGTTAACTTTTGTCTGTCACTGGATTACCTCGAAAATAAAGTGGGAGAAAGAGAAGGTGGCAGAGAGTGAGTGTGAGAGAGAGAGAGAGAGAGAGAGAGAGAGAGAGAGAGAGAGAGAGAGAGAGAGAGAGAGAGAGAGAGGAGAGAGAGAGAGAGAGAGACAGCGACAGACAGACAGACAGACAGACAGACAGAGGGGGGGGGGGGGGTGATCAGATTCTCTGTCCGCCAGGGTAAGAAGTTATCGGGTTCGCTACCAATATAGTGTAGTGCAGATAGTATTTGCAAGAGCCTCCCTAAGAATTCTTTGGCTTTGAGACCAGTTGTCAAAGTAATTTAGTTTGGATGGCATCTGTTTTAAGGACGCCAGTTAATTTGGTTGGCATCTGCCTGTAGAAAGCTCGTTAATATGAATGGAATATGTCATGAGAAAGCCTGTTCATTTGGATAGGATATGTCTTGAAGAAGTCCACTAATTTGGATAGGATCTGTCTTTGACAGATTTGAGGAAACCCGTTAATTTGGATGGAATTTGTCTTAAGCAAGTAAACTTGATCAAAGTGCACGTCGGACACAATGGCCACTGAGTTAGAAAGGATAATGTAAAAACAAACAAACAAACAAACAAACAAACAAACGAACAAATGGGTAGAATATAAGATGGCCTTTGGCAGTTTCTTTGTGTTTACCGTTTATATTTCTAAACAGAAATTGTACGAAACTATAACAATGACATCAGCTCACCTTAAATAATAGTGCCAATTATCCCAGTTAACGGCGTCATCAAACGCAATCAGTATCATCTGGGGGATGTTCTCTGGCTGCAAGTTACCGGGAATGCTGTGTGAGGGACATCTACAAGCAGGCAACTGGCAGGTGTGCTGTGTGCAGCTCTCTAGTTGAGCTTCTGACATTCGCACAGGCCAGGTCATTGAAATGAACACGAAAAAAGCAGATAGCAGCTTGTATGAAATGCGGCCGCTCATTCTTCTGTGATGTAAGAATACTAAACCACAGGTTAGGCCAATTTTCATTCTCACATTTTAGTAAATTATTTGTTTCTTTTCGCGGCTCCAAATATTAATTATAACGCTCGATGTGTTTCTGCTTGAAAAGCTTGTTTCGACACAGTTCACATAGAGAAAATAATGGCGGTATCTAGATCTTCTGGAATACAATCCAAAGTTTGTCCACACGTTAGTTTATTGAATTATTTCACACATTCTGTAAGTAGCATCTTTTAAAACATTATAAGTTTGAACTATCTCACCAGATAGTCTCCACTATGAGGTTATAAATTATATCTTGATTCTTATTCGCTATACTATATAGCCACAACATTTTCATTATGGGATTCATAATCCCTACATTATGAGTATTCGTCGCTCTACCATCTATTATATGCACTACTCAACCACACTCTCCAGTATGGGGTTTATATCTTCTACAACTTAGTCGTAGTCACTCAAAACTCTAAACGTTAAACTGTCTACAACATAAGTCGTGGTCACTCTATTATCTTCTATCGGCACTATCTGGTTAAACAGTCTCCATGATGTGGCTATCACGTGTCTTATTCCATCTAATTTATGTTGACCACATAGTCTTCAGTATGAGAAAGGTGGGTTTGTGGGAATTATAACGTCTATAACTACTACAACATGAGTCTTAACCTCTCTACGAATGCTTTCTACTATAATTAAATTGCATTCTAATTTGTGAAGATAAAACATTCTGGGAACCGAGGGGGCTTTGTTTTCTCAATAACCTGGGGCACCAAGATCGACCCACTCTAATCTGAGCACCACGAATTATCATAGTAAGTAAAAGCGACCCGCGTCGTATTGACAACACCACCCATCGAATGCCGATTGATCCATAACAGATATAGGGAAAGCACCATATACCCAATACTCTCATGGAGTGGGAAAGGATCCTTTACTTTTTACCTAAATTCTTCTGTGATAATTATGGGATCTTTAAAAATTGCTAAGGGATCATCTTGTTTACATATAGAACATATATTTTGAGGCCAGGGAAAGGTTAATAAAACAAACTGACAACTATATTTGTAGGGTCTCAGTGTTTATAGGCTTCTTTAGTAAATTGAAACACGTAGCATCATGATGCATTACTACTACTGATGGTGTTCGGTAGGAAGCAGTTTGAAGACTGAAATAGAACCGACCTTTGCTCTAGCTTACCCTGATCGACAGTCGACCCAACTGGCATCACCCAGGCAGATGTTTCCATGCTTCCGGGCTCAGATTTATGGAATCAACTGTCCTGTTAATAACAAGAACTATCTGCCTTACGGTGACCAGACCGGAATCTCTCAATATCAGAGACCGGCGTTCTAACAAATAGGCCATGTGTGACTGGCCAGGGGATCAGCTTCCCTTATGACATGTGGGTTCCGAGACGAAGTGGGCCCCTTTAAACATATTTATAACATATGTTTGAAATGGTAATGTCCTCTTAGTAGCTTTGTCTCCTGTCAACAAATAGTTTTAGGATCCGGTCGGCAATTACGCCCATCTACTTTCAAAAGTGAAAGACCTTTTTACACCAACTTGAGTCATGTTGGTGTTAACTGCATACTTTTATAGATCCAGTGGGCACGCGATGTGTGATGTGAGCAACCTTATGCCGGCTGCCTCAACCTCCCAGGGCAGTCCCTGCTATCCACTGGAAGATGGGTCGGCGTGGTAGCCTACGCCAATTAAAAAAAAAATTTTAATTTTTCAATGGGGATTCAAACACATGAGCACCGGGCCAGGAGGCAAGCGTGCCGGTCACTGCGCTACCTCAGCTCAGCCATTCTGCTTAAAAAATGGTGGGTGCATGTCCTTTTTAGGACGTTGCTATCAACTCCAACCCCAGGTTGTCTAGGCAATTTTACGTCCAGTAGTTTGCTAATGCAATTACTATTGCTTTCTGAAGGAGATGGTGACGTTGAAGTCCCAACTGGTCGGCGTAGGCACTGAATTAGTTAAATGAAACTGGAAATTATATCACACGGAAAGTTAATGTTTGCAGGCATTTTGAAAATACAAAGAACTGAGCGAAAATAAAATCGATACTAAATAAAGATACTACCAACCGAGAATAGCTAGTTATATTTGTAAACGTAGACAACGGAATCCAAAGCCGTAATCAACTTCCCATGATATCCGCTAATGAACTGTTGCTTGCTGTGTGCTTTCTCTAAAATGAAACAAGAAAACTATGACTGACCCTACACTTTTCGGGCTTTATATCCAACTGGCTAAGAGGATTATAGGGCATCTTTGAGATAACTCCTGTTGTTTTATTTAAACAATGTTTTAGACGAGTATTTCCGTCTCTTACAGCTAGGCGACTTAGAAAAGGTCAAACAAAAAGAAAAGAAAGCTAAGTGTGAAGTTGCCGTTGGAAATGCCGGGAGGTCTGAACAAACATAGTCAAATACCTTCGAACTGGGGCAAAACCCAAGCGCAGCGGATTACAGGGATTATCCTGTAGCTTTTACAAGCAACAAATGAAAATAGAAAAAAATAGATAGAGTGAATGTCCTTGTACAACTTACAGCAATCTGCTGACAGTTGTTGTCAACAGTAGCAAACAGTCCAAGTTATTGAATAGGTTACAATGAACTGACTGCATTTCCACTTGCAAATAACAAATTCTATATTTAAAGTGGTTTTATATATTCGATTTCACTTGCAAATAACAAACTCTCTATATAAAGTGGTTTTATATATTCGATTTCACTTGCAAATAACAAACTCTCTATTTAAAGTGGTTGTATGTATTCGATTTCACTTGCAAATGAAACTCTCTATTTAAAGTGGTTTTATATATTCAATTTCACTTGCAAATAACAAACTCTCTATATAAAGTGGTTTTATATATTCAAATTCACTTGCAAATAACAAACTCTCTATTTAAAGTCGTATTATATATCCGTGCTTTATGAACCAAATCAAAACTACAGGGAGTTTCGGTGAGAAGTGGTTACATCGCCTGCTTCGCACTTCGAAGGTCGTGGGTTCGATTGCGGCTATATCATTCAGTTCACAAATGCTGCTTTTTATTTTAAATTTTTCTCGGAGACGCCCAGGGGTCGTCGTTGGAGCCACGGAGTTCGTGCTTTGTACAACGCTTTCGGGAGTACGCTCTGAGAAAGAGACCGAGTCATATGGGAATAAACACGGCGCAATGAAGTCGATCTTATTGCCTTTTAAACATTAAAAGTAAATAAAAACTGCAGCGTGATTGTATACTCTTTGGTGAACTAATAACATTTAACAAGAAGATGCATTCCGTTATCAAGAGGTAAGGACCCCATTTGGGAAATCCATTTAACTGCCATGGCAAACTGCAAAGTGCAGGACCCTATTACACTCCTTGTGTGCATTGAGCATTATGGTGCTAACCCATATTTTAATAGCCAAAGCGGTACTTCAGGGGTCATGTGGTCAATATCACACTGACTGCTTCACTTCCCCAGCCATTTCCTGGTACCCGGTTGATATGCGCCGTAAGACAAATTGGTATATGGTGCTAGTTGCATATATTTATATATCAATGGGTACGCCAGGGCTGATGTCAATACCAGTCCGGTCGCCTTTACTTCCCAAGACACTTCCTGATAATCATCTTAGGCTACGTCGACCTGGGAGGCCAGGTCAAATTTTAAAAATTCAACACAATGCGAATTCAATCCCATGACCATCAGGCAGACAGGCAGGCAGGCAGGCAGGCAGGCACTAACATGGCTTCCAGTGTACACACACGCACACAGTTGAGTTGAGTTGAGCTAAGAATTGACATCACTGCACTCAGGACATTCCCATATGCGCTCCGTCCCCTCGTTCAACAGCCAGCGAAGAGTCATACTACTAATCTTTCCCACCGTTATCTGATTGGAAGTTATCCTTGTCTTCCCTCTCAGATTTTTCCAGAACCACTGCAGATCCCCCACAATATCATTCTTTCCTCATACGGGTTCTCAATCTGTTCCCCTGCCTTCTCCACCTGGTCCCACAGGCGCTTGGCCACTTCTCCCTTGTCCATAGGTAATCTACCACCAAGAGGTACATTTCCTGTCAGCCTATCAGCCTGTTCATTCCTCCGCACTCCCACATGTCCAGGGCAAAAAGTCCATACTTTTCTCACAATTAGTGACCTCTGAAGCGTGGATGGCTATTCCACACGAAAACGTCCCTTTCTCCACATTACTTAGCAAACTCCTTGTGTTTGCGTACGATTGTACTTCTCCATCTGGATTATTATTTTGGTGTTTTAGAATGGTAACTCTACCGTATTTATTTTTTGCATCTCTAGGATAGATGAGTTTTTCATGGCTCTGGTGGTGATTTTAAGAACTTGATTCTGAACTACATTTGATGTCTGAAGATGAGAATTTGCAATTGATGAACACTCTGTTGAATCGAATATGAGTGCTCTTATTGTTCCACTATAGAACTTCTTTAAAGTTCTTTATTGTGCTCTCTAATTTGTGCCTGTCAGTTTTCTTAGTAGTCCTAGCTGTTTTCGAATCATACCCTCTGCCTTGTCTACATGTTTCTCTCCCCCCTCCCCCTTTGTCAAACACCACTCACTCTAAGATAGATAGGGTAGCTCTCTTCTTTTATCAAGGTTGTCTTTAGGTATATTTTGGCTGTTTTATCCACATGAGAGAGGGAGAACAGCGCTTTGACTGTTTTATCAGCGTTGATGACGCACCACTTCTTTTCCCATTACGACGCACCACATCTTTGCCTATGTAAATGACGAGAGAGTTGTAGAGATCACTGCTCTTTGGGGTACCCCGTGATAGAGTATCGATTTCCTGATCTGCAGTTCATGCATAATATTAATAATAACACTGGTTTTCCTGTTGTGTAGGAAGGACTGGGTCCATTCTTCTTCGATTCCGCTTTAGCTATGAAGCGTGTTTTCCACTCTGTGTGAAACACCTGTTTTAAGTCGACCCATAACATCTGGACCTTTGAAATCTATCTTCAATTACCAGCGATATATATGTAACTTGGTCGTCTATATTATTCTCTGTATCCAGCTTGTTCTAGAACCGGTATCTGTTCATATTCTAGGTACCGTTCCAGCCCTAGGTTAACTATTATTTACATTGCCTTCCTTACACAGCCCGCAATTGCCTTCCCTACACAGCCCGCAAGGCGTTAGTCCCATAGTTTTGTAAACCAATGGGCACTCGATGAGTGATGTGGTTAGTATCACATCGACCACCTTCACTTCCAGCAACATTTCTGACAGCCTTTTTAGGCTGAGTCGACCTGGTCGTCCCAGTTAATTTGAAACTACACTCTGCGCTGCGTCTTGGTGTGGATTCGATCACATGACAACCCGGTCGGCAAGCGAGCTAACCACCTCGCTACCGCCCATCACCCCTCCCGGTTGCACGTGAAGAGTGTGTTGCCTACACCTAACATTCTGTCGATTTCCGCATGTCACTCGTCCGTGACAGTTATCAAATGTATGCTTGCTTGCTTGTGTTCGTTGGCTTGAGCTCCAACGCGAAGTCCTGTATGTCGGATGAAGGCATCCTGGTGTCCAACATCAGTGTGATGTCGTGCAGGACCTGAGGTTTGCGTGAGTATCCGTTGTCCCATGTCTGGCTTATTGGTGTGCAGACTGGTGGTTCCTCGCCGTACAGGCAGATACTCTCCGACTTCGGAGGAATCGGCGATCCTACTGACTTTAGCCAGGACCCCGAAGGGACCTGTTGCCCAGGACGCTCGACAAGGACGCGTCAATAGGTCTTGGCCAGTATATAACCTGGCCCTGGTGCCTTGGAAACACCTCTGCGTCCCGTCAAATGTATGAAAATTAGTTGATTCACTCCCTTGAAATACTCATTTCACTGTTCATTGCATGAACTGCTGTTTAATTGTGTGTGTGTGTGTGTGTGTGTGTGTGTGTGTGTGTGTGTGTGTGTGTGCGTGCGCGCGCGCACATTGGGAGCCGCGTTAGCATAAGTTACCAGACGTGTGTCTACCAGTCCGGTGCTAATGTTGTTCGAATATATATATATATATATATATATATATATATATATATATATATATATATATATATATATAGAGAGAGAGAGAGAGAGAGAGAGAGAGTGAGAGGGGGAGAGGGTATAGCAATCTTAAGAATGATGGAATAAACATAAACACAACAAGCTGACAATAACACACACAATTTGAAGAGACTGTTTATTCAGTGCGAGTGATATTTGAGTAACTATAAGTTGTTCCAGTTTAAAGAGGAAGGATACACAGTGACTAACAGTAGGTGGGCATACAATAGTCATATACGAGATTATCTTGTTCTTACAAATTCTTCACTTACAAAAGCAGATTACAGTGTCATTAAATGCACACCAATCATACAACATACAGCAAAACATACTAATTTCTTATGATTGTGATGAAGAGATAATATAGTTGTCTGTACCTTGTGTACACATGAATGGAGCGAAAAATCTGGCCAATTCTGTAACGATGCATTATTACAAATGTTTATTCATGGAATGTTTCTATAGAGTTTCTATCAACTTTGTGAAGTAGAAACTATTACAATCACACAGTTTTAGGTTTACTGCATTCAAGTAATGAAATGTTTGTTTATTTAAAATGCCACATGTTTAAATATTTGTTTAAGTACCTTATCCTTTGTACAAAACAAGCTTAACGTACTCTGCAGCTCAGCTGTAGAACAATCTTCCACAAGAAATCAAAGACATCAGCAATCCCTATACATATAATCGCAAATTATTCGAACACTATCTCAGTCCGGATTACCTCCCCCCTTAATAATAGAAATAATAATAATAATAAAACCCTAGTATAACAGCCAGTCCCATTTTGGTAGGCCAGTATATTCCACATAGCTAATAACAAGTGCCACACCATATAATCAGATTGCTACTGGAACTATTAGTGTTGGAACTCTTCGCTGGCTGCTGAGGATGGGGACGGAGCGCTTATGGGAATGTCTCGAATGCTGTGATGTCGGTTCCTAAATCAATCAATCAATCATTACTATTACTGAGTAGTGTAGTACTGATTTTTCATTTTTTGCCATGCCTTTATAATACACATCTTTTATATTGTTGCTGTTTACAGTTAGCCTTGAATGATGTGTGAATGAGCCTTGAATGGTGTGCGAATGATATAATGTATGCAAGAGAGTGATAGAAGGGAAGAATGTTAGATGGGCCTGCATGCCCAATTCTTAACACTTTGAAAATAAAGTGTGTTTGTTTGTTTGTTTGTTTGTTGGTCCTATAGTACTTATTTCTTTTTTTTTTAAATTTTATTATTTCATTTTATATATTTATTGACTGTTCCTGATTTTGGATAAGTCACACTTTGTTTCCACCCGTGTATGATGGAGTTCTCTGTAAGGTGTGTACATTGTGTCTGTATTTAGTATCTCTCTTCTTTTCGCAGGAGCTAAATATACCTAATTGTTTGCAATCCATATACATATGAAGCCTCTGCAAACTTTATCATTGTCAAGGACTGAACATGAAGCTTGGTTTCAGATTTTAAAAAACATGAAAAATTTTAACTGTGAATTTTTGCTGCGACACTACGTTCGTCAAGCTACATTTCCCACATACATTTTGCCGATCAGAGAAACATGTCTATGCTGCAGGCTGGGTGTTCCGGTAGTGCCTTAACTGCACATGGCTGAGCTTTCCTGTTATCTATTTCTTCCTAACATATACATAGCTGAAATTTCCTTTCATGTCCTCTTTTCTGACTGTGCACATAATTGAACATTTCTTTTAAGTGCTCTTCCCGACATATTTTCATGATTGTATGCCTATTTTCATGATTGTATGCCTATTTTCATGATTGCATGCCTATTTTCATGATTGCATGTCTATTTTCAAGACTGCACACCTATTTTCATGATATAGATGATGCATGATTTTCATGATATGATGATGATTTCATGATATATGATGATGCATGATAACATGATTTTCATGATATGCATGATTCCAAACAAGAACACTACGCAGGAAGCCAAAGAAGATTGATAAATCAACACAGAACTGGTGTCGTTAGCCGCTACACGCTGCGGGATTTGCTGAGGAGGGGATCCGAGCACTTATGGACTGAATGGTTCGATGTGCAATGATGATGATGTGTCGACTAACTAACTAACTATTTTCATGATTGTGCTATCCTATCATGTAATCCTTCCAGACTAAGTTTATATTTGAGCTATTCTTTCATGCACTAATCTCTGACTGTGTACCTGGCTGAGCCATTTTTTCACGTAATCTTACTAACTGAATGAACCTTCCTTTCACATATCCATGTCGCATCCATTTATAGATCCATGGATCCTGGGCATACATATGTCTACATCAACCTTTCATACAATGCGTGCTGTGTACATTAATGAACGTTTTTATTTTACCCTTCTAGACCTTGTGCATGGCTGAGTCATGCTTTCATGTTATCCTTCCATTCGTTGCTCATGGCTAAGCCATCCATTCATGTTATCTTTCCATACCATGTGCATGACTGAGTCATCCATTCATGTTGTCCTTCCATACCATGTGCATGGCTCAGCCATCTTTCCATGCTCTCTTTTATGAGGGTAATATTATAAATGTTAGTGGCCTAAGACTATAATATGATAATGTCACAATCGGTTATTTACTAAACACATATAATCTCCCCGTTCACAAATGTGACATAGAAATAGAATATCTATGTGTTTGTTTACTTTAGGGTTGTTTACAGAACTAAAACTCACTAATATTATGGCTCTTTACAAATGATACCATCATATGACGTTAATTCCTCCAAAGTAAAGGAACATTAAGCAAATACATATATTCATGCATATCAAATATGTATCTGCAGCAAAGAACCTCAATGGCTCGGAATGCTGAAGAAGAAGAAGTATATATATATATATATATATATATATATATATATATATATATATATATATATATATATATATATATATATATATATATATATACACACACTAACAATACATATTTCCAAATATAATCAAATGAAATGATGAAACATAATAACAAATGTATCCATTAAGGAAATTCAATACATGTTTATTAACACACAGTTCATTGTCATCACGGCATGTGACATCAACAATGAGTATTTTTGATGAGGTATTCAATTTAAGGTAAGGTTACAGATTACAATAAGGAGAAAAGGTGTCCTTACATTTTTAAAGTTTTCATAACAATTTCATAAGATGTATTCAAAATTTTTCTTGCTGTGATGGCAGTCAACCAAACTATAAGCACAGTGAAACACACAGCTGAAATTCATAATGTGCACTTAATAATTGATCTGTTTTATTTGTCATTTATATTTTACACATCAATATTGGTAAGCTGAAAACTATTTGTTACTATATTATTTTATTACCATTAAATCCCTCCTATAAATGGATGCAACATTTGTTTAAATGTTTACTTCGATGTTCATTGCAATTCATAATAATTAGACTACATTCTATCTACATAAACAATACATAACATATGCTTCTGAAAAGTTATATAAAAAGTAAGTAAAGGATTCTTTTTCATGCACTAAACATAATAAGTGTATGGTGGTAGCCCCTATAGGAAAATACGCATTTGATGTGATGTAGTCAGTATAAAACGTGACCTTTACTTCCCACAACATTTCCTGGTGCCCATTTTAGGATCGACCTGCCAGCCCAGGTTACTTAAAAACAAAATCCTTGTCTTGTTGGGGATTTGATCACATAATGATCAGGCCGGCAGGCAAACATGCTAGTCACAGAGTTCCTCTGAAAAAAGTTATGTAATGAAACAAAAAATAATTCATTTTATTTGACATTTCATAATCAATCATTGATGTAATCTAACATTACTGCAAATAAACTTTACATGCAGAAAGTGTGCATTTAGATTTAAGAGTAAATAGAAAGCAAAATGTGACGACGCTATCACACCGCAGTCTCATAGCGGGAAACTGCTTAGGGACAAATAAACAAAAATCTGTTTTAAAATTATTGATTTCTTTACTGCTTTACATACATATGCTACAGCAGTATGAAGTCACTTGTTTCAGAAAACAGATTAAAACTTCAGTCAAGAATATTTACAATTGAAATTTTAAAACAAATATACATTTAAAAAAGAAATATTGTAACTGATTGTGTCATTAAATAATACAATCTGAGACAGAGATATATAATTATGTGTAGAAAAGAGATATAATTGTGTGTATATGTGTGTGTGCATGCGCGCATGTGCATGCATGCTTGTGATGTGTGTGTGTGTGTATGTTTGTGTGTGCGTGTGTGTGTGTGTGTGTGTGTGTGTGTGTGTGTGTGTGTGTGTGTGTGTGTGTGTGTTTTTAATGGTTATTGTTAGATGCTTTTAAAATATTAAATTATAAAATCTTCCAAGTGCATTAAAACTATTTTCTGCAATGTAAATGACATCATAACATTTTCTGAGTAGAAGTTAGAAAACCCCATTTTTGAAAGTATCACTAAAACCTGTTGTATGCTGTGGTTTTGGGTGAATGTAGTTAATAAACAAGGTACAAGGGAAAAAACCCATTGAAACTAAAATAACATTATTTTACAATAAATAATAAAGACTACCATCCACAGATCTTTATGAAAACTTTTCTATTTCCTGAATTAACACTATGCTTGGCTATAGTCTAGAGTAGAACATCTCCTGAAATGTCACTATAGTTGAATTTTATTTTGGATGTGACTGTATCTTTACATATAAAATACCATTAATAGTCAGTGAGAACACTTAATGTGTTCTCTAAAGAGACCAAGGTACAATGGAAGCCTATGTCAGAGAACAGAAGGAAGCATTCAACGTTCTTTCACATTGTCATGAAAGCAAGAGAATTATTATTCATTGTAACAATTCATCAGATGTTATGTACACCGAGTCATGGAATGGAAAGATTTTGCGACGTAAATTAACAAATGTACACCGAGTCATGGAATGGAAAGATTTTACGACATGAATTAACAAATGTACACTGAGTCATGGAATGGAAAGATTTTACGACATGCATTAACAAACAGCAATAGAGACAAGCATGGCCATTGAGTGTTGTCTGGTCTGTACAAATATGGAGCTAGCACCATATATCCAGTGTTCTTCAAGGAGAGGTAAAAGGTCCTGTTAAGAATATATACATAGGGGACTATGAAGAAATATGATCACTCTTGCCTGTTCTTGATGCACGTGTAGAAGACTAGTTTATAATTTTGTTTACATTTCTCTCAAAATTCTAAACGGGCAATTCTAAATTATAAAACATCAAATAAGTAAAAAAAAGGGAGATCAACATGGCCGAATGGGTAAGAGCCCTCACTCTTAAAATTCCGGTGTGCTGATGCTGAGATAGCGGGTTCAACGCCTACACCAGTCAGATGGACCAAAATGTTAACGTCTCATCCTTGACATGAGGACGTGAATTACAAGTAACTCAGAAGTCAGAGTGGATTCACCTGATGGCGAGGGACACTGATAGCTAATTCACAAGAAAAACATCACAGTGTACTTGAATTAGTAGCATGGTATGGATTATGTTTGTGTTCAAAGCGAGCGAACGAAAAAAAAAAAAAAACAGAAACAAGTAAAGTAAGTGACAGTTTGACGACACACCATGAGGCGCAGTGGGCAAGTGGTGCTGGCTCTATATTTACATAGATAAATCCATCCGGCAATTGATGGCTCATTTGGTCAATATCTCACTGCTCGTCGTCACTTCCCAAAACATTTACAGGGTATCCATGGTTTTGGTCGACCTGGCAGCCCAGGTTAAATTGTTTTATCCACCTTGATATGGATTCGAACTGAAGACCACAACCACAGCTTCCAGATATCAGATACTGAATATGTAATATATGATCAAAATTTTTTTTTTTTTAAATTTTATAGAAACATGCATTTCCGAATTGACACTCTTCAGTAAAGAATTTAGAACATGCTGGTAAAGTTTTCACATGAGAAAAAAGTGAATGTGTGAAGGCAGTCACTGAAAAAGTTAATAAGTGAAAAATCACATTTTATGTTACAAATCAATACTGTCAGCAAAGTTTTTTTGCCCTTTATCACTTTGAACTCAAGCGTAGTTCATAGACACTATTTATAGTAGTGATGAACTGAACTTTGCACTGGGGTTAGCTTTCCCTGTTAACAGTGTCCCTCACCATCAGGCTAACCCACTCCAACTTCAGAGGTACTTGTAATTTACTTCCCAAAGTCAAGGACGACAGGTCAACATTTTAGTCAAGCTGTCCAGTGTAGGGGATGAACAGCTAGCAAAGTTAATAAAATGCTTTGTCTTTATTACAAATTTTACTGTGCACTTATGATATATACATTTATGTAAGTGTACGCTGAATTCTGCAAGCAATATGTGTTAGGTTTTTAGTGTACTTAACGAAACTCGGGTGGCATCGTGGTTAGTGCGCTGTTTTTCCAACTAGTACGGCTCCAGAGATGACCCAGTCTCACAAAATATGGGTAGCAGGAAATTTTAAGAATTTTCTGGGAATCGTATGAAAAGGAAAAGCAACGAGGGAGGGAGCTTGCCAGCCCACTTATTATGTCCTGGCCTAGAATATGTGAATGCCTAAGACTTCGCACCCCCACCAGTAGTATTTACTTTATCTTTTACAGTACTAAACACCATGGGCCGTTAATTGCTAGGTTGTTATCAGGTTCATTTATTCATGCTATCCCCACAGGCCTTGGGTGTGGTTGATAATTAATATTGTGGTTGATAATTAATATTGCTTCCATCAAGGATGAACTGCATGTTTCATTGTGGACGTTTGTGTTGGCATTCTGGTGACGGCATTATGTACAGTGAAAGTTTTTACATCTGTCCAAGGTTGTTTTGTTGCATGAATTCGCGCTGTTGTTTGTCAAGACTCCTGTCTTTTCCACTTTTCACATGGGGCAGTGAGGAACATTTTATGTGATATTCACAGGCACAGGAATGGAGCATAATGGAGACGACCCGTTGCTGTGATGTTGGAACCGCGACTGAATTGAACCGAATTGACAATTAATATTGTGATATGGGGATAAATAATGATGCTCAGACCACGTTTACCAATTTTTATTGTTTCTAACTCAGGAATAAGCCACAATGGCAAAGTGGTTAGTGGACTTGACTACAAAGACAGTGATCTGGATTTAATCCCCAAACAGTAGGAGGATTATCTCTTGCAACTCGTGTGGCTGTGGGTCAACCCAGCTTCATAAATATCTAGAGGATAATATTGAGAATTGTCTAGGAATTGTGTATGAAGGTAAGGTGGTGAGGGAAGGACTTGATCATCTCACCTTATTATATCACAGCCTAGAATGTGTGAAGTCCTAACAATTCCTACCCCCCCCCCCCCCAAAAAAAGTCATGGAACTACCTCTATATCACACATGAAACTAATGTCTTGATATAGGTTATATATTTTATTTATCTTCATGCATACCAGTTACGTTATATTCTATTTCTTACATATTGTACGAATAATATTATATTCATGATGAAGAAAACTATAAAATATAAAAGTAAAATGACAGATTGAAAAGAAAAAAATTACACTTTTTATTCATTACTTTAGTAATTTAACATTTAAGTATCATAATATAAATGTTTGCTATAACAATGTAACAATTCAAAGGTACATAAGATACATGTTGAATGCCAGCACAACCAGCCAAAACAAGACATTATAGAATGTTGACACAGATCTTTTCAGAAAGATTATCTGAATATGACATTGTCAACCAGCATTTCAGTCAAGTATCACATTATATATAACAGAGTCTCTCTGGTAGGGGATCTAGATGGGCAGTGAAGTGTGCATGGTCAATAATAGAGCAGTGCACGGGCAAGCACCATAGTAGGAGGTAGCTAAGAGCTACTCTTCCTACGTAAATGTATAATGCTCTTGATGAACGAAAGACGAGTGATTGGAAGGGCCGAATGTAAGACGGGCCTGCGCGCCCAATTTGTGACCCTAATAAAGTTGATTTAATTTGATTTGATTTATGTAGCTAGGGCTGGTCATCCTATGACGAGCATCTTGGGAACAAGGTCAGTGGTGACCACTCTGCAGGCTAAGAAGGTCGTTTGATTAGGGGCACCATCTGGATTGCTATTTAGTCTGAGTGTAACAACATCTGAGCTTCGTAATCATGTGTTCTGGAATTTAGAAATGATGTATCCTGCAATAAACTATGAAATCAACAACAGCCGGAGTTAGAGTGAGTCTGTTTATAACGTTTGTCCAAACTATGTAGACAACATCGGACACTGTTATATATAACAACAGAAAAATATGAAAGTTACTACGGCGTTGTTCAAACTTAAGTTCAAATACGTTTTTCAATACAACATGACTTTTAATGGAACTATCTCAGAAATAAGAAAAAAAAGTATGTCAAAGATACTGCGAGCAGAAATCTTTCAATAGGGAATAAGAAATAGCATTTAAAAACAAATATACCACATATTTCACACAATGTCAAGATTAATAATAACTGCAACAATAAGAAAAGAAAGAGAATATGAGACAGATACGTAACAGTTTAAATATACCCTCATATGAAAAAAAAAGAAAAAAAGAAATGATATTGACAACTGTCAGAGAAAATGTAATCCATAATCAGAATATGACACGATCATCAGTGTAGTGAAAAATGCTATACTCTGTTTAGATCACCTTGAATAAACATCCGATTGTTTAATTAATAATGTAAACATCAATAACATCATCAAAAACACAACTACATTCATGTATTTTCTGCTGTCTGTGCATGCTCAATGGAATCCCAAGTTTGTAACTTAACACCAAGTGTACATGTTTCTCTCTGACTGATCATGATGACGGTCGCCGGAGAGTGATGTTAACCGCACCATCATCCAGAAACTTGAGATGGTTCCAAGCTTCAAAATGTCGCATGGAATGAAACTTCACACCATTCACCTCTAAGATTTCATCCCTGACTTTCAGTTGTCCACACTTTTCTGCTGGACCACCTTGAACAGAAATTAAGAGGGCAATTAAGAATATGAGTCTAGATTTTCAGAATTGATGACTTCACAAATAAAAATTTTGTGGTAAGTTATTTTGCGCCAAAATAATATCACGGACTTGTAACATTCTGCACCTAATTTTCAAAATTTTCCAGCTGAAAGCAAGTGTAGAGACACACAAAAGACATTATGGGCTGTTAACACTGAAGATGGGAGTCATGACAGCGCAGTGACCAGTACGCTTGCCTGGAAAAAATAACAAACAGGTCTATAAACAAGAACTTCTGTAAACAAGATCTCAGTATTGAAGAAGACTAGTTATTAATTCAGTAAAACATGTTAAAAGTTAGTTGCATATCCTTTACAGGACGTCAGCAGTCAACACCAACATTTTTTACTGTAATGATCTCTTGACAAGTTTACGATCAGTAGTTTAGACAAAAATGAGGAACATAAAATATTTTGAATATGCAAAAGACATGCAACTCTATACAAGATAACTGTGGAGGGAAGTGTACCGGGGAGATGGAGGAGAGGACAACCACAATATAGATGGATTCAAGATGTGATAGACAATCTACACATGGCAGCAATACAGACAGGCATACTCTACGTTATGATACCACTGAACATTGAAATCTAAGTGTGTTTCCTTATTCAAATACATGTACTAGTATTGCTGTAAGAAAAGATTGTATTTCACACATTTTATTTATTGCCTTCTTGTAGACCTTTCAGACATCTATTTTTACCTCAGTGCTGTCTGTAAAGTACATGTCATTGCAAACAGAAAGATAAAAAGACTAATTTACTCTACAGAGAGACAAGAGGCCAGCAAGGCTGTCTTAAAGGTTGAGGCATTCTGAATGCGTTTGCTTCTATACTGTCCTTATATAATAATAATAATATAACTTCAGATTAAAATAACAAATGAATGTGATCAGTGGTGTAATATTTTCAACTCTTTAAGACTCATGTATAATATATACTACAGCCACTTTGCCCGGAAAAATATAATGAAATTAGAACACTATACTGAAATATAAGTAGGAGACAAACAATGTTCTTTGGTCATGTAATGAGAAGAGAAGCTTTGAAAGCATTCATGGCAATTGGAAAGATCAATGGTACACGATACAGGTAGAGGTTGAAAGATGATGCTGGACTAACTGAGATGATGGCGTGGAGAATATCATCAACAGAATTAATCCAGAACACCACAAGCCCGAGATCTGTGGACATGCTTGAAGGCCTAGTACAGTTGACCAGGAACACAATGATGATGACAGCCACTTACCTTTGAAAATCCTTTTTATAATGATAGGCATATCTCCTTTTGGTGATCCGACTCCACCTTCAATACAGAATCCGACCCCTGTAGCACCTTTCATCATTGTTACTTTATGAATGCCTGACACAAGTTCATCTGGTGAAGACACAGAGCTCCTGCTTTTAACAGCTGGCAAATCCTCTTTTGTCTGTGGAGTCTTGTCTGGTGAGGACACAGAGCTCCTGCTTTTAACAGCTGGCAAATCCTCTTTTGTGTGTGGAGTCTTATCTGGTGAAGACACAGAGCTCCTGCTTTTAACAGCTGGCAAATCCTCTTTTGTGTGTGGAGTCTTGTCTGGTGAGGACACAGAGCTCCTGCTTTTAACAGCTGGCAAATCCTCTTTTGCAGGTGGAGTTTTGTCTGGTGAAGACTTCACTTCTGCACTTGAACTGGCTTCTTGTCCACCATTGATGTTATACTTTGCTGCTGTTACTTTATCTTCTTCACCTGTTGAATGGTGTGGTCTTGCTAGCATTTTCTGTGTTTCATTGACTACCCATGATGTTTTATCTGGTAAAGTTTTGTTCTTATCATCAAGAAATGGTAGTGATTCTTTTACAATTACTTTATCTAGCAAGCGAGAAACTGGACCAGGTGATGATGCAGCTTGGTCTGAAATTTGATTGTCTGATTGTTGGTCTGATGGCAGCTCTTTTCTCTTTAATAGTGGTTGTTCTGGATCCGGAATTGTTTGTGTTTGTTCTACGAGTGATGACCGTTGGTATGAATGGAATTCTGGGTGCTGAAATTGTGGTAGTTCCCGATCAGGAATTGATGGTGCTTGCTCTAGAAATGATGACTTTTTATCTGAAAGTTGTTCCATTTGTTTTAATAGTGTTAGATCATGATCTATTGGTGGTACTTTATCTGGAACTAGTATTGTTTGATCTATGAGTGAGGGTGTTTGGTCCAAAAGTGATCGTGTTTGGTTTGGAGTTGGAGTTTTAAGGCCTGGAAGTAATGGTGCTTGATCAAAAAGTGGTGGTGCTACATCAGGAAGTGGAGGTGCTTCATCAGGAAGTGGAGGTGCTTCATCAGGGAGTGGTGGTGCTTCATCAGGGAGTGGTGGTGCTTCATCTAGTAGTGTTGGTGCATTATTAAGGAGTTCCAGTTCCTCATCTAGGAGGTGTTGTGCTTGGTCAGGTATCAAAGATGCTTTCTCTGCTAGTGAAGTCAGCTTCTCTGAGTGTATACTTTCATCATCTGAGGAGGATTTAGATTTCATGGATTATTTTTAGATTACTCAATTTGTATAGACTAACCGAAGCACTAAATAACTGCTTCACTATTAATAAGTGACATTGATTTTTAAGCAAGTCAAATGGTTTGGCCATGCAAGTAGGTTACCATCCAACAGCATACCACAACAAGCAATGATGTACACAGGCCAGATGCAAACAGAGGAAGAGTCAGACCACGTAAACTGTTGGATGGAGGGAATAGCAGAGTCTATGGGAATATCGATACATGAAGCTGATAATCGGTCACTCTCATGATGTTTATACTTCACCTCGACACCGCAAGCTACAAGAGGAACATGATGAGATGAGATGAGATGAGATTGATTTTTAATTGCATGCAGCTTAGATTGTTTATTTGAATGTGGCTCATTTTTTGCCAAGCGAAAATGATCTGCAGTAAAGCTATGAATATGCAATAAATAAATCAACTCGGCTTCTCTTGGGAATCCACATTTTTTGGCTCAATACCATTGTTTAGCTTTCTAATTTAGCTGCATTGGTGTCTTTTTGGTTTTGTTTACCGAAGAAGGCTTTATAGTCACAACGTCCATTATGTCACTTGTGCTCTTATAAAGTTGACACTTTCCGATGTCTATTAAAAGAATTACTTTACCCTGTGTTTAGTAGAGCAAGGATTCCCAATATATAAATGTTTTATTGTCAATGTATTCTTAAATAACTGAAGTGCACGCTGTAGATGACTTGTCTTATAAATATCCTAATAAGATGTAGTTTCTGAGCATAAGAATCCCTGTTTCTACATATCAACAGTCTGTACTGTGGGGTGTGATATTAAAGAAGTTAATATTTTATTGTGGCTTTCCTAATATCTTATATATATATGTATATATATATATATATATATATATATATATATATATATATATATATATATATATATATATATATATATATATATATACCAGAGATCTATATCGGTGCTTTATTAACTACACTAGAGGCAGTTGATAAGGTTAAGCACGAAGAAATGAATAGTATTTTGGAAATGTTAAACAACGGGAAAGCTAGAGGAGAAGAGATGCTGGGGGAGGCTAACAGAGAAGTGCTGGGCTGTTTGATATCATAGCACAGGTGAACATCAGATACAAAATAATTGGCAGCATATGTCACAAAATAAAACCCTGCGTTTGACCAGCTGATTACTATAAACGGCTTTCTGATTAAACGGACTGTCTGCAAAGCGACAATTGTTTCAACTAATACAGAGAAAACAATCATAGTTGTGGCTGCACGTGTTCACAAACAGGTCGGGCATAAATAACAGCTGCACGTGTACATCTGGTCAGCAACAATAGGAACATTCGGAAGTGAGATGAATGCATACATCGCTTTGACAGTTTATCAACAGTCAGAGACAACCGGAATTGCCAGCTAGGGACAGGAAACAGTCCGTCTGTCAATTAGAGTTTCCCGACATCAAACAGAACTGGCAGCGGTGATTGTCACTAGTCGACAGAAGATTGACGGCTTGTTATTGGCAACTGTTGTTGGGAGTATCCAGGAACTCGCTAGCTTGTTTTGGGAATCTAAACAACTGATGACAACTCTGACATTGATGGACCCAGGGAAGATAGATTCTTGACAATGGATGATATGCCCAAATAACACCTGCAGGACATCAACCATGTCACGTGACCAGTTTTAGGGGTTTGCCAGAAAACCATGATTGGAGAGGACAGTTGAACTCAAACCTTGGATTTTAGCGGACGTGCTTCGGCACTGCAGTTCTGACTGGAATAATGTCTACCGTGTGCTTATTAGTGGATTTAATGGTTCACGTGCCTGTCATGGCAATTTATAGATGTGATTTGTTAGACTGCAGTGTTGCCTAAGGTAGTATACTATGTAATTAGTCCTAATTAATTTAGGCGGTAGCATGGTGAAAACTAGTTAGAGTAGTGAAGTGATATTGGCTCTGCTAGGGTGAATAGAATACTGAGGTTGCACTCTGTTTATTGGTCTTTCCTTGTCATAGCCTGATTCGGACGTAGGTGAGAAGCTATAAGGCTCTCTGACAGAGTAGTTAGCTGTAAAATAACAGAGCAGGGTAATAAGCTTACACCCAGCCGGTAGGATCAGTGACTAGTGCTCTCACATGATGTGTTGGTTTTCCCACAGGTTCCCCACCAGTTACTAGGAAATTCAACACTGGTTTTGAAGAAGTGCACTCCAATTGGACGAACACCAGTTGGACTCTAAAATGATTCTTACGGAAAAGGAATAACGTCCGAGAAGAAAGATGGTATATGTTTACGCTGGACTCATACTCAGAAGGGTTCACCATGGTATGGCCCAGAAGAGCCAGCCAATATAACGACTCCTGCGTGGTATGGTTCACATAGGATGGGTGATGATTGTTGATATATCACACATCAGACAAACATGGTTTAAGGAACGAGAACATTAACGGATAAGTCACATCGTGTGCTAGATTCCAGTGTAATATTACATATGACATATACTTGAACCTATATGAACACTAGTTAGGATCAAGTGTAGAAACATTAACAGTAAAACCTAAATACACTACAAAGGATTTGTGCATTCTTTAGGACCGATAGGAACTTACAAAGTTAGTTTGCAACCAGTCCGTGATCAATCTGTAATTACAAACAGTATCTATTTCGGATGATCATGAGGATGGATTACCAGGTGGCTACAGATGACAGTCAGTATCCGGCAAGAGGGTTTTGACACTGGGTGAGGTGCACTGGTTATGATTTAATGTGCTGTGGTGTGCCCTTGCAATGAAGAACTGACTATGCTATTATCTGAAAGTCCGATCATACACACATTATAGAACACATCACTCATTTTCTTTGCATACACGCCTTACGTACATTACACATTTTTTCTTTTAATAAATTAATCTTTATTAATTTTTAGAAGCAAGAGTTGTTGAATATGTTGCGTTGGGGGAGAATGAGAGGGGGCATAGTACGACAGTGAGAGAGTGATAGGAAAAGGTGTCCACGGGCTGATGGAGTGTGTTGGACGGAAGCTGGTGGATTCTCCAGGATATTGATAAGGGAAAAAATATTATAATGTGGGTGTTGACTTTCCTCACTCCAGGGACGACACTTTAAAGGAGGACACGACAGCACACAAGATGGAAGGCTGTAGACAGACATGATCACCAATGCCACACAGTATAGACTAATAAGAAGAAATAGACCAGACTGAATAAATGAGTCTGTTAGGCTCGCAGGCTTTACATATTTACATCTATTTAAAACTACTCATAGCAGAACAGATATTACATATAATATAAACAATAGAAAATAAAATAATGTCATCAATATATACTTACAATGTGGTTCTGCATCAATGACATCTTCATATTCTGCCTTGCTTATAATTTTCTGACCAGCATATTGCTTTTCTAATGATCTTGATCTTGGAGTTGGAAGTGGTCTTGTTGGTACGGCTTCTAAAATGTGACACAATAACGTTTTATAATAATATATTGACATGTATTCATCTGTGACACATAAAGCATTATATTGATTTCAGTTGTCATTAATTATTCAAAATGTATCATTCGTTATTCGTCTTCGTTATTCAAATTCACTACGGGAAAACATTGTTTTGATTTTATCACTTTGTTATCAACTGGCATGGTTCCTTTCTTCAGTCATTAACTACTTCTGCAAATCTCCCGAGCACATGGTTTAGAAAATGTTGGCCATCCTCGAAGATTGCACCATTGAAGAACAGTATGCTGTTCTAATGCTAGTTTAAGCCACATGACTTACTGGGAAGGATATTCAACTGGAAATGTTGACAATCTTTAGTTGCTAATGTTTGTCATTTAAAAGCACTTCACAACTTAGTGGCAAACGATTTGCCGAAGACAAAGAAGTTGAACGTAATGTCCAAAAGTGGTTAAACCAGCAGATCAAAGCCTTCAATGGTGTAGATATTGGAGGACTGACACTCTGATGAGATAAAACATCAATGTTCGAGGACATTATGTTGAGAAATAGAGATTAAGTAAAATAATAAATAGTTTCAATGTATCTCATATAGTGTTTTACATGATATTTTTGTGGCTTACTTTTTGACTTAGCCTCATAAATTACTTGTAGACTTTATCAATGTCACCTGACCTCGTGATTCACTGGAGTGTGTTTAACTTGCTCCATGAAATTCAGATTGGCGAATCTGTTATGTTAGTTTAGTCCTTCCATTTTGCGCAAGGCAGTATTAATTAATGTTTGTATTTTATAGGTACTTGTTTTAGTCATTCTCAGTGTTTCTGATCCATACTTCTGTATTCATTTTATGTTAAGAGTTACATATCCTGAATTTGGGTCTCTATTTAATATATTTTGACTTCCATAAATTTGGAGAGGAATTGCCACATTCATAAATGGTGAAAACCAACAATGCAGCAAAGTACTTATATAATAAAGTGTTTGTAACATTTGTAATAGCATACCTTTAACGTTAATATCAACGCGTCCTCTTGCAAACACCAACAATTGATCATGTGTCCAATTTACCAGCTTGTACTGAAATCTAGCTATAGTTGCCTGGTCACACCACTCATCAGCTACCATTATCAACCAATCACCATCCTCAATACCATCTCCTTCAAGTAAATTTCTCTTTTCTCTTATACCTGACACCTGAAATTATAGCCAAAACAGTGTATCTTTCACATGTGTAAATCTGAAATTATAAAGCAGTTGATTGACCATTTACAAATTATGGATGCAAAATTATACAAAAGATACGTGCTAATTGAATTTACAACCACCAAGCACATTTGCTAGTTGTCCATCTATTATTATACAAACATTAGTAAAACTAGACGTGATTATTGCCGGCTTTAAATATAGAATATTTTTCTGTATTACACTTTAATATGTGGAGGTCAATATTTTTTCCCTCTTTGTAAAGAAGAATGTATTAGTTGCTACTGTGTTCTCAATATCTGTCCCTTTCTTTTGAATTATTTGAGCAGTGTCACGAAAGAATGGGTACATGATTATCTGTGTAGCTAGCAATAATTGTTACACACAGTCAATATCTAACTAACTATTGCATTTTCAACACTCTTTTTATTGAAAAGTTAAAAACTTCAAGGGTCTGCTTCTGGTTGTTAATTTACAAATATTAACATATCCGGTGGGAACATTGGCCAGTTCGAGCAGTCCCTGAGCTTCTGATATTATTGACCCTTAGTCCATTGACCTGCTTGAACCACACATCCGGTTCATTTCATCCACATCAAACGCTTTAAGCGCTTAAGATGTATACAACCAAACAATGATTAAGATAAGTAACCTTTGTATTTTTTATGTAGTGTTACTGGTGTGGTTGTGTATCTGTTTGTGTTTGTGTGTTCTGTGCTGATGAAGGCTTTAGCCACAACGTCCATTTTGTTTCTTGTAGTTGTGTTCTAGTAAAGCTCACAAACTACTTGTCATTTTTTGGTGATTCATATTTCCATTCGTCACGATGTTTTCAAATCCACAGTCCCCTTTTTTTCTTGTGACATGACCAAAGAATACTGTTTGTCGGCTTCGTGTTTTTCTATATAATCGTCTTATTTCATTAGCCTTTTTCAGGCAATCATTGTGAGCTAAACAGCTGGATTTTAAATGCACATCCAATTAGTTTCAATAAGAGAATAATGACGATAAAATAATATTTAATAATGATGATAAAATAATATACTGACCATTTATGTAGCTGCATAATAATTAAATATTCTATTAGTACAATTACCCAGGTTCGAATCCTCGGTAAGGTGTGGGATTTTTTTCTGTTGGGGCAAAAAGAAAATCCTAACCTGCACAGTTTGCGGCGACTGCACTAGCCAGGCGGCCTTAATTCCTCAGGCTCAAAGACCCCTCTGCCATACACCGCAAGGTACTATATTGGCAGTAAATGACAGTTTTGACAGTTTATGACAATTACTTAATTAAATTTCCCATAAAAAATGAAGTATTTAGTATGAAAAGTCCTTCATTTCCCAGACCCATGAGGACATACCTTGTTTATACAATATTTATTTATGTCACAAGCAGATGATCAGAAAAAGACATATACCCAAAGCTTTCATATCTATAATAACAATTGAATAATATAGACCATTTATTGTACTTATGTATCAAACGTTTCCATAAATATATTACAGATTAATTACCTGAAACCAAATGCTTCCTTTATGCCCAATGTCAAAGACCAAGGGTGCACAGTCATCGCTGGAGTGAACATGTACCACTATAAGAAGCAGGCTATCTGGTGCTGACACAGCATCTAGCACCGCATTGGCTTTCATTATGACAGATCTCAAATGGTCTGGAGACAATGACTTCAATAGAGTTGTCTCCTTGTAATTCAAATCTACCGGGACATAAGGATCACCAGACAACAAAGTAGATCGTGTTCTGTGTGATGTCAGGCACCACATCCGTTTACTTGCAACTGCCACTGAAGGAATATCTACTGGTTTTAACAGATCCGTGTCTTGGAAACTTGCATCTGAAAGCAAAATCGAAGCAGTAGTAGTACTGTCCTGATACTGTGTTGGTAAGTGATGCTTTGTTTCTGGGGTTACTTCATCCACTGGAACTTGGTGTGCCTTCCCAACATTTCCATGGGCTGAGATGTCATCCCATAGCAATGTTACTTCTGATGGCAATTGTGGAGAGACAGAAGTATGAATAGGAAAGGAATAATTATTAGATAACAAATCTTCAGCATAGTTTGTGCTAGAATGGCTGGCAATGACACGGGTGCTGGTTGATGTTGTTGGCAAAAGTGGACCTGCATTTTCATGATAAACTCCATTTTCTGAAAATCCCTTATTATAGCTGTCAAATGTCACATTTCCGAGGAGATCACCCGTTGATATCTTAGAACTGGATGCAGAATCAGTCATCAAATTGTCACACTCTTGAGTTGAAGAGGACATTGGCAAAAGTTCATCATCATTTGTTAATGAAAATGGCACTTTCTTTACTACGTGGGATCCAATCTGGACGAGTTCACTTGGTGGAGAAATAGCATCGTCAGTTGCTACATCTTGGTCTTCATCTGCAGGCATGCCAGAATCCTCACTTAATAAATCTAATGGACTTGTCAAAGTCACATCTATAGCATCAGGACTGTAAACATTGCTGCTGCCAAAATTGAGTTGTCTTACAGACTCTACAATAACTGTCTTATTTTCTTCATTAACCTTAGGCTGTGTAATCACAACAAGAGACTCGTTATTTTTATACACATCTGGCTTTGCAGGGTTAGCCACAGAATACCGTTCTTTCACAGACATACTTTCAGACTGTATTTTCGCATCTAGACAATTGGTCACGTCTTCCTTCACAGCAGGGAAGTCAGCCTGATTCATAAAGTCATCAGCATTAATCAGCAAGTCTGTATTTCGAAGTGGAGAAGCAGGTACTGGAAGTTCTTTGTCAGGAAATGGATGTGGTTCCTCTTCAAAAGGCCCTTTACTGTTAGAAATCTCAGCGATATTTGTATAATCCTCTTTAGACAATGCGCCTGGATTATCTACGATTTTCTTCATTAGTTGTTCCACTATGTGATGAGCATAAGCTTCTAAATACTCTGGCGGTGCTTCATTACTATTTGCTTCAAATCCTTCGTCTGTTTTATAGTCATTTACTACACTGTTTATATGGCTTGTTAAGCTCTGCAGCTGAAATCTCTCAGAAGTCTCCTCATGATCAATTGTTCCTTCTTCAGGTTGGTTAGATTCGTGAAACTGCTGCTCTTTCAGAAGATTTGTATCTATCATTCTAAGATCACGTTGCAATGATAACTGGTGATTATCTGTAGAATCTACTGTGGTTTTGTTATTAGTTTCGTGCACTGTTAGTATCAATTTCGGATATGTTACTTGCTTGTTTGATTTCATTTTTAGTGGTAACTGAGACTTCAGTTATTTCGGTTGTTTCAATTGATATGTTCTTGAAAGATGTTCCATTATATTCACTGATTTTATCTGTGATATTAATAGTGCTTCTCTCTTCGGGAAAATCTCTTATTCCAGATGCCTATGTTCACTGAATTTGAATTATCAACATCAAATTGATGGTTTAATGCCTTATCCTCTTCGAGTTTGTTCTGAGTTTGATCTATTCCTTCTTTAAATTTGATTAGACTCAGTTCTTCGCTGTCTTTGTTTCCAACTTTCAGTTCACTAGGTTTGTGTTCCACTTTTCTCCTAGGTAAAGCTACAGGTTTCTTTACATCAGCAATATGTGTGTCAGAGAGTTTTGCACTTCCAACAGTCTGTGATGTCTCTAGGGTCTCTGTGGATAATTCGTCATCAAGCAGAAGGTTTTCAAACTGTTTAAAGGCATCCTCCTTAATGGACAAAGAAGAAGGTGATACCAAAGGCCTGATATGATGTTCACTGGCTGCGGTATGTAAATCTTGGTCAGGGTGAGGTGAATGTTTGTCTTTACTGAGTACAAGTGAAGGTGACTTATCTGTGAGTAATGCCAGGGGTGTTGTCTGGTAAATACCAAACTGGTGATTAATTTTACCTTTACCACTGTCTACTCTGCGTAGAGAATCATCTTTAACTTCAGGTACATGCTTGTTTAATGTGTTGATTGGAGGGGAAGTGGGATAGTCAAATGATGGTTTTCTTCTGGGAGAAAGTGCAGCATTTAACTGAGTCGGGCTTAGTACACTGTTAGTTTTATGATCCACATTTTCTCTGATTTTGGTAAAATCTTCTTCTGTAGGAACTTCCTTGGACGCAGCTGCTATGTAGTTCAGTGTTCTAGGTCGTGAGAGAGTGGACGACTGTGACAAAGAGACCGAAGATTTAGACAGAGTATTTGTATGCCGGTCATGTGTCGGCAAAAGTGAAGTGTTGATTGCCTTACTGCTCTCTGTATGTGCCACCATTTCTCTGGAGACTTGCCTGGTGATCACAGTTTTATTTACTATTGGATTACTACTTGTAGTTTTATCATCAAACATCTTTGCTGTTAATGATACAAATGAGCTTGCCTTGTCACCAACTGCTGATTTTGATAATTTATGGTCATCGTGCAGTTTATCATCGCCAACAGTTTTTCTCAATGGAGGCCATATTGGCTGACTTGCATCCACACTATCCTTCTGTTCTTTTTACAGGAGCTGGGCTTAGACGTGGTTTTGGAGCAACGGGTGGTGGGACCTTAGGGGGGTGTTTTATGTAATCATTTGTCTCATCAGATACTGAAGCTGCTCTGTCTTGTATCTTTATGTCTGCCCTATCAAAATCTTGAGACAGTGATAAATCTCGATTTGATAGGGATGAATATATTATCGATGCTTCTTGATTGTTATTGGCGACAGGACCAATATCACATAGAAGTTCAGGATGTGCTACCAAGGGTGAACTACTTTCAGTATGCTCTGTTAGATTGTCCTGCTTCAACAATTCTGCATCTGATTTAAAGTCTGCTTGGTGCTTACAAACTATGCTTTCATCATTTTTGGATGACTGTCGTTTCAAAGCAATAGGTTCTGCATTTAATACTTGCAGCTCAAATGAATCCTCTGATTTGTTCAATGTGAGATTTTTACTCACCCCTGCTTGGGTTTCATTGGCTATATGTGGTAAGTCTTGCTTTGGCACAACAGTTGCAAAGTGATCATGCTTGGGACTGACTGCAGGACTTGTGTCGTCCAAATTTACTGCAGGAACGAATTTCTTGCTACTGTTTGATATCAATTCTATCTTTTCTGATACATGATCTTCTGAAGCACCAAGAAGTGAGTTTGCTGTTTTTATGTAGGTATTAACTGGCCTGAGAAGGAAACGTATTGTCAGTCTTAGAAGAGTGAGATTTCCTCTGAGACAATGTAACTTGTAACGAATCATTGTTCAATGATGGGCTTGACTGGAGAGTGTCTGCCATATATGACTGTGTTGTAAGTACGGAGCTGTTACAGCTGCTGCCAACAATCCGGGACTGTGATTCTGAAATAAAGAATCAAAGAAATATGTGTCAGCCAAACACGAAATATTAATACGACTGCTCTGAAAATGAAACTTAAAGACAGCAAAATTATGTGACGAGTTTAATGATATGACTCTGGAAATAATTAAAATTGTTTATTAAAATATAATAACAATCATAAGAAGATACAATGCCCAAGGTATGCAGTATAACCTCTATGTTAAATATCTATTTAATCTATACAAGGAATTTATTTTTCAATGAATTATTTCGAGAACAAAAACATGTTTAGTCAACCAAAGAAGTTTTGGCTAAATGTAAAGACTGACTTTTACACAATCATACATTTTTCTGAATGATCAACCAAAGGGCCCCTTCATACACCTTAAGGCACACGGGACATATGATGCCTGGAGCCATATATTAGGTACCTTAAGGCACACGGGACATATGATGCTGGAGCCATATATTAGGTACCTTAAGGCACACGGGACATATGATGCTGGAGCCATATATTAGGTACCTTAAGGCACACGGGCCATATGGATGCTGGAGCCATATATTAGGTACCTTAAGGCACACGGGACATATGATGCTGGAGCCATATATTAGGTACCTTAAGGCACACAGGGACATATGATCTGGAGCCATATATTAGGTACTTTAAGGCACACGGGATATATGATGCTGGGGCCATATATTAGGTACCTTAAGGCACACGGGACATATGATGCTGGAGCCATATATCAGGTACCTTAAGGCACACGGGACATATGATGCTGGAGCCATATATCAGGTACCTTAAGGCACACGGGACATATGATGCTGGAGCCATATATTAGGTACCTTAAGGCACACGGGACATATGATGCTGGGGCCATATATTAGGTACCTTAAGGCACACGGGACATATGATGCTGGAGCCATATATTAGGTACCTTAAGGCACACGGGATATATGATGCTGGAGCCATATATTAGGTACCTTAAGGCACACGGGACATATGATGCTGGAGCCATATATTAGGTACCTTAAGGCACACGGGACATATGATGCTGGAGCCATATATTAGGTACCCTTAAGGCACACGGGACATATGATGCTGGAGCCATATATTAGGTACCTTAAGGCACACGGGACATATGGTGCTGGAGCCATATATTAGGTACCTTAAGGCACACGGGACATATGGTGCTGGAGCCATATATTAGGTACCTTAAGGCACACGGGCCATATGGTGCTGGAGCCATATATTAGGTACCTTAAGGCACACGGGACATATGATGCTGGAGCCATATATTAGGTACCTTAAGGCACACGGGCATATGATGCCTGGAGCCATATATTAGGTACCTTAAGGCACACAGGGCCATATGATGCTGGAGCCATATATTAGGTACCTTAAGGCACACGGGACCATATGGATGCTGGAGCCATATATTAGGTACCTTAAGGCACACGGGACATATGATGCTGGAGCCATATATTAGGTACCTTAAGGCACACGGGACATATGATGCTGGAGCCATATATTAGGTACCTTAAGGCACACGGGACATATGGTGCTGGAGCCATATATTAGGTACCTTAAGGCACACGGGACATATGGTGCTGGAGCCATATATTAGGTACCTTAAGGCACACGGGCATATGGTGCTGGAGCCATATATTAATTACCTTAAGGCACACGGGACATATGATTCTGGAGCCATATATCAGGTACCTTAGGCCACAGGACATAATGGTGCTGGAGCCATATATTAATTCCTTAAGCACACGGGAACATATGGTGCTGGAGCCATATATCAGGTACCTTAAGGCACACAGGACATATGGTGCTGGAGCCATATATCAGGTACCTTAAGGCACAAGGGACATATGGTGCTGGAGCCATATATCAGGTACCTTAAGGCACACAGGACATATGGTGCTGGAGCCATATATCAGGTACCTTAAGGCACACGGGACATATGATGCTGGAGCCATATATTAGGTACCTTAAGGCACACAGGCCATATGATGCTGGAGCCATATATCAGGTACCTTAAGGCACACGGGACATATGATGCTGGAGACATATATAGGTTATCCCCCCTTAAGGCACACGGGACATATGGTGCTGGAGCCATATATTAGGTACCTTAAGGCACACGGGACATATGATGCTGGAGCCATATATCAGGTGGCTGTGGTCATTATCATATTTACTTCCTAAGACATATCATGGTACCCATTTTAGGCTGGTCGACCTTGGGGCACAGGTCAAGTTTAATCATTCTAATTGCCCCAGTGAGAATCGAACCTATGACAGTCGGACTGGCAAGCGAGCGTCTAGACCTGTGGTTCTCAACCAGTGGGGAATTTCCCCCCCCCCCCCCCCCGGTGATTAAAATCAATAACCGATTACTTGATAATGTTTTCCCCTCCATACTTTACAATTCTATACTTCTCGCCCTTCTGAAATTCGGTTTATAACGCAAGTAGACCAGCAAATCACGTCTTACGTAGACATATAGACTTGTTCTAGTCTGTGTTATTTAATTTAGCTTCCATTTTTACTCATACTGTGTAGGGGCAGGGAGGGAGGAATTTATAGGGAGGACATATGGGGGGGGGGGGGGGAATATGACATTTTGAACATATGGTGAAGGGGTGCATGGGCCACAACAAGTTGAGAACCACAGGTCTAGCCACTACCCTACCGAGACTTTAATGAAGGAGTGATACTATTATGAAATCGTCGGTAATTATATTATTTGTACATAATAATGGCGTTTTCGCCAAGTAAGTTCAGTATAGGATGCACCATTTAAAATCGTGGTTAATTAAATATTCCCATTACAGTTTGCTGCATCCTATTAATTAGAAATTCGTTCTTTGTAAATTAACATGCCGACCCAGTGATCATGCGTTCGAATCCCTGTTAAGGCGGATTTTAAAAATTGATCTGGACTCCCATGGTGACCCAGTCTAGAATAGGTACCAGGGGATGTCCTGGAAAGTAAAGGCGACTTCCTGATTAAATCACCCATCGTGTGCCAGGTGGTCTATCAAAATATGTGCTCTGAACAAATATAACAGGTAGATGACAAACCCAATGGTTGGAATTCAGGGTAAAAAATGAGATAATGCACAACAAGCTGCTCAGGGCTCAAAGAGTTAAAAAAGGAGTAAAATAAAAAGTTAAAAAAAAAACAAACTGTTCTATAGTAAATAGTAACTAAACCTGACTGTGTACAGGTACCTGAAGAGGCCGGTAGACCACTGCTGACCACTAGCTTAGTTAGCCCTCTGGGAAGCAGTCTCAATATTTGCTGCACTCTAGCATCCGTCTGACCTGCTAGCTCAGTGGAGTTGATGGACAAAATGTTGTCTCCAATACTGTAGAATAAATGATAGATATGGCATGACTAACAAAATCTTATCTCCAATAATGTAGAATTTTTACATTTCACGTGTCTGTGTTTATATCAATATTACATCCAATCCTCTTCTTTAATTCTTCTAGAAGTACACAAGCACTGCTCCCCGTTACCCTCACTGCTCCCCGTTACCCTCACTGCTCATTCCTTAAGCTACTACTCATGTTCAATGTGCTTAAATCCGTACTATAATCATCCCACTCTTCACGAATTCCTAGCTATTTAGTAACGCACTAAACAGCAAACAATGTATACATGAACATGTCAACAAGAAACACCACCTGTCATATCTAGAGCCCTGGTCATCGTTTATTTTGTGCCTCAACTCTAGTTCATGCTTTGCCATTCTGGAGGAAGAAGGAGGGATCGACGAACACAAATGTAGCAAGGGAACTTCCCCGACGGGTGGGCAAGAGAGCCACGTGCAAACAATCTCCTAAACGATGAAGATATGCTATAGATACAGCACTTGCTTATGAAAGCACCGTTATGTGCAGACATGGGTTGTGGGTAATGGGACACAAGGTCATTATAGGCATGGGGTAATCGTTCAAAGAATAGCTCATTATCATGTTCGACCACACGTAATATTATTAACTTGTAACCTACATTTGGCCGGTTTCGTGGCTTAGAGGTTATGACTTTTCTCCGTAATCTCGTATACTCTCGTCGGTGACGTGATGACGGTGAGAATCAGCAGTGGATCTAATGCATAGGTAACTTACGGGTATGTGAGCCGGCCGCTCAGAAAACAATGGCAAAATACTGAGCGTAATCTTGCCAAGAAATCAACATACAGCTGAAAGATGCTGCTGTTGACAGCGATGTCCTGTAAAGAAAAAAAAAACCTACTTTTATTATTATTCACGGTCTACTATTGCCACAAGTAAGCAGAATAATGAGTAGTAGATGATATTATTGAGATATAATCAGATTGTAACGGGCGCCATTAGAAGATGATGATAGAGAGCTTTTGGGAATGCCCCGAGTGCAATGATGTCGGTTCTTGACTCAACTCAACTCAACTCAGCACAACTCAACTCAGATGCCAGATACATTACGGCCATTCGATGGGAAGTCGCAACAATTAAGTCTAAAACTCTTTAGGGTAAAGACAAAGATAATTAGAGTAAATCAAGTATATGATAACCTAATCTACCTTGGTGAAACCTCACTTCAAGAGGAGAAATCGTTCACCTATTTAGGTAGCAATTTAGACACAGAAGGAGACATTAACATAAGAATACGACAGATACGAGTGGCGTCATAGCACTAGGAAATATGTGGAAGTCAAAAGAAATTAAATCTAATAGCGAACTTAGCATAATTAACTCTAACGTTAAATCAGTACTGCTGAATCGAACATAAAGATAGAGAACAACTATAATAGTCAAAAATAAACTGCTTACATTCATTAATTGGTACTTGCACAAAATAGAAATAATGACATGGAATGACAGAATTACTCATGCGGAGCTAAAGGAAAGAACTATACATATTCCAGAAAGTCAGGATATGAGGAAAAGGCGCTAGCGCTGGATAAGAGAGAGAGAGAGAGAGAGAGAGAGAGAGAGAGAGAGAGAGAGAGAGAGAGAGAGAGAGAGAGAGAGAGAGAGAGAGAGAGAGAGAGAGAGAGAGAGAGAGAGAGAGACAACTGGTAATCGTGTAACTAGGACGTCCAGGAACCAAAAGGACAAAAGAAAGAGACTGATAGCTAAAACATACACATAAGAGAATTGGAGACAAGGAAAATGAATAGGGGGGGGGGGGTGTTGTAATGGAACTGCAGGAGAAAGTAAACGATAGGGAGGCTTGGCGTGAGTTGATATGGGCCTATGCTTCTTTAGGGGATAAAGAGCAGAAAAGGAAGAAACGGGAGGAACAACTAGAATTAACCTCATCACACATCGAGTGCTGACAGAGAGTAAGTATAACAACATTACAAGAAAAACCCCACAAAACGCTGATTGTGTTAGAGACCATCAGTTACCAAAGACAATTAAAAGTTGAAGTGAAAAAGAATGATTAAAAATTCACAACCAGTCCGCTTTGACGCCAGCAAAATACCAGAGGAGTATGTAATCGATGTGAAGAACCGGTTCTACATTTTGGTGATAGTCCAAGAAGAGATGACACCAAATGAAACAGCCAGAATTATTAGATATATACTCAAATATTTATAAAAGACACTGTACCAGATGGAGAACTGTGATCGCCCTTGCTTAATAGCTTGGCACAAGATACTGAAGGCATGTTTTTCAAAATGCTGTTGTGGCAAATTCAAATCAATATCAATCCCTGCACTTATTCACCAATTTTAAACAAGTAAACATTACATTAGCTAACACCGTGAACGAGAGAAATGCTTTATTAAAAAAAAAAGTAGTATGTACTTTTATCCAAATGTGAATGCTGCAACAGAAACATCTATCGCATCTAGCATCCCTGCAATGACAATATTTTCGTACCATGCCGTTGGTATTTCTAAAAGATGTACAACAGCCTCGCTCACACAAATCTGACACAACATTGATAGATCCTAAAATAAACCCAGATCTGATAAAATCAATCCCCCAAGACAGATTCAGCCGGTACTCAGTATAATAGCATTGGATCGGACTGTTACTGAGGGGTCACCTTTGTGTGTTATGCTGGAACTTTTCCTTGCGTTTTATAGGACATACTTCAGTGACAGCTTGTGACACCTTAACAGTAAGCCTGCTAGACAAGAAATTGTTTATATAGCAAGAAGCATTAGTGCCATTTAGATAGAGAGGACCGTGATACAGAGGTACTCCGCTCAATTAATTCGAACAATGTTGAATGCTAATCCAATAGAGGGTAAAATGATACTTCCCCTAACGCAATGGCCAGCACATTTGCCTGTCAGCCTGGTGGACACATATTTGAATCCCAGTTGAGGAGGATTTGTTTTTTTTAAACTGACGTGGGTTCCTAGATCTACCCAGCTGAAAATGGGTAACAGGGAAATATTGGGAAGTAAAGGCAGGGGGTGTGACATTGCTCACATCCCCCACCTAGTGCCCATCGGAAACCTAGACTTTTAATGTAGGGCATGCGATCTCTTTAATGAAACAATGGCTATGGTCAGCGGCCAGTGTGGGCACTGTCAGGAAGGAAAGCAACGGCAAATTCCATCATCAAGTGCCCTGCCAGCTGGCGTAGGCGTTCATGGTTCTTCACAGATCTCGGTCTTTGGTGTTCTGGATCAACTCTGCCGATGATATTCCTCCATGCCACCGTCTCAATCCGTCCAGCATAATTTCTCTTAGTCTGACTCTGTCTCTCTTCCCCGCTATCTTTCCAGTTGTCACGATGTTTTCCAATGCCTCTCTTCTCAGCACATGACCAAAGAAAGCTGTTTGTCTCTTTCTTATTGTTGTATATAGTGTTCTAGTCTCATTAGCCTATTTCAAGCAATCGTTGTTAGTTACTCTGGCAGTACAAGGAATTCGCAACATTCGTCTCAAAATCCACATCTCTGTTGCTTCTAAGTTCTTCCTAATTTGTTCATTTACATTCCAAGATTCACTGCCATACAGCAACACAGTCTCTATATAACATTTCAGCACTCTCTTTCTTACATGCATTGATAGTGACGTATTGCATAAGATACTCTTCATTTTCTGAAATGCGGCTTTTGCCTGCCCTATTCTGCTCTTAATCTCTGTTTTAAATCTTCCATCTGATGTTATAAGTGCCCATAGGTATTTAAAATTATCTATTTGGTTAAGAATTTCCCACTCTATTTCTATGTCACATTTTGGTGTCACCATTGTCTTTGATATCACCATTGTTACTGTTTTCTTGATATTCAAGGAGAGTCCTTTCTGTGCACTCTCTGTTACTACAATGTCCAACAATTGTTGTAGGTCTGTTGCATTTTCCACCACCAATACTGTGTCATCTGCGTATATTGTTTATATTATAACCTCCGATTAGTATTCCTGGCTTCTCTTTGATCTCTCTCATTATTACTTCACTGTAGCGGGAGAAGGAATCCAGTGATAAGACACACCCCTGTCGCACTCCATCCAAGCTGTATCTTTTCGTAACTACCCTCTTTATTTCCCATTGTAATTGCTGCTACTTGGTTCCAGTAAATATTCTTTATTATTCTTAAATCTTTCCCATCAATGTTGATAACTTCCAACATTTTAATCAGTTCATCATGTTTTACTTTATCAAATGCCTTAGTATAATCTATGAAGCACAAATATATGTTTTCCTGTGTCTTTATTGACCTTTCTATTAGTGTTCGTAATATATATATATATATATATATATATATATATATATATATATATATATATATATATATATATATATATATATATATATAGATATTGCATTGTTTGAACCCTTTCCTTCCACAAACCATACTGTTCTTCACTAATTTCCATATTCATTTTCTTTCTTGTTCTTCTCATTATAATTCTGAGTAGAAGCTTTGTGACATGGTTTATGAGGCTAATTGTACGAAACTCTTCGCATTCATTTGCTCCTGGTCTTTTTGGCATAGCAATAAATACAGATTTCAGCATATCGCTCAGTAAATATCCACTGCTAGTAAATATCATTCAACATTTTGGTTAATATATCTACCCCAAATTCTCCCAATACTTCTAATTCTTCTACTGTGATTTCATCTGGCCCAGCTGTTTTTCCTTTCTTCATATGTTTCACAGCGTCAGCGACTTCTTCTTTTGGAATATGTGGGCCTTCTAAGTTACTTTCTTCTGTTAATTCTTCCTTTTCTCCATTATATAATTCTCTTATATACTCATTCCACCTCTTCATTATAGCACCATACTCCAATAATATATTTCCTGTTTTCGATTTCATACACCCTGTATTTATTCTTATTTTCTTCCCGTAAGCTCACTGATTTGTCTGTGCATATTTTTTGTACCTTTAATTGAATTTAGTTCATTTTTTTTTAATGCATTGATCGTTTAACCAACTTTCTTTGGCGTTCACACATTTATTTTGGCCTTCACACATTTATCTCTTATTTCTTTATTTATCTTAGCATTTTCTTTTCTTAGTCATTTTTATTATGTTTCCTTTTGTCCATCAGCATTAAGATTTCTTCATTCATCCATTTTTTCTTAGCTTTTTGGCTTCTCTCCAGTAATATTTCTTTGCTAGTTTGATTAAGGAGTCCCTTAACATTTCCAATTGTTCATTTATACTCTGTATTTTAGCTATTGCATTGTACCTATTTTTCACAGTCACCCTATGTTGTTCTTGAAAGTCTTTATCTACTTTCAGAACCTCTTTATCGAGTCTCAAATTCTTAACCATTTTCCCCCCTCTCTTGAATCTTACATTTATTTGTCCACATAGTGGTACATGATCACTATTACAGTCAGCACCAGGCATTGTCTTTACGTTAATTAACGCGTTTCTGAATGTTTTATTAATAAGTACGTAGTCAGTTTGGTTGCGTATTTTCATATCAGGGCTTTTCCATGTGTATAGTCGCCTGTCTTTTATGGTGTTTAAACCATGTGTTTCCAATTATCACATCATTAATATTCGCCCATTCTATTAATTTCTCTCTTCTTTCATTTCTTTTACCTAAACCATAATTCCTCACTATATCCTCTATTTTCACTTTTCATATTTTTGCATTGATTGATTGATTGATTGATTGATTGATTGATTTAGGAACCGACATCACAGCATTCGGGACATTCCCATAAGCGCTCCGTCCCCATCCTCAGCAGCCAGCGAAGAGTTCCAACACTAATAGTTCCAGTAGCAATCTGATTATATGTCCGTCTCGCCTTTCCTCTGAGCGTCGATCGTCGGCCAGATCCCCTCGTCACACCTCGCTGTCTCATTCTCACCAGACTATGGTGATCCATTTGCTCCTCCGAGGTGTACACGTGCTCCCACAAGGCCGCACCACGTCTGTCTTGTCATGCATCAATACTCCACCAAGTTTTGCCGAGCCAGCCAATCTGTCCGCCTGTTCATTCCCCAGCACACCGGCATGACCCCGGAGAAAAGATCCAGGTGATGCTTGCTACCCGTGACCTCCGAAGCGAAGCAAGCCACTCTGCACGAAGCTTGCCTGTTCTCACCCTCCTCAGCATGCTTTCTGAGTCAGTTACAATCACAATGTGTGTATGTGTCGTGTTCTCTATCCAGCGGAAAGCTGCACTGACCGCCTCCACCTCCATTCTTAAGCTAGATGTTGTGTCATCATACGCCAGGCTCTCCTGCACCAAACGCCGACCATTAGCTTTTGCTAAGAACCCCCAGGCACTTCTCCTACCTCTCAACACCGACCCATCCGTGTAGATAATCACATCACCCGGGCGAGAATTATCCTGAATTAGTTGCTGAATTTCCACTTCCGTGGCCCCTGCTGGCCACTCCCTGCACTCCCGGCTCAATGTGATTATAACTCTGCACAAGTCTGACTACTCCGCTGGCACTCTGACCCACTCCTCTCCACGCCTAATGTTCTCCAAGGGGCACACCTGTCTGATCGTATCCTCCGCCTGAGCCATCCATGATTTCCCTCTTATCAGTCTCTGACCCTTAACTACGTCCAGCGCCTCATGCAACGGGTGATCTATGTCTGCAGCTACTCTGAGGTATGCCTTCGCCTGCATCACCTTGTGCCTACCAGCAACAGTAGGCAGACCAAGGATGTAACGCATACACACTACTGGAGTGTCTCTGGTGCATCCCAGAATGACCCGCATAGCTTCGTTCTGTATGCGCTCTAATTTCACCAGCTGACTCTTTGAGACAGTGAGCAGTCCTAGTCCATAATCAATCACTGAGAGGATCAAGTGCTGGTATAGTGTAAAGAGCATTCTCTGCTCTGTGTCCATTGCAGCCATAGTTTTAAGTGCATTGAGTCCCTTTTGAGATCTTGTCACAACCGTCTCCACATGGTCCTTGAAGGACAGACTCCTGTCAAATGTGATTCCCAGATACTTCAGTTTGTTCTCTCTGTTGTCGCTTCTGCCATCTATCGTGAGGCTTGGGGCATCATCTCTCACAATCCTGTTGTCCAGAGAGCACCACAACACAGCCGCCTTTTCCGGGTGGATGACAGCACTCATTTCAGTGCACCAGTCAATCACTTTGTCTACTGTCACCTGTAGCTCCTGGGCTGTTTGATCCCTATTTCTCCCCTGCCTGTATGCAAGAATATCATCTGCAAATGTTAGAATCCTTCCAACCCCTGGTGCTTCTATGTATGCAATCTTGCTCGTATACACATTAAAGAGCACCGATAAGATTGCAGATCCTTGTGGCAGTCCCGGGGTTAAAATATGTGGCTCTGAGGTCCATGCACACAGACGGAGAGCAACCCGACGAGAATGCAGGACGGCTGCTATCCAGTTCACCAACCAGGGATTAACCCCCTTCTCCATAAGTGCGGTCATAAAAATATTATAGCGAACTATTGTACGCATCCTCGAGATCAAGCTCTGCCGCCATCGTTTCCTGTCTACTCTGGAACCCCTCATAAACGTCAAAGGCAAAAGTGGCTGCATTTGACCAGGTATCTTTTCCTGGCCTGTAGCTCCCCAGGCCTCTTGGATGAAGCTTCCCCCTTTCCAAAAAATCCTGCAGCTTAACAGCGACTATCTTCTCTAAAACCTTCCCAAATGTATTTTGAAGGGTGATGATCCTAAAGCCGCTAAGCTTTGACTGATCCTTGATGGTTTTGGGAGAGGGATGAGATAGCTACGCAACCAATCCTTTTTTGCATTAAAATATCCCTGTATTATTTTTATTTCTTGTGGTCCAAACTGAGCTATCGCCATTTCTACTTCATCATAAAAGTGTTGTATTTTTTCATCACTACTGCTTGTTGTTGGTGCATATACTTGTATAATATTTATATCTATTTGTTTGCATTTGATTTTGACTATTATATCTCAATTTGAGATACACCAGTATCCATTAATTAATTTATCTGTTTTTTTTTTTCTTTCCATCAAATATTATTCCTACACCTTTTTCATGCGCATCCCCTCCAGAATAAATTATTGTGTGTTTGTCGGTTATAATTTTGTCAGACCCTTTCCATCTCATCTCACTTATAGTTAGTATATTCATTTTCATGTTTTCCATTTCTCTTAGAACATTGTTTAACTTTCCTAGCTCATTTAATGTCCTAGCATTCTATGTTCCTACTCTAAATTCATTTAGTTTAGTTATAGTTTTAATTTTGCCATCAGTAGCTGAATGACGGTCTGGTGTCACCTGTGGCTCATGACTGTCCCTAACGGCAAACTACCTTCTTTAAAGTTGCCTAGTTTATCATGATTCGCCTTATTACCGATCATCACAAGAAAAGGTCAGGGACACTGAAATTAGCAACATGGAATGTTCGAACGTAAAGTGACGACGGAAAATTAGATAACATCAAACAATAAATGGAAAGAGAAAATTAATATATTAGGAATGTGCGAGATGAGATGTAAACGGGCGGGGATTATGCTAGGGGCAGATTGTAAGATTATTTATTCTGGGGGAGAAGAACGGTAAAGAGGTGTAGCAATTATCGTGGATTGGAAAACATCAACATCTGTTAAAGGATAATGGACTGTGTCAGACAGGGTTCTAGTAGTAAAATTAATTGGCAGACCTTTTAACGCAAACGTCATTCAAATACATGCCTCAACAGGAGAATGCAGTGAAGATAGTATATAGGATTTTTATAATGAAATGAAGTCTGTTTTGAAGAAATGAAAAATTCAGAAATAAATAAAATATAAAAATATCATAATGGGTGACTTCAATGCAAAAGTAGGAAATCAAGGCGATGGATGCACAGGAGTGCAAAACGAAAGAGGATACAGGCTTATAGAATCGACGAAATAGCAGTAAATGATTGTAGGAAACATCTGGTTTAAACACCATCCTAGAAGATTATGGACATGGAGGAGTCATGATAACAGGATTAGAAACCAGATTGATTACATCCTGATTAGCAGAAGGTTTCGAAATGCGTTAACAATCGCAAAAACAGTTCCCAATACTGACTGTTACAATGATCACGGATTTATTATAGGCACATTAAACGTGAAGTTAAGAAAAGTCAAGTAAGCACCTGGAAACACTAAATATATTCTGTATACATTGAAAAATGGCAAGGTAATTCAAGATGATTTTAACATAGAAGTAAAGAACATATCTGATATACTGTCTGATCTAGTGATCCTATTTCAAGATGTGGATGATCAATGGTAGATGTTGAAGAATTTAATCAGTCTGGAATGGAAACAAGAAGACACAACAAAAATAATCCTGACAAATATGAAGAAATTCACAGAAAAGTCAGAACATTATGCAAGGAGGCTAAAAGAAGCATGGCTTGAGAAAAATTGCAAAGAAATTAAAGCACAACACATCAGTAAAAATACCAAATTAATGCACAAAAGAATTCAAGACTTACTAATAAAAGAACATGTACATCAGCAGGGTGCCTAAAACAAAAGATGGAAATATCATAATAGAAAAAGATAAGATTGTAAATGTATGGTCAGATGATGTGAAACACCTTTATGATGATAACAGAGAAGAACAGTACGAAAACATCACAATCGAAATGATTAATGCTTTAGAAAAATATGGAATAGATCAAGCCACCAGACTGTTTAACACAATATATGATACTGGAGATATACCTCATGAATTATGTAATTCTGCATTTATTGCAATCCCAAAGAAATCAGGAGCCTTGGAATGTGATCAAAATAGAAAAAAATTAGTATAGTTTAGTTTAGTTTAGTCATGGATCAACCTCACGGCACACGGGTGTGACCCATAAGTGCTCTGTTCTCCTCCTCACTCAAACCTGAGTCTGGAGAAACTCAGCTCAGTGCACGAACTCCGTAGCACCGGCGAGGATCCTGAAATACTCTGGGTAAATTTTTAACTCGAAATTTTGCCCGGGCAGCGCCGTTAGGCTACTCTTTTTCGATTTCCAACTACCAAGGGAATTTTTACGTGCGTAACAATGCACACGGGCGTCCGATATCACTACCCAGAGACCAGGGGAAGTTTTATTACTAGAAGTCCACGTGAAATAAATCCCGGTCCTCGCCGGGACTTGAACCCGGGGCCTTCAGCACTCGAGGCGGACACCATACCTCGAGGCCACGCAGCCCCCCTTAAAAAAAATAGTATAATGAGTCACATCAAGAAGATTTTGCTAAGAATTATCATACAAAGAGTTAAGAAGAAAATACAACCTGAAATAGGAGAAGAACAATGTGGGTTTGTAGAAAGCAAGGGTACAGTAAATGCTGTGTATATGTTGAGAACATTAATTGAACGTTACATTGAAGTTAATACAGATCTACATCTGTGCTTTATTGGCTATACAAAGACTATCGATAGAGTAAGACATATTAACATGATAGAAATGTTTGCAGATCTACAAATTAATGGGAAAGACCTTAGACTTGTAAAAAAACATATATTGGAAACAACAAGCTGCTATCAGAATTGATAATGAAGTAGGTCATTATCAGCCTATTGGGAGAGATGTGAGACAGGTATGTGTAATGTCTCCAGATCTTTTTTTCCCTATACAGTGAAAATATTTTCAGAAATATGGAAGGTATGAAAGGAATTATTATTGGGGGACGAAACATCAATAATATTAGATATGTAGATTATACAGTATTGATTGCAGACAATGAGCAGGATCTTCAACATTTAGCAGATGCAGTTGTTGCACACAGTGAACAACTGGAGTTAGAATTGAATTGTAAGAAGACACAGATAGTGGTCGTCAATAGGAAGAAGGAAATACCACAATGTAATATACAAGTAAAGGGAATATTCTTAAACATGTGAATAGGTACAATTATCTCGGAACAGTCATAGCATAAGATTGAAGATGCCTTGAAGAGATTAGAACCAGTATTGCCATGGCGAAGGTGGTCTTTGGCAAGATGAAGAACATAATGACCAATAAAAATATTGTCTATTGCAACGAGAAAAAAGAGTGTTAAGATGCTACATAGAACCTGTACCTTTGTATGGATATGAAGCGTGGACAATGAGCAGTCAAGCTGAAAATCTTTGATGGCTATGGAAATGTGATTTCTGAGTAAAATGCAAAGAATACCATGGACAGACAGAAAAACCTATGATCAAGACCTACAAGAAACAAATGAAAATTGTAAACTGATTAGAGAAATTAGACTTAGACAGTCAAATTTTATTGGGCATGTTATGAGAAGAAATGAATTGGAGAACTTGGTGACAACTGTCAAGATTGAGGGGAAGAAAACAAGGAGAAGACAGAGAAGTAAATACATGGATGGCTTGGCCAAGTGGTATGGTCGAACAAGAACACTGAGCTGATCCACGACTCTAGTGATCGAGTGAAATGGCGAATCATGATCGCCCACACTTATCGGCATGGCACATGATGGATGGATGGAAGAAATGAGATTCCACATGCGCTTTGCATGCGTTAACTGCCCGGCTGTTGATGATCTTTAAAGTAGATCGTTTGTGTCACTGTCATATTTTGCACTCTCCTAAACACTCGTCCTGAACATATGAAAATACCATATTCTTCTAAAATATTACTTGTATGCAATTAAAGTTGTATTATTGTAGATTATGTCAAACATGCACGGAAATACTGTATTGTTGTAAAACGTGCCCTGCATGTATTTAAATATTCTATTCTTCTAGAACATGTCAAGCAAGAAAGAAAATATTTTGTTTCTTCGAGAACATTTAAGCAGGCAGGAAAATGTTTTTTTTTTTTCCAGAACATGTCTTGCTTGCTTATAAAAAATATGGCATTCTCCTAGAGCAATTCCAGCTTAGAAACACCAATATTATTTGTTTAGAAGAACTTCTGACATCTCTCAAAATATCCGCTAATTAGAATACAAATCGTAATTAAAATTTATGAATAAATTACATGTGTGGAGTCAGGTGTTGTCTGTGCAATATGCTTATTCTTGATATGTATTTGTATTTAATGTTTCGTCCTAGTTTTATTTCATCAACTAATTTAAACTGTTATTTCCACATACTTCTTTATTCTTGCTGAAGATGGAATAGACTAGGTAATAACGTCAATATTTCTCTGCTTCAGACTGAGCAAATGAAAACTGCTACTACACAATGACTTACTGTTAATGCTACATAGAGGATGTCTTTCAGCTTTATTGTCTCGACCAGATATTGAAAACACAATTGTTGTCATACACAGTAAGTAATAACAGACACCCTCATCTATTTCGATTTGCCCAGGTCAAGCATGAGTCCTAGGTAAATAGCGAGCTAGTAGGCCGAGCCTAAATGGCAGTAGGAGAAATTGAAAATATAACACAGACAATAATTGAATTATGGGCAACAGTAAGCATAGATAAAACTTACATGAAATGCTACAAACACGACGACAAACAACAAAAATCTATGCCTCAGTTACGTCTGATACAAATTTCCAATTTATTTTAAATGACATAATTAAACAATATAAACAAAGGAGGTTGGGGGGGGGGGGGGAGTCTGGAGACTTAATTATAAACCATCATAAAACAGAATTTGTTCTTACTGTATTTGGCCATCTTTGTCTACAGATCCACCACGAGTGACTTCTGTGACTTGAACACTTCCCTCGGGTGTAACCTTCACCTTGAGGCCTAAGCCTACAATTCCTTTAATGACATCCACCTGGAATGGGCTACCATCCGCTTGTCGCACTTTGGGGTAGTCAGACTTGCTGACTTTAGTAGCGAATGTGCTACTGAAGAAGTTTCTGCTGGTGGGTCTGTTTAACGATGTACTGCTATGATGGAGCATGCTAGCTGTTGATGCACTAAGAGGCCTGAGAGCAGATAGTGGTCGGAATGCTGGCACATGTTTGCTTTCGTCAGTGGCTGATTTACGCAAGTCTTCAAATTTGGAAACTGCATTAGAGGAGGTAACTATCATGCTTCTTGGTCCGTCTTGTGATGTATGCTGAGCTAGCTTCAGTTGATTGCTCCATCTTGTCAGCTTGGGCACTAAGATCTGTTGACTGTCTGAGTTTCTTTCTCAATATGACATGATCAGAAATCTGGTGTGTAGATGGCTCGGTTGAATTGTTATCTGATGTGTCCAAATCAGATCTTACTTCAACTTCAGGTTGATTAGATCTCAGCTTGATATCACAGCTCTCTACAAAGTCTTCTGCAGATTTCTTAGCGATGTTTTCTATTTCATTGATACTAGCATTGTTTTCTGTTGAAATTAGCATGTGTGACACTTCTTGTCTTTGGTTGAAGCATGTCTATCGGCGTTGTTACTTTGCTTGTCATTATTGTGTTCATTTACAATGTTAGCTTCAAACAATTTTTCCGAGTACGAAGAGGCACTGGCTGCATTTTCTTGTTTCTGATGTATTTTAAAACCTGTCACTGCACGCTGGAAAGTGGAGGCCTGACCAGATCTGTCATTGTTATTAACCCAAGCATCTAGAACATTCGCAACGATTCTTTTCTCATCGTAGGACAACACTGTGGGTACAATGGACATCCTCCCTAACATGGTCTCTGGAATGTTCTGCACGTTGTTCGGACCGAGACACCGATGGCTGAAGTGAAACCAATGAGGAAATCACTTTCGCAATCTCCAGTGTTGCTCGGTGGTCAGGTGTATGCACACCCACGTTTTTCTGCTCTGAACTAAATGATGGAATATAAAACTGTCTACCTTGGTTGTCTTTCGCGCTGGTCATTGGTTGGATAACGTTTTCTTCTTGTCCAGCATTTGACACACCCACAGTTGTATGTACTACGGCGTTTTCAGGTAATGATTGTTCATATGCTTTTCTGTGGGTGTCCAAACTACCCGATACTGTAATAGGGAGAGCAGCAGCATTGTTGGAACTAATATCAGATGCCCAGCTTTTGAGGACATCCAGTACACTCCCCTTCTCTTTGACAATTTGTAATGTAGATACTCTATCTTCTTCGGAAAAGTCCCGTTTAATTCCACCATTTGTTGTTACCGGACAAATTAAATTAGCTGATGCTGTAGTTATTGTAGAATGAATTCCAGCAATTTCTGGTTTGTTTTCGATGTCTAATATACTAGATTCATCAGCTGGTTTGTCTATGGGTTTTTGAGATAGAATACTTGGTAGCGTGCCCTCGTTATCTGTAATAATCGTGTGCTCCATATCCTCTTCTTGTTCTCTAGATTCAAACATGTTTGTCACTCCCACAGAAGTTCTCACACTTGCATTATACAAGTGGCTGTTAACACAAGCAAGCACTGGGGATGACTCATCTACTGATTCAGTTGATGGCGTTTGAGTTAGAGAAGAGATTCCTTCACGTGTGTTTGAAATATCACCATTAGAATGATGTTCGATGTTCACGGCAGGTGAGAGTGTTTCTTCCTTGATAAAAGGCTTTTCAGACAAACCATCTACGTGTGATTTACTGACACCAGGTTGTAAATTTTCTAAAATGTTTGTATTAAATGCGTGACGAGTATCGAAGTCTGATGACATTTGCACATTGTTACATTCTGAAAAACTATGACTCTCGAATTCTAGCAGGTCGGACAAAGGTAAGTTGAAATCATAATCATTTGAAGAAGCACAGAGCGAGGTGGTCACGCGATCAGCCAAGTTACTGAATTCGCATGTCTCTTTGTCATCTTCAATGTGTAAAAGACCATTCTTTACGGCTGCACCATTTTCTGAACTCTGTTCAGGCGGATAACTCGATGCTTTTTCAAACTCTGTGTCACTGATGTTGCTAAAGCATTCGTTTGCAAATTCTTCTATAGACCCACCAGTGAATGAACCATCTGTAGAATCTGTGTAGCTGGCATTTAAGGTTATACAAGAAGGACTGTAGTCTGATTTCTGATCCTGGAACGTTAACACTGACACTCTACTGTCTGTTTCAGAATGTGTACCACCTAATAGATCACAATAAGCCTCACTGCCAGAGGAAGGTGTATTTGAAACTGTCCCAAACAAAAGATCATCCACATTTGCTGCCGTCACATTAATGTCTGTCCGATTCTCTAGGAATTCAGTATCATGAAGACTGTCCGCATCTGAAAACTCCCCTGGCGGTGGGATATTTATGGAATGTAAACCATTCTTTTCTTCACGAACACTTCTCTCGGTGCTTATCGTGGCTTTTGTGTCAAGGACTTGAATGTTATCAACGTTATCTATACAACTGCTATTTTCAGAAGCAATATTGCTGGTTGATATGTTTTCCTGGAACTGTGTATCATTCACAGTTTCATTTTCTGTTAGAGCTTCTTGTGTGTTTCTTGATAGTTTACAGCTTCCCTCTTGTGTAATAATAATATCCGTTGAATCATTCGAGGAGGATGGTGACAGCGTTTGATGTATGCGTGGTGATACAGAATCCACTGTTAAGTGTGGGTCTTCCTTACTGGAAATGGGGCGCAGGACTGTTAACTTGATGAGAGCACCAGATGATTTTAGCACGTTCAAACACTGGCTCTGTGTGAGGCCCTTCAAACTCTGATCGTTGCAGGCGAGAAGACGGTCACCCACCTCTAGCAGGCCTGACTGGGCAGAAGCTCCTGAATGTACCAAACGTTTGATCTATGGAAGAGAGGATATTCACACATCAGCACCGCAGCAAAGATGTTTTTATAGTTTAATTTATCTGACGTTCCATGCGTTCATCTACATAGCCATGCATTGAAGCACTCACCCATGTGTACGATATCCACTTATCCATCCATACATTCGTACATACTTACATCTGCTTACATACCGAACCAAGTGAGCCACCCACCTGTTAGTCTGTAAGCATAAACAAACAACAACAACAAAAACAACAACAAAATGACGTTAAAGTACTAGAGAGAAAAGACAATACAATTCGTGGTGCGGAGAGTGTCACGATATTTTCCAAAGCCTCAAAGAACAATGTGTCGCCTTCTTGTACTCGTATGTGTATACATGTTCTACCTTCATTAGCCTTTTCCAGACAGTCGTCATTAGCTAAGACATCCCCCACCCCATCGTTATTAGGTTTACTTTCTGGTTGTATGTATATATCTTATTGCTTATTACTTCAAGCATTTCTTAGTTTTTGTGTCTGGAACTTTTCACTTGTTGTGACTTAGTTATATTGCCTTTTTGTGTCTTTATTGTTGAGATAGCTATTTGGGTGTTTAGTGTGCTTTCAGTGTAATCTGAGTGTTTCTTTTCTGGTGGCTTTCTCTTCTTCCGATATTTCTCTGTGTAATTTTTGGTAAATCTTAGTGTTAATTTTCTTCTGGTTACTATTCGCTTATAATATTTTCGACCATGCTTTCAATTCTGCCTACCACTCAGCATACTTTAAAATAAAATAATTAAACTTACCATTGTACTGCTTTAACATTTTCTATAATATTATTTGTATTTTCATCTGTGACCGGTGTCAGTTTTTAGTCTATTCCTGAGCAAAATATGGTTTGTTTGCTTGTAAGCATTTTGGAAACATGAAGATCAATAATAGCGTAATGTCTCTATCAGCTTCTGTTTTTATTGTTTGTATGTTGATATTTGGATGTTTTAGGATAGGCCTCTTATTTCCATTGCTAATTACCATAGGCCGGCCTCCGTGTCGATAGCGTTGCGGACACGATTTGTAATGCTGCTCACCCGCGCTCGAAACACAGCGGTGACCGATCTGAGTAGACTGTCGCGCTGGTTTTAACGTGTTGGTATGGGAGCTGGTAGTTGAGAAAGCGATGGCAAACTACTGAACGTGAAACTTGCCAACACATCAACAACGGCAGTAAAATGCTAGTTTTGACTGCAAACGTCCTGTAAAGGATATGCAACTATAAAGGAAATTATCATGGCCTTTTATTTTTTACAATTACAACCTATTTCACATTCTTCAATGCGCCAATTTACTTGCTCCACAAGTTCTTGTAACACCTGCTGACTCTCTGCTATAACACTGTTATCAACGTTTCTAAAACTAATTATTCTCACGTAGATGTTCAGTAGGCAATTGTCAACTTGTTTAACAATGCATAAATTAAGATAATAACGTGAGGATAAAAACAAAGCACGTCAGGAAGGGGGGGGGGGGGGTGATATAATGAGATAGCCCACATTGTTTGTATAAAATATAAATAACGCTCTGTTAGGTCAAATAAATCTTACTTTAATGTAAAAAGAGTAGAATGCAGTGAGGCATATAATAATATCCGTGGGCTTGGAAAAATGTCAGGTGTGTAAGATGACCCACTGAATAAACAATCCTAGCTCCCCAGTGGAAGGGTTATATTCTAGTAATGTGTCCTCCGAAGTCGGAGAGTGTCTGCCTGCACGGCGAGGAACCACCAGTCTGCACACCGATAAGCCAGACATGGGACAACGGATACTCACGTAAACCTCAGGTCCTGTATGACATCCCACTGATGTTGGACAACAGGATGCCTTCATCCGACATACAGGACTTCACGCTGGAGTTCATAGCCAGCGAACACAAGCAAGCAAGCAAGCATTGTGATTCATTGTGCTATTATCATGGTTTATGTATAAAAGAATTAATCACAATACTGTGTACGATGGAAAATGCAAGCAATGCTATCTATAGTTTAAGTGTCTTATTATGTATAGTATAGCAAACAGACTACATACATTAAATCCTACACTTTACAGACACAATCCCGTTGTTAAAATTGAACTTTGGTAGAATAGTTAGGAGCTTGCGCTTGATTCATAATAGTCTGTGTTTGCTTCTGCCAATGTCTGCTCATTCAGCCTGAATTATCCGTCTCAATCGCCTCTTCTTCTTCTTCTTTTTCAGAGCCTAAACGTTTATTTGTAGGAAGCATATTTAAGTATCCTTTTGTATTCACCGATTATCTCTCCACGTGTAAGCCTATAACCTACTCATTGGTGCCTCAGTGAACCGAGAAGCTATGACGGCGGGAGTTATACACCTGTCAGGCTCACCCTTATCGGGCGGGAGGGGCCAGTCTAAAGTACTGAGGAGTAGGTAAAGCTTTTTATAATAGATGTAAATTCCACTGACGAGTAATACGCGCTCTAGTCTTCGCCAATCCACCCCAATCCCATGGACCAACTATTTGTCTTGCCTCATTCATCACGGTTGCCTTCTATTTAGTAATCCCTAAGAATGACTAAGACATGCAGGCATATGGACATTGTACTTTTGTCGCAACGAATGCTTATTGTAACATAACTGTAAATAGGCTAACAAAGAATAAAAGACGAATTTGCTTGCTAAAGTTTATGTTATACTCTATTACATGACAAGGCGACCCTAGAGTTCTGTTGTACTATAATGCGTCCTTTCTGGTATTCAACATGCATCCATGGTATCCGGTATAAATTAACCTGCCTCATAGACAACGAACAACTTATGAGCTAAAATCAGAGGAAGATCTACATCGCACAGCTAAAGTGACTGTATCATCATTAATATCGTCTTCGTTGTCATAGTCTTCTACGATCTTAACATGTTTATTACTATCAATCCATACACCGGTCAGTTGAACTAAAATGTTGACTTCTTGTCCTTGACTTTGGGACGTAAATTACAAGTACCTCAGAAGTCGGAAGTGGGTTCGCCTGATGGTGAGAGGTACTGGTAACAGGGAAAAATAATCCACATGCAAGTAATCAATCCAGCGCACTAGAAACAGTGTCATTTCTATGAACTACGCTTGAGTTCAAAGCGAACGAAATAAAAAACAAAGCACGTTAATTCAGATGCAAGCTACATTATCCGGTCGTGTTATAGAGTGTCTACAAGGTGTGGACTGCGCCTGGCCCTGCAGCCAGCAGGGTTAGGATCGGCTAGCCTCTTCCGAGAGGGGTGAAAAGTGAAAATTAGTAGCCTGCCGATGAACCGCAGACTACACAAGTCAACCCCACCTCCACGCGGTGTAGACTGGGAAACCATGACCGCGAGGTCATGGGCTAACGGGGCTATGGCTCGCCATAGGGGATGGACTCCCTATGGTCAGATTTTTGTCCTAACCCTGCGACTGGCCTAGCAAGTCGGCATGGGATCTTCATACTCAATCAATCATGTGCCATGCCGGAAAGCGTGGGCGGTCATGACTCGCCATTCCAATCGATCACCAGAGTCGTGGATCAGCTCAGTGTTCCTTCTCGTCCATGCCATGTGGCCAAGACATCCAGGTATTTTCCTCTCGGTCTTCCTCTTGGTCTGTTCCCTTCGATCTTGCCAGTTGTCACTAAGGTCTCCAATCCATTTCTTCTCATAACATGTCAAAAAACTTTTTACTCTCTACGTCTAATTTCTCTAATCAATTTACGAGTTTCATTTGTCTCCTGTAGTACTTGGTCATTTGTTTTTCTGTCTGTCCATGGTATTCTTTGCATTTTCCCCAGAAACCACATTTCTACAGCCATCAGATGTTTATTTTTGTTTAGCTTGACTGCACATTGTCCAAGTTTCACATCCATACAAAAGAACAGGCTCTATGTATCCCCTCAACACTCTTTTTCTCGTTTCAAATGACATCTTTTTATTGGTCAGAATGTTTTTCATCTTGCTAAAAGCTACTTTCGCCATGGCGATTCTTGTTCTAATCTCTTCAAGGCATCTCCCATCAGATGTTATTACTGTTCCGAGATAATTGTGTCGATTCACGTTTTGAAGAATATTCCCATTTACTTGTATAGTACATTGTGGTACTTCTATTGCTCGTAGAAAAACTAAGCTATGACCCAACTGAAATAATTAACAGCGAAAATGGAGAACCAATAAGTGAACGAAAACAAATCCTAATAAGATGGAAGCAGTACTTCGAACAACTTCTCAGATGTCACAGGAATTCAAGAAACCAACACATATGCCACCGAAGAACTAGAACCAGACATACTGAAAGAAGAAATCATAGAAGCCGCCAGATTAGCCCCATTGAACAAATCACCCGGACAAGATGAAATACCAAATGCACTAATTAAAGCAGCAAGAGAAGTAGCAACAGCATGGCTACATAGACTATTCAGCCATGTTTGGGTAGAACAGCAGACACAACGAGACTGGGGAAACGCCAAAATTATACCAATTTGGAAAAACAAAGGCAGCAACAGAGACTGCACACTATACAGAGGCATTTCCCTTTTGAGTCATACTGGGAAAATATTTTGCAAAATTCTTGAGAAAAGATTACAAACTACCACAGAACCCCAGCTAAGCGAAACGCAACTTTGATTTAGGAAAAACAAGGGATGCACAGATGCCATTTTTGCTCTTAGATAATTTATAGAAAAATCAATCGAATTCAATGAAACACTCTACTTAGCCTTTGTCGACCAAGAAAAGGCATTTGATGGAGTAGATAGAAACAAGCTGTGGGAAATCCTTAAACAATATGGAGTGAGTACACATCTAACAAACATATGTGGAAGCTTATACACCAACAGTGAATGCATAGTGAGAGCACCTGGAGGACACTCAGAACCCTTCACCATAAGATCCGGAGTACGACAAGTTTGTTTCCTGTCCCCTCTCTTGTTCATAACGTATATAGACAACATATGTAAAGAAACCAGTCGAATAGAGACCGCAAGACTGCCTGACGAGAACACAGAAGAAGACACCATCTGCAAATTTAACCATTAGCAGAACTCCTGTTTGAGGACGACCAAATACTAATAGCAAAATCAGAAGCTGAATTACAAGACCACATGAATAGTGTAAATGAAATGTGTAGAGAACATAACATGAAAATTAGCACAGGCAAAACAGAGGTAATGACTTTAACTAAAGAAGTAAAAGCAACAAAGATTCACCTAAACGAACATCTTTGAAACAAGTAAAGAGTTTCAAGTACCTAGGAAGTATAATATCATCAAATGGCAAATCAGAAGACGAGATCGAAAATAGATGCAATAAGGCAGACCAACTCACTGGACAAATTACACCAATACTAAAGAACAAACATTTATCAATAACTACTAAGAAAGCACTTTACAACACAATCTTTCTACCAACTCTTTGTTACCAATGCCAAACCTGGAAAATGACAGAAAAAGGGAAAAGAAAAATCACAACAACAGAAATGAGATTCCTGAGAAGAATATTCAATGTATCAAGAAGAGATAAGATCAGAAATGAAGAAATTAGGACTAAATGGGGGTTATAGACGATGCAGGTTTTATTAGAAGGCAGCAAGTTAAGTTAAATGGTTTGGCCATGCAAATAGGTTATCAACTAACAGTATACCACACCAAGTAATGATGTACAAACTAGATGGAAGCAGAGGAAGAGGACAGCCACATAAACGATGGACGCAGGGAATAATGGAGTCCGTGGGAATATCGATACATGAAACCCATAAATTTGCACTCTCCAGCTGTTTATACTTCACCTCGACATCGCAAGGTACAAGAGGAACATGATGAGATGAGATTATAGAGTGTCTTTAGGTACGGGAAGGGTCTGTATATAAAATTTAAGATTTATTGTTTACAACAGAATTCAAACACACATCTCCTTTTATTTCTATCACAGATGAATGTGGTTATATATTTTTATGAATGTGTTATACAATGAAGATTTTTCGAAGTTCGCATTCAAATATAATTCGTGTTGTCATTTGAAGCATAACTTTATTGATAACGCTTATCAACGAAAAATGCACACAGTTAAACTACTTTAGTATATAGTGATACAGTAGTCATAAATATATCGCTAGCTATAAATAGCAGGCATATACGCATGTCATTCATTCACGGCCGTTGTTCCTCTAACCTTGGGTGTAGGGGTACCATAGCTCTATGTTATTTTGGCATAGCCGCAGCATTTTTTTGTTCACAAACAGGCCAATTATCTCTTGGAAACATCTGGTATAAACAGCATCCAAGGAGATTATGGACATGGAGGAGTCCTGATCATAAGATCAAAAATCAGATTGATTACATTCTCATCAATAGAACATTTCGAAATGCTTTAAAAGTCGCAAAAACTATACCAAGCGCAGACTGCTACAGCGACCATAGATTAAGATAAAGCAATATACATATAAAATTAAAGAAAGTCAAATATACATCAAGAAACACAAAATTTGATCTACAGGCACTGAAGAGTGGGGAGATGAAATATAAATTCAACTTAGAGGTAAAGAACAGATTTGATGCATTGTCTTCTTCTTCTTCTTCTTCTTCTTCTTCTTCTTCTTCTTCTTCTTCTTCTTCTTCTTCTTCTTCTTCTTCTTCTTCTTCTTCAGCGTTCCGAGCCATTGAGGTTCTTTGCTGCAGATACAAGCCGTCTCCTTTCGTCTCTCTGGTTGACCTTCTCTTGCCAGTCGCTGATTCCAAGTGCTTGTAGGTCTGTATATATATTATTTCTCCACCGTCTTCTTGGTTTACCTCGGGGTCTACGGTCATTGTCCGATATGGAAATATTATTTCAAGATGTCAACGACCATTGGGAAATACTAAAGAAATCAGTCAACTAAGCTGCAGAAATAACCATCCCTTAAATAAAAGATAATAGAACGCAAAAAAATAGATGACAGAAGACATCTTAGAACTCATGGAAATAAGCAGAAATACACAAATAACAAGGAAAAATATGAAGAGATTCACAGGAAAATTAGGAAGCTGTGCAAAGAGGCAAAAGAAACATGGCCTGAGGAAAATTGCAAGGAAAATGAAAACCAGCACAACACCCGGAATATCAAATTAATGCACAAAAGAATTAATGACATCACTAACAAAAGAACACACACATCAACGGGTTGTCTAAAAACCACAGATGGCATAATCATAATAGAAAAAGATCAGATTTTACCTCCTGTATTATGTACTTCTATATTTATTGCAATCCCATCGAAATCAGGAGCCTTGGACTGTGATAAACATCGAGCAATTAGTATAATGAGCCACATCACGAAGATTTTGCTCAGAATTATCATGCATAGAGTTAGGAAGACAATGCAACCCGAAATAGGAGAAGAACAATGTGGGTTTGTAGAAGGCAAGGGCACAGTAAATGCTGTGTATATACTGAGAACAGTAATTGAACGTTCTATAGAAGTAAACAAAGATCTGTATCTTTACTTTATTGACTACACAAAGGCTTTCGATAAAGTGAGACATGTCGACATGATAAGGATGCTTGAAGATCTACAAATTGATGGAAAAGACCTTAGACTTGTAGAAAACATATATTGGAAACAACAAGCTGCCATCAGAATTGATAATGATGTAGGTCAATATCAGCCTATTAAAAGAGGTTCGAGACAGGGCTGTGTAATGTCGCCAAATCTTTTTTCCCTATACAGTAAAAATATTTTCAGATATATAGAAGATATGGAAGGAATCAAAACTAGGGGAAGATACATCAACAACATGATGATACAGTCTTTATTGCAGACAATGAATAGGACCTGCGACATTTAGTAGATGCAGTTGTTGCACACAGTGAACAACTAGGGTTAGAATTGAATTGTGAGAAGACAGATTATGATCGTCACTGGGAAGAAGGAAATACCACAATGTGATATACGAGTAAATGGGCATATTCTTAATCAAGTTAATCGGTACAGTTATCTCGTAACAGTCATAACATCTGATGGGAGATGCATTGAAGCGATTAGAACAAGAATTGCCATTGCGAAGGTCGCCTTTTGCAAGATGAAAAACATACTGACCAATAAAATGATATCAATTGAAACGAGAAAAAGAGTGTAGAAGTGCTACATAGAACGTGTACTTTTGTATGATGTGAAGCGTGGATAATGAACAGTCAAGCTGAAAAACATCTGATGGCTGTCAAAATGTGGTTTATGAGGAAAATGCAAAGAATACCATGGGCAGCCAGAAAAAAACAATGAACAAGTCCTTCAAGAAACAAATGAAGATCGTAAACTGATTAGAGTCATTAGACGTAGACAGTCAAAATTTGGACATGTTATGAGAAGTAGGGGTAGCGGTATCCCCTATCAAAGGAGAAGTAAGGCGCCTCCTTCCCTCCGCTAGCCTACGGGACACCCTTGGGCAAGGTGGAGTACCCGTTTAGCCCCCCGATCAGGGTTACGTGAAGCCATGGGTGCAGGTGGTGGATGAAGATGGAGAGCAGCCAACAGATAGTTGTAGGTTATGGTCTCCACCTTCACGACGGTAGGCAGAGGTTCTCTATTTTGAGGAGACAATGGCTACGGTCACTGACCAGTATGGTCACTGCTAGGAAGGAAAGCAATGGCAAACTACCTTCTTTACAGATGCCAAGAAAATCATGTTGTGTGAAATCATCGATAATCAGAGAAACGGCGTAAATGGGTGCTCCATAGGAGCAGCCTCGCCCGGTAGGGATAGTCATGCGCACCAGGTGACTCCAGACCGTCAACAGGCTACTAGGTGCAACAGATTAATATCATTGAAAGTAGGAACTTGGAACGTTAGAACAATGAATGCAGATGGAAAATTAGAAAACATCAAAAAAGAAATGGGGAGAGAGAAGATTAACATATTAGGAGTATCGGAAACGAGATGGAAAGGAGCAGGGATAAGGACAGGAGAGGATTGTAAGATTATTTACTCTGGGGGAGAAGAACAGCAAAGAGGTGTAGCCATTATATTAGATAAGCAAACATCAAATTCTGTCAAAGGATATCATGCTGTGTCAGACAGAGTCCTATTAGTAAAATTAAACGGAAGACCTTTTAAAATAAATGTCATTCAAGTATATGCCCCAACAAGTGAAAGCAGTGAAGAAAGCATAGAGGAATTTTATAATGACGTGGAGTCTGCTTTGAAGAACTGCAAAAAATCAAAAATAAATATCATAATGGGTGATTTCAATGCAAAAATAGGACAGCAAGACGATGGATGCAGTGTAGGCAACCATGGTTTGGGAGAGAGAAATGAAAGAGGATACAGACTTGTAGAATGGGCAAAAGAACAAGAAATGGTTGTAGGAAACACCTGGTTTAAACAGCATCCTAGAAGATTATGGACATGGAGGAGTCCAGACAGCAGGATTAAAAACCAGATAGATTACATCCTGATTAGCAAAAGGTTTCGAAATGCGTTAACAGTCGTAAAAACAGTTCCAAATGCAGACTGTTACAGTGATCACAGATTAATTACAGGCACATTGAGGGTAAAGTTAAAGAAAGTCAAGTATTGATTGATTGATTGATTGATTGATTGATTGATTGACTTAGGAACCGACATCACAGCATTCAGAACAATCCCATAAGCGCTCCGTCCCCATCCTCAGCAGCCAGCGAAGAGTTCCAACACTAATAGTTCCAGTAGCAATCTGATTATATGTCCGTCTCGCCTTTCCTCCGAGCGCCGAGCGTCGGCCAGATCCCCTCGTCACACCTCGTTGTCTCATTCTTACCAGACCATGGTGCTCCATCTGCTCCTCCGAGGTGTACACGTGCTCCCACAAGGCCGCAACCACGTCTGCCTTGTCATGCATCAATACTCCACCAAATTTTGCAGAGCCAGCCAATCTGTCCGCCTGTTCATTCCCCAGCACACCGGCATGCCCAGGAGAAAAGATCCAGGTGATGCTTACTACCCGTGACCTCCGAAGCGAAGCAAGCCACTCTGCACGAAGCCTACCTGTTCTCACCCTTCTCAGCATGCTTTCTGAGTCAGTTACAATCACAATGTGTGTATGTATCGTGTTTTCTATCCAGCGGAAAGCTGCACTGACCGCCTCCACCTCCATTCTTAAGCTAGATGTAGTGTTATCATACGCCAGGCTCTCCTGCACCAAACGCCGACCATTAGTTTTTGCCAAGAACCCCCAGGCACTTCTCCTACCTCTCAACACTGACCCATCCGTGTAGATAATCACATCACCCGGGCGAGAATTTTCCTGAATTAGTTGCTGAATTTCCACGTCCGTGGCCCCTGCTGGCCACTCCCTGCACTCCCGGCTCAATGTTATTACAACTCTGCACAAGTCTGACTGCACGGCTGGCACTCTGACCCACTCCTCTCCTCGCCTGATGTTCTCCAAGGGGCACACCTGTCTGATCGTATCCTCCGCCTGAGCCATCCATGATTTCCCTCTTATCAGTCTCTGACCCTTAACTACGTCCAGCGCCTCATGCAACGGGTGATCTGTGTCTGCAGCTACTCTGAGGTATGCCTTCGCTTGCATCACCTTGTGCCTATTAGCAACAGTAGGCAGACCAAGAATTAACGCATACAAGTCAAGTATACAGCAGGAAACCCTAAATATGACTTGTGCAAATTGAAAACTGACAAAGAAATACAAGATAATTTTAACATAGAAGTAAAGAACAAATTTGATATATTGTCTGATCTAGAGATCCTGTTTCAAGATGTAGATGATCAATGGGAAACGATGAAGAATTCAATCAGTTGCGCAGCAGAAAAAACTATTCCAAAAGTAAAGAAAGTGGGCCGTAAGACATGGATGACTGAAGAAATTTTACAACTAATGGAAACAAGAAGACAGAACAAAAATAATCCTGCCAAATATGAAGAAATTCACAGAAAAGTGAGAACCTTATGTAAGGAGGCAAAAGAAACATGGCTTGAGAAAAATTGCAGAGAAATTGAAAAACAACACAACAGTAACAATGCGAAACTAATGCACAAAAGAATTCAGGAGCTTACTAATCAAAGAACACTTACATCAGCAGGCTGCCTAAAGACAAAAGATGGAAGAGTCATAATAGAAAAAGATCAGATCTTACATGAATGGTCAGATTATGTGAAAAACCTTTATGACGATAACAGAGACGAACAGTATGATGTCCAAAATAATAATGAAGGACCAGCAATTTTAAAGATGGAGGTTCAGAATGCGCTTAACCATATGAAATCTGGCAAGACCCCCGGTTCAGACAGCGATCACAACAGAAATGATTAATGCTTTAGAAGAATATGGAATAGATAAAGTTACCAGTCTGCTTAATACAATATATGATACTGGAAATATACCTCAGGAGTTATGTAATTCTGTATTTATTGCAATCCCAAAGAAATCAGGAGCCTTGGAATGTGATCAACATCGAACAATTAGTATAATGAGTCACATCACGAAGATTTTGCTAAGAATTATCATGCAAAGAGTTAGGAGGAAAATACAACCTGAAATAGGAGAAGAACAATGTGGGTTTGTGGAAGGCAAGGGTACAGTAAATGCTGTGTATATACTGAGAAACATAATCGAACGTTCTATAGAAGTAAACAAAGATCTACACCTTTGCTTTATTGACTACACAAAGGCTTTTGATAAAGTGAGACATGTCAACATGATAAGGATGCTTGAAGATCTACAAATTGATGGAAAAGATCTTAGACTTGTAAAAAACATATATTGGAAACAACAAGCTGCCATAAGAGTTGATAATGAAGTAAGCCAATATCAGCCTATTAAAAGGTGTGTGAGACAGGGATGTGTAATGTCTCCAGATCTGTTTTCCCTGTACAGTGAAAGTATTTTCAGAAATATTGAAGATATGGAAGGAATCAACATTGGGGGACGATGCATCAATAACATTAGATATGCAGATGATACAGTCTTGATTGCAGACAATGAACAGGACCTGCAAAATTTAGTAGATGCGATTGTTACACACAGTGAACAACTAGGGTTAGAATTAAATTGTAAAAAGACACAGATTATGGTCGTCACTAGGAAGGACGAAATACCACAATGTAATATACAAGTAAATGGGAATATTCTTCAACAAGTGAGCGAAATACCAATAATCACAGTAAATGGGAATATTCTTCAACAAGTGAATAGGTACAATTATTCTCGAACAGTCATAACATCTGATGGGAGATGCCTTGAAGAGATTAGAACAAGAATAGCCATGGCAAAAGTAGCCTTTAGCAAGATGAATAAACATACTGACCAATAAAAAGATGTCAATTGAAACGAGAACAAGAGTGTTGAGATGCTACATAGAACCTGTTCTCTTATATGGATGTGAAGCTTGGACAATGAGTAGTCAGGCTGAAAAACATCTGATGGCTGTAGAAATGTGGTTTCTAGAGGAAAATGCAAAGAATACCATGGACATCCAGAAAGACCAATGAACAAGTTCTTCAAGAAACAAATTAAGATCGTAAACTGATTAGAGACATTAGACGTAGACAGTCAAAATTTTTTGGGCATGTTATGAGAAGAAATGGATTGGAGAATTTGGTGACAACTGGTAAGATCGAGGGGAACAGACCAAGGGGAAGACCTAGAAGCAAGTACCTGGATGGCTTGGCCTTGTGGCATGGTCGAGACAGAAACACGGAGCTGATCCACGACTCTGGTGATCGAGTGAGATGGCAGAACATGACCGCCCACGCTTACCGGCATGGCACATGATGGATGGATGGATGAGAAGAAATGACTTGGAGAACTTGGTGACAACTGGCAAAATCGAAGGGAAGAGACTAATGGGGAAGACCGATAGGTAAATGCCTGGATGACTTGGCCACGTGACATGGTCGAGACCGGAACACTGAGCTGATCCACGACTCTGGTGATCGAGTGAGATGGCAAAACATGACCGCCCCCGCTTATCGGCATGACACATGATGGATGGATGGTAGGGGCGGGGATGGGGGGATTTATAGGGAGGAAATACGAAAGGAAGGGGGGGGGGGGGTGGATGACATTCTGAAAATATGGTGAAGGGGTGCATGGGTAAAAAAAGGTTGGGAACCACTGCTCTAGAATGATCTGTTTAATATTTTCCCAAGAACAGAAGAGGTGCAAGTAGGTGACCAGTGCTGTTTCTTAAATGTTTCTCTACAGTTTTCGCACCTTTGCAGGTCACCTTCCCTTTGCAGCCGCACCAGATATCCTTCTCTCCAGTCACTTTGTATATCATTAGTCAACAAAACACTGCTATAAAATTTGTAGTGTAGTTTAGTAGCTTCTGCTAGGATACAATATGGACCAGCAACTTTCCCATATTTCGGGAATGTCAAGCTGCTCGTCTTCAGGATTGGAAACAATGCCATCTCCACTCCCCAAATACTGCAGGTCTGAGTGCAAACGAAGAAGAAGAAACTTCCTAAATTCTTAATGTCGTATATGAGTGAGCAGCTTGAACGAAGGGGTTAGAACAACAAAAACAGCAGCAGCAACAACAGGAACAGACAGGTACATACCTTTAGGCGTGTGGAATAAACACACGTAGTTCACTAACACAGTAACAATAATTGTTTCTACTTCAAAACCAACACGAAACCTCCGCATTCTACCAATCATTACACAGTATAATGTACGCAATACAACTAGCAAGCACACATAATACTCGTATATTACCAAATGATAACACGCATGTGACAACACGAATGACAAGTAGTTTTTACTGCATACCTGTCCAGGCAGACATTATGAAAACAACTTATCTTGCATTCCAGGCAACACTCAAAGCAAATATGTCGGATCTAGGCCTACAATCTTTTATCACTAATACACAACGGCAAATATGATCGGTCTTGCAGTGGGTTAATGTTCAGATTTCAAGTATCTTCTCAGACCGAATGTTAATGTAAATACACAGTGCTGTATATACAGCAACAGAAGTCGTGATACGTTCGTGTAATGTACCGAATACATTTCTGTATCGTAGTTTGGTAATATCTGTTTTACAACATACGTGAAGCTATATTTGCTGTACAGCCTACGTGAAGCTATATTTGCTTTAAAACCTACGTGAAGCTATAATTACTTTACAACCTACATGCAGCTATACTTGCTGTACAACCTACGTGAAGCTATATTTGCTGTACAATCTACGTGAAGCTGTATTTGCTTCACAACCTACGTGAAGCTATATTTGCTTTAGAATATACGCGAAGCTATATTTACTATACATCCTACTCGAAGCTATGTTTGCTTTATAACCTACGTAAAGCTATATTTGCTTTACAACCTACGGTATGCTACATTTGCTTTTCAAACCCCGAGAATCTAAATTTGTTTTACAGCCTACGTATAGATATTTTTACTTTACAGCCTACGTGAAGCTATCTTACTTTACCACCTGCGTGAAGTTATTTCACTTTACAACATACTTGTAGCTAGTTTACTTTAAATCTACGTGTAGTTATATTTGCTTTACTACTTGACTTGATTCAAAAATAAAAATTCCATATTCGGTGTCGTTCAACCTGCTTCTTTCAGCCGTGGTTAGAGTTGAGATCCGTGGTTTAAGTGGATTTTATCCTGATTCTGTCTGTGCGCTCTTACGAGTGAGTCCCGACTCGGACTGGTTGTATAGGCTTTTGTGTCTGTGACGTCAGCTGGCAATTGGTTAACCGGCAAGCTTTCCTTTGAGTCCGTCTCCTCTGGTGGTTTCTATTGTCAGTGTTGGCTACTTGTGCGTTTCGCTTGGATAGATACGTCTGGTGGACAATGGCGATTCGCAGACAATTTGCCGGCTCGTATTCTTCTTTGCCGTTCCCTCTCGTTGTATCTACCCTCCTCATATTTTGCCCAATACTCTGCGGGAGTTAAGGTTTCTTTGTCTTACTCTTGGCCCCGGTTGTCTTCACGCGTGTCGATAACCTCCTCTGGGCTTTCTTCGGGTGTCTAGCGGGATTCTGGTTTCCCCTTGAGATGCTTGGGCATCGTGGCTGCACTACTGGCTTTGGCTTGCTGTTTCTGATTAGTCTGTGGTTTGGCTCCATCATGCGTCTTTTTGCCTCCTTCTTTGTACAGTGTCTTTAGCAGCTTTTCGATGTTTTCTTGTTGGGTTTCATCTTGCGACTTCTCTGCGGGCTTTTCCGTGGTTTCTGCTGGTTTGACTTGGGTTGATTCCCTTTCAGTTTTTTTTAGGATTTCTCTCTCTCTGCTTTGATGTCTCGTAGAATCTCTTCATTCTTCTTTGTCGTCTGCACCATGAGCTCCACTTCTTGTTTGATGTTTTACTGGATCTCCTTCATTTCAGCAAGCAGTTTTTCATTGTCGCTGGTTGTGCCGGTGTTTGAAGTAGCTTGACTTGTTTCTTTAACTAGTCAATTTTGCTGTGTAGTTGTGCGCTTTCAGCTTGTGAGATGCACGTGGCTGTCTCGCATCTCCACATTGCTTCCTTATATGGTGTTTTTGTGGTAATGGCGATCTTTAAGACGTCTCTGTGTCTTTGGAGGTACTGACAGCCCAGGTATCTTGCTCCATGTTTGCCCAGGCAGTTGGCGCACTTTCTCTTGTTGCTGGGTGCTCGGAAGTCCGTGTCCTGTTTGGCCAGCGGACACTCCTTGAAGGTGTGGTGATCGGCACAGTATTGGCAGATCTCTTTTCTTACTGCGACATGTTGCTCTGCTGTGACCGGCCCTCTGGCATCTCGAGCATTGGGTGATTCTTGGAATGAATCCTTCAGGCTGTTGTATTTCCTTGTTTATCGATATCTGGCGTGGTATCTCGCTGCCCTCAGTCGTCACCACCGCCAGCGTAGTAGGGATCTTGGAGTTCATCTGTCAGCTCCGCTTGGATACGTTTGACAACCCACCTGGTTGTCTGTGAGTCGGTGATTCATACTAAAACATCCAAATATACCCATGTCTACAAAACGACAGATAACAAATAGCATATTCACACCAACCCTATGCTATTACTTATGTAAGAGTTGGACATTTTCAAAATCACACTTGTGCAAGATCAACCCTACGAGATGAGTAGGTGCCCAAGAAGAAAATGGATTGACGACATAAGAGATATTGTACATTAACATGAAATGACACTATCCTGTACCACCCATCGGGAGCTCACATTCCCCCCCCCCCCCCTCCCCCACGCCGATTGACGGCAAACATGGAAGATGATAATGATGATGAATTAATTTTTCTCGTGCCAGCCAAAACCACAATGTAATCTTTAACCAACAGGTACAGTATGGTGTTTCATACGCACAATTTACACTTTCAGTCAGTGACAATTTTAAAGTAAGTCTCATTATATTCCAACCTAATAGAACTTTTATAAATCCAGCATGGAACTGATATCTCGAGATCAAAGATCTATAGCGTTATTTTATATACACATACATTAGTTTATTATAAGCCATTCTACAATGAAATCGTTAACTTAAATTATTTATGATTCCATAAGTATTTCGTGTATACACAATTCTGCAATGAAATTATAACTGAAAGATTTAAGATTTCACAAGTAATTCTTGTACATAAATACCTGTTTAACATATTCAACCTAAATTAACACCCACAGCTAAAAACTGCAGCTACAAACACCGTGAGTCCATCTTGTTCTGTACGACTAAACCGACGCTGACAGAACTGAACCATTAAACAACATCAAATATCTTCATAGGAATGCGGATTGCAAACAAGCTTCTAGAGACGTCACTTGTTATGAACCATACAAAATCAGTTTCATATGAACTAACACGGCTGTGGGCGTCGACAATGTTAACAGCCGGCTGATTCTAATATTATCAATCTGAAGTAGAACAAAAACGCCACGTTAATGCACGTCCTACCTAGAGCCGCGTCTAAAGCGCAGCTGTAAGCTGGAACAATGAAGAATGTTTACATGAATATTAGTATGAACTTTCTGACCTTCTCCTGCAACATTCAACATATAGTCACATTCTTTTAGAAATAACAGGGTGGGAACGGGTAAAAAAAAGGTGGGGGGGGGGGGGGGTGCACTCCGTGGTGAACTGGTTAAGCCGCCTGCCTCACCTTCTGAAAGTAGTGGGTTCGTTTCCTGATTCTTTCATTCGGTTCACCGGTCAGATTTTCTCGGAGACTCATGGGGGTCGTCGCTGGAACTATGGAGTTCGTGCTCTGTGCGTAACTTTTCTCAGGCCGCTCCGCGGAAAGAGACCGAGCCATGTGGGGCAACACTCGATGCATAGAAAGTAAAACCTCTTGCCCTTAACTCCTGTCTGTCTGTCTGTCTGTCTGTCTGCCTGCCTGCCTATCTGTCTGTCTGTCTGTCTGTCTGTCTGTCTGTCTGTCTGTCTGTCTGTCTGTCTGTCTGTAAGAATGTCGCTGTCATCACTGCCTGCTGGGAAAACTATGGATCGTGTGCCAGTACCCCAGCCTCCTGCACGTTCCTGCTCAGGGTATCATTCATGTCCACCTTGGTGTTGGTCCACTCTTGTCTCGTCTTCAGGGAACTGTGCCGTCCATTACTGTTCCCTCTAAGCCACCAGGCGCTGTGGCGAAGGGGCGAAGAAAGCAATTCTCCATCCCGCATACTGCGTTCGAAACATAGCAACGGGCGATTTGGAAGCAGATTTCCTTATGCCGATTTTCACACAATAATAATATCGCTGGACATTCAGAAAGCAAATGCAGACTGCTGAACGTAAACTTGCCAAGAAATCACAAACGGACAAAATTGCTGGGGCTGACTACGACGTCGTGTAAATGATATGCAACTGACTAGCTTAACTAAGCCCTCGTGGCGTTTAGTGTGTATATATATATATATATATATATATATATATATATATATATATATATATATATATATATATATATATATATATATAGTGGTCAATATGGTTATGTTCGGTAACAATGGACGAACAAAAAGGCAGCTACAGTCTGAATCCAGTTCTGCTAATATACTCAATATACTTCTTACAGACACCAGATGGTGGAGAGGTTTAGAGGTAACGACGTCCGCCTCTACCTCCACAAGTACATATTCAATTCACAGTGTGGACAGTGTGTATTTTTACAAAATAAGAAAAATGATGTTACACTTCCCGTCCTGGGATAATGAATCTGACGTATAGCCAAATCGGACCAGGACGAACAACTGGGGGGAGTTGAATGCGTTGTTAGACATGCCTCGGCAGTTGGAAAGTGAAAGCAGTAGACTGAATAGGTCGCATAAAAACTTACCCACAAATGAACATTTACAGCATGCTGCTACAAACAAATTTGGATCCCTGCTGGTACTATGTAGATGGCGCACTGTAATGAGATTCTTCATAGTTTGTCTACGTGAGAAGACTGGGGGACTTATAAGCATACCCGCGTGCAATGAAAGTTATCCATTACCAAAACCCACCTGAATCGTGTAAGCAGCTTTGCACACAATTACTGATATACGCAACAGCAACAACATACAAATACACCCACCCACATACAGCCATCTAATACGAACATAAATAGTCTCCTAAACACACAGGCACTTGCGCACGCACAGACACAAACAGACGCACACATTTCTGCTCCCATAAATAAGACACGAAAACACAGACACAGTCTTAAATTAAAACGATTTTTTTACTTCCATGTTTGCTTTTGAATCTACTCCAATTATCAAATTTGCATTTAGAAACTGCTGGCAAACACATCACTAAATTAGTACTGTGAACGTTTACATATACAGAAGGGACGTGACTCGCAGATTTCTGGAAATAGTAGTCTGTTTAAAAGGAAGCATTAATTATTTGTATTAATAGTTGGTCTGTTGTAGGCCACATCACTTACATAGGATAATAACAGATAAGAAATGGAATATTTATGCGCAGTGAAATATGTGAAAGTTATATTACTTCAGTGACAGAAAGTATCATGAATGGTTATCGTAGGAAAATGCTACAGAAAAGAGAGACACAAGCACCTACCCATATACAGTCGTTCTACCTTAGATACAGGATAGACAAAAGATGTGCCGGATAATATGAGAGAGAGAGAGAGAGAGAGAGAGAGAGAGAGAGAGAGAGAGAGAGAGAGAGAGAGAGAGAGAGAGAGAGAGAGAGAGAGAGAAAGAGAGAGAGAGAGAGAGAAAGAGAGAGATGTGTGCTTCATAGATTATACCAAGGCATGTGATAATGTAAAATATGACGAACTGATTAAACTGCTGGAAGATATCAACATTGCCTAAAAGACCTCAGAATAATAAAGAATATTTATTGGAACCAAGTAGCAGCAATTAAAATGGGAAATAAAGAGGGCAGTTATGAACAAATAAAGCTAGGAGTACCACAGGGGTTTGTTTTGTCACCGGAACGAACTTCTCTCCCTCTTTAGTGAAGTAATAATGAGATAGATCAAAGAGAAGCTATGAATACTAATCGGAGGTTATAATATAAACAATATAAGCTATGCAAGTGACAAAATATTGGTGGCGGATAATGCAAAAGATCTACGACAATTGTTGGACATTGTAGTAACAATGAGTACAACGAAAGGACTCTCCTTGAATTTCAAGAAAGAAGTAATAATAGTGATATCAAAGAATAAAGGTGACACCAAAATGTGAAATGGAAAAAGAAGGGAAAATATTTTAACGAAATGGATAATTTTAAATACCTAGGGGCATTTATAACATCACATGGAAGATGCAAAACAGAGGTTAAGAGCAGAATATGGCAACCGAAAGCTGCATTTCAGAAAATGAAAAGTATCTTATGCATTAACTCACTATCATTGAGTTTAAGAAAGCGCTGAAATGCTGCATACAACCTGTTTTACTGTATGACAGTGTATCTTGGAATGTAAATGAACGAATTACGAAGAACGTGGAAGCAACAGATATATCGTTCCTGAGACGAATGCTGCGAATTCCTCGGACTGCCAGGGTAACTAACAACGATTGTCTGAAAGAAGCTAATGAAACTAGAACATTATATACAACAGTAAGAAAGAGACAAACAGCTTTCTTTGGTCATGTGATGAGAAGAGCGGCTTCGGAGAACATCGTGACAACTGGAAAGATCAGGGGAGAACAGGCAGAGGACGACCAAGAGAAATGATGCTGGATGCATTGAGACGGTGGCATGCATGGAGGAATATCATCAGCAGAAGTTGCTTCGCTGATCAGTAAGTAATACGTAGACAAAGATAGTAGTGTCGACTCCAAGCTATAATTTCTGCATATAAAGGAGAATAATTATTGCAATATTAGAACGTGAGAAAACTACATTCTACATAAACAAACACACCGAACTACATATTTTGCAAGTACCATGGCTGATTGCTCGGATGACGAGGTTATTAAATTATGTTTTCAAACCGTGCTTATCATCCTGCATTGACAAACCACAACCGTGTTCTCATTTTCCGCTACAGCTAAGGTAATGCTAGCCCAATAGCAGATACTGTAGTTGGGGTCTGAACCATTAGTTAGACCTTCATATATTCTAGATCGCGGTATAAGAGGTGGCGTGGACAGATACCTCCCATGTTAATTTCCTTCTCTGGCAATTCTCAGGAAATTCTGAAAATCGTCTGGTACCCATTTACATGAAGGTGGGTAGCCCAGAGCCACACTAGTCTGAAAACTGAACCTTGCCTCTGCTGGGAATTGATGCCGGACAACTGTCGGGCCAGGCAAGCTCAGTAACCCTTTGTCCGCCACTGTTCTCTATACCCGACACCAAGCTGTTGTTAACCGCCAGATATTAATGTAAATTGTGTATTCAGCCATCAACAGGTTATTCAGAAATAGCTGCAAGATGATCTCACATATGGTAGAACTTGCAGAACCTGGTCTGAAATAAGCAGGAAATATGTCCCCGTGAAGGTGTGTGTGCAGTGTGCAGAAAGGAAGCTGTAAAACAAGTTTCCCAAACATTTTTATCACGACAGCCTAAGTTTAAATCTACCTGACACGATACACATTGAAACCGTGTCTGAACTGTCCGTTATACATAATTCGCCTGTTTACACCATCACAGTCTAAGAAACTGGAGTACTTTGGTACATCAATCATCAAACGTCACAGTAATAATGAAAGAACAGTAATGGAAGGTATGAGTCCTGGAAGACGAGTTTGGGGTCGACCAAGACCACGGTGGACACGGTATGTTAAACTGATTCAGTGCCAAACAAAAGAGAAGGCTTGAACAATCGAATGCACAAATATTATAATGTAAACATTTCTATTCATTGAGAGTTAAAATTGCGGATGAAATCGCGAAACGAAACAAATAATACGATGACCCAAGTATGGCAGTAGTTAGAAAAGCGCAAAACGGTTAGATTTTGGTGGAGCCTCCACCATTTGACCTTGACCTCGGTTGATTTTCACTCCCCCTCGGTCATATAGTTGGGTGGTGTAAGGGGTGATATCTAGGTCATATCTAAGGGCGATAATTCTAAGATTTTATGTTTCTAAGGGCAGATAACTATTGAGTGGGTGTATAAAATTTTTAATTAATTATTAAAAAATAAAATAAAATAAATAAAAATAAAAATAAATAACGACGGGGTGCGGGGTGGTGGCGAGGGGGTGGGCGCGTGGGTGAGACTAGACGGTTCGGGTTTAAACACTATCAGGTATATAATAATTTTTATTAAATCATATATAAACAATACAATGCATATTAAATAAGTAGCGGCATAGTGGAAAATTCTGGAAGGTAGTACCGGGGAGTTATACGTCAGCAAGTGTGGGAAAATCTCCGGCGGGTGTGACGGTGGTCGGTTCATAACAGACGTGGAGGGGGTGCATACGGAAAAGTCATTAAGTAAAGGGTTGTAAAAACGTGGGTGAGTGGTGTGTTAAAATATTTTGAACTGTTAGCGCATTGGTGGTGTACATTAGTACGAATAGAAGGAATAGGTGCGGTGGGGATAGTAGTGGGTATGGGTTAGTGAAATTAGTTGATAAGGGTGGTTATTAGTGCTATGTAGATGTTCATTGTAGCTTATTCACTAACATAACACGTGTTACAAATGAAACCTTGAAAGCTAAAGATCGCTGATTGTAATGGATATAGTGTAGTATCATTCGGTGGTAAATTAGTGGTCAAGCAGTGGTCAAGCAATGGTCAAGTGGTCAAGTGAAGAAATTTTAGGGGAAAAGTGATTGTAACGATATGGTGATGCTTAAAGGGTGGTAAATTAGTGGTCAAGTAGTGGTCAAGCAGTGGTCAAGTAGTGGTCAAGTGAGGAAATTTTAGGGAAAAGTGATTGTAATGATATGGTGGTGATTAAAGAGTGGTAAATTAGTGGTCAAGCAAGGAAAATTTTAGGGAAAATTAGTCGTAGCGACATGGTGATGGTTAAAGGATGGTAAATTAGTGGTAAAGCAGTGGTCAAGCAGTGGTCAAGTGGTGGTCAAGTAAGGAAAATTTTAGGGAAAATTGGTCGTAGCGACATGGTGATGGTTAAAGGATGGTAAATTAGTGGTCAAGTAGTGGTCAACCAATGGTCAAGTAGTGGTCAAGTGAGGAAATTTTAGGGAAAAGTGGTTGTAATGATATGGTGATGATTAAAGGGTGGTAAATTAGTGGTCAAGCAGTGGTCAAGTAGTGGTCAAGTGAGGAAATTTTAGGGAAAAGTGGTTATAATGATATGGTGATGATTAAAGGGTGGTAAATTAGTGGTCAAGTAGTGGTCAACCAATGGTCAAGTAGTGGTCAAGTGAGGAAATTTTAGGAAAAAGTGGTTATAATGATATGGTGATGGTAAAAGGGTGGTAAATTAGTGGTCAAGTAGTGGTCAACCAATGGTCAAGTAGTGGTCAAGTGGTCGAGTGACCACTTAAATTGTAGAGGACGATGTCCCTAAGATTATGGTAGTGGTTAAAGTGATCGATGACATGGTCAAGTAGCGGTCAACCAGTGGTCAAGTGGTCGAATGAACACTTAAAAGGTAGAGAAAAGTACGTATATTGAAACGGTAATGGTAAAATGGTCGACAACGTTGTCAAACAGTGGTCAAGTAGTTCTCAACCAGTGGTCAACCGCTCAAGTGAGAAAATTGTAGGGTATGGTACGTGTAGTGAAACAGAGATGGATAAATTAAGTAGTGACGATGTCAAGTAGTGATCAAGTAGCGGGCAAGTACTGGTCAAATGGTCGAGTGACCACTTAAATTGTAAGGGAAAGTACGTGGAGTGAACCTGTGTTGGTTAAAGTGATCGATGACGTGCTCAAGTAGTGGCCAAGTAGTGGTAAATGGTCGAGTGACTACTTAAATTGTCGGTGAAAGTAGGTATAGTGACATGGTGATGATCAAGAGTTGGTCAAGTGGTGCTCAAATAGTGGTCAAGTAGTGGACAAGTAGTCGAATGACCACTTAAATTATAGGGTGTGGTACGTGTAGTGAAACGGTGATGGTAAAATAAGTAAGGACATAGTCAAATAGTGGTCAAGTACTGGTGAAGTAGTGATCAAGTGGTCGAAGGATCACTTAAATTGTAGGGTGTGGTATGTGTAGTGACATGATGATGGTTAAAGTGATCGATGAGATGATCAAGACGTTATGCCGACTGCTAAGTTCAGAAAGTAATGTCCTTACTATCGGCAATTTCCCTGACAGGAGCGCCTCGAGCACTGATTTTGTATTGATCAATAGCACCTAGTGGTACATTCAACACACATGGACAATAGTTACATCCGGTCAAAGATGGCGTCGCACCCTATCACACATGGGTAATTGCTACAACCAAACTACGTCTCATTCACTAAAACTGGTCAAATATGGTGTCACATCCGGTCACAGGGGTAATGGGACATCTGAGACACGTGGTTAAGAGGGAAACTATAGAAAAAGGGTGTCCTATCGGTTGTCGAGTCAGGGAACCTAACGTATGATGATCACTGTGTATAGGAGTGAATACACTGCATCATCAACACTGCATCATCAACAATGCATCCGAAGGGTAAAATGGTCACCCCCTTCTCTCTCTCTTTTCTATAATCGTGTAGTCCTAGTGTTATCCGGTTACACCAAAGGACACCCGAGCATCAACACAACAAACTGCCCCGATTCAACCTTAGGCAATGCACGTAACATGACAGGTCACATGTCCGCCGTCATAACCAGCGACGTTATCACGTATCAAATTAGACATCCACACTTTCATTTCCTTTCTATGTGGCCATAGTGTCTTTACATCTTTCTCCAGAAAGCCATTTCCAAGACCAATATATGTTTTTTCAGTGTACCTGCTCAGTGCCACACTTCACAACCAGACAAAAGTACACCTTCTATGTACCAATTCAACCGTCAAATAAGAAAATATGTTAAATAAAATATTAAAATTATTGGTCAAATACAGAAATATCTCGTTCAAATTTATAAAAAGTACGAACATTTGTTAACCTATTGGGAAAAATATCAATCAAGTAGGAAAGTTTGTTAGTCAAATAGAAAAAATATTGACCACATAACGATATATCTTGTCCACACTTATGAAAAGTAGGGAAATTTGTTAAGCAAGTATGAAAATGTATCGACCAAACAGAGAAAGATATCACCCAAACTTATAAAAACTAGGAACATATGTTAACCAAATGGAAAATATCTTGGCCAAATAGGAATATTTGTTAGCCAGAGGGGGAAAATATTGTCCAAGTAACGAAATACATCGTTCAAACTTATAAAAAGTAGGACCATATGTTAACCAAATGGAAAATATCTTGGCCAAATAGGAAAATTTGTTAGCCAAATGGGGAAAAGGTCGGCCAAATACAGAAATATCGCAACCAAACTTATAAAAAGAAGGAAAATATTGCCAAGTAACGAAATATCTCGTCGAAACTTATAAAAATGTAGGAAACTTTGTTAACCAACTGTGAAAAAACAAAACAAATATTGATCAAGTAAAGAAATAACTCCTCCAAATTTATGAAAAGTACGAAACATTGGTACCCACATGCGACAAATGTAGGTCAAATACTGAAATATTTTGTCCAAACTTATGAAAGGTAGAAAATTGTCTTAACCAACTGGGGTAAATATTGCTCAAACTAAGAAACATGTCGACAGAAGTATGAAATTACGTGAACCAAAGTAATAAAATGGTTGGCCAAATATGAAAAAGTATCAGTCAAACTTATAGAAGTCTCGTTTAAACTTATAACATGTATGAAAATGTGTTAGGTAAAGAAGGAAAATATTGACCAAGTAATGAAATATCGCATCCGAACTTATAAAATGTACGAGTTAACCAAAGGCGAAAAGGCCAAAACACAAAATGTCTCGACCAAGCTTATAAAAATCTAGGAAAAAATATTACAACTAAAATATTGATCAAAAGGTATAAATCCAAACATTATAAAAATAACCAAATGTGAAAAATATCGTCCAAAGACAGAAATATTTCAACTAAACTTATAAATAAATCAACAAAACTTGTGAAATTTTTTGGTCAAGTACAGAAATAGCTATGGAAAAAGTAAGTCCACAAAACTAAGAAAAAAAAATGTAACTTCTGTAGTCAAATGTGTCTTGAAGTTTTATCTGAAAAGACATTTCACAATACATAATCACCACCACTTTCCTTGTTTTACGTTACCGAAGGCCTTCACCGTATCTGGTACAGAAACCCTTATACATCACTCATCTCTCCACACTCTTGGTTTCTTTCTAATACAAAGTGGTCACATCACCAAGAACTTCAAACCTCCATTGTACACGTGCTCCATTGAAACACCCATGACAGTTAACAACATGTATGGCCATGTAATCTGTGAGTCCATCGGGGATAGTTCATCCGAGTACTCGTCACCAAAGATCCATTTCCCATGGCTGACATCTTCAACTTGCTATACCACATCTTATTTTAACATATACTTTACATGAAATTTCCCAAATTTGGGGATCTATTAAAGAATACGTAATGAGATACACAAAGACACCAAGAACATATCAGACAAAACAACTCACAAACCAGACTTAGAACTAAAACTTAAACCATATCAGATGAACCATCCAACGAGTACTACTAGAACTCAAAACATAACGATATTAAGGAAACGCATACTAGTTTATTTCTGTTTTTATAACTGTTTTAATATGGCAAAGAGAAACATGGTAATTAGACTATATCTGCCTTCTTCACTGCTGTCCTTTGTTCGATGACTTTTCTTCTGTGCTTGTCCTTCAGGATTCAAAATTTTTTTCCCAAGTCTTGTACACGCCTTTCAAAATGCTCACGTTCTCTGATTACATGGTGCCAGTTACCATTGCGTTCTTCGGTGCCAACAGTATGGACTGTCAAGAAGTGAGGTTCTGGTGCAAAATTAACCTGTGGAGGTAAATAAAACACATTGAAACTTACAAGACGGCCACACATACTACTTCACTAAAGAAAAAACAGTAAAAAAATTCATGATGAGAAGTGGTAAAAGGCATCAACAACAGACTGTCGACATTCTATTGGTCACGTCTTGAGAAAAGGTAAAGGTATAGTCACTGATGGTTTGTAGTATAGAGAGATGTACATAGAAAACATGTATAGCAGCTAGGTCTTCTGTATTAGACATGTTTACAAAAATACACATGTGAACTATGATCATTACTACCCATACACACCTTATTCGTTGATGACGAACACCTTCGGACACCGACAGTAGGATAGAATCAACAAAAATCTTGGTTTCAATATTTATTCATCAAAACAGTTTAGTGATATATCGTAAGAAAGAAGCAATGACATACATATTTTGGTGATTAAATATTGAAACCAAGATTTTTGTTGATTTTCTTTAGTGGGTTGTGTTCATGACGTTGTCTTTTTTCTTGATGGAACAGAGCTTACATTACCAGACATGCACAAAATCTTAGAAGAAGTTATGACAAATACAGAAATATTTCAGTCAAATGTATAAAAAGTAGGAGTTAACCAAGTATGAAAAGACCAAAATAAGAAATATCTCAACCACACTTACAAACATAATCAATCGAAAAAAAAATTGTTCTGCCAGAAACCTACTCGTGGCACCCAGCCAGCATTAGATGTACCAGAGACAACCTTTGCTTGGGGTGATGATTCGTCTTCAGATGAAGATATTGACCTTTTGGATAGTAGTCATGCCCCAGAGTCTCTCAAGAAAATTAATGTGTTGTGGAACGAAAACTATCCTACTGTCGGTGTCCGAAGGTGTTCGTCATCAACGAATAAGGTGTGTATGGGTAGTAATGATCATAGTTCACATGTGTATTTTTGTAAACATGTCTAATACAGAAGACCTAGCTGCTATACATGTTTTCTATGTACATCTCTCTATACTACAAACCATCAGTGACTATACCTTTACCTTTTCTCAAGACGTGACCAATAGAATGTCGACAGTCTGTTTTTGATGCCTTTTACCACTTCTCATCATGAATTTTTTTTTACTGTTTTTTCTTTAGTGAAGTAGTATGTGTGGCCGTCTTGTAAGTTTCAATGTGTTTTATTTACCTCCACAGGTTAATTTTGCACCAGAACCTCACTTCTTGACAGTCCATACTGTTGGCACCGAAGAACGCAATGGTAACTGGCACCATGTAATCAGAGAACGTGAGCATTTTGAAAGGCGTGTACAAGACTTGGAAATTTTTTTTGAATCCTGAAGGACAAGCACAGAAGAAAAGTCATCGAACAAAGGACAGCAGTGAAGAAGGCAGATATAGTCTAATTACCATGTTTCTCTCTGCCATATTAAAACAGTTATAAACAGAAATAAACTAGTATGCGTTTCCTTAATATCGTTATGTTTTGAGTTCTAGTAGTACTCGTTGGGTGGTTCATCTGATATGGTTTAAGTTTTAGTTCTAAGTCTGGTTTGTGAGTTGTTTTGTCTGATATGTTCTTGGTGTCTTTGTGTATCTCATTACGTATTCTTTAATAGATCCCCAAATTTGGGAAATTTCATGTAAAGTATATGTTAAAATAAGATGTGGTATAGCAAGTTGAAGATGTCAGCCATGGGAAATGGATCTTTGGTGACGAGTACTCGGATGAACTATCCCCGATGGACTCACAGATTACATGGCCATACATGTTGTTAACTGTCATGGGTGTTTCAATGGAGCACGTGTACAATGGAGGTTTGAAGTTCTTGGTGATGTGACCACTTTGTATTAGAAAGAAACCAAGAGTGTGGAGAGATGAGTGATGTATAAGGGTTTCTGTACCAGATACGGTGAAGGCCTTCGGTAACGTAAAACAAGGAAAGTGGTGGTGATTATGTATTGTGAAATGTCTTATCAGATAAAACTTCAAGACACATTTGACTACAGAAGTTACATTTTTTTTTCTTAGTTTTGTGGACTTACTTTTTCCATAGCTATTTCTGTACTTGACCAAAAATGTTCACAAGTTTTGTTGATTTATTTATAAGTTTAGTTGAAATATTTCTGTCTTTGGACGATATTTTTCACATTTGGTTATTTTTATAATGTTTGGATTTATACCTTTTGATCAATATTTTAGTTGTAATATTTTTTCCTAGATTTTTATAAGCTTGGTCGAGACATTTTGTGTTTTGGCCTTTTCGCCTTTGGTTAACTCGTACATTTTATAAGTTCGGATGCGATATTTCATTACTTGGTCAATATTTTCCTTCTTTACCTAACAAATTTTCATACATGTTATAAGTTTAAACGAGACTTCTATAAGTTTGACCTGATACTTTTTCATATTTGGCCAACAATTTTATTACTTTGGTTCACGTAATTTCATACTTCTGTCGACATGTTTCTTAGTTTGAGCAATATTTACCCCAGTTGGTTAAGACAATTTTCTACCTTTCATAAGTTTGGACAAAATATTTCAGTATTTGACCTACATTTGTCGCATTTGGGTACCAAGGTTTCGTACTTTTCATAAATTTGGAGGAGTTATTTCTTTACTTGATCAATATTTGTTTTGTTTTTTCACATTTGGTTAACAAAGTTTCCTACATTTTTATAAGTTTCGACGAGATATTTCGTTACTTGGTCAATATTTTCCTTCTTTTTATAAGTTTGGTTGCGATATTTCTGTATTTGGCCGACCTTTTCCCCATTTGGCTAACAAATTTTCCTATTTGGCCAAGATATTTTCCATTTGGTTAACATATGTTCCTACTTTTTATAAGTTTGAACGATGTATTTCGTTACTTGGACAATATTTTCCCCCTCTGGCTAACAAATATTCCTATTTGGCCAAGATATTTTCCATTTGGTTAACATATGTTCCTAGTTTTTATAAGTTTGGGTGATATATTTCTCTGTTTGGTCGATACATTTTCATACTTGCTTAACAAAGTTTCGTACTTTTCATAAGTTTGGTGGGGGTATTTCGTTACTTGGTTAATTTTTTTTTTCCTCATTTGACTAACAAATTTCCCTACTTTTCATAAGTGTGGACAAGATATATCGTTATGTGGTCAATATTTTTTCTATTTGACTAACAAACTTTCCTACTTGATTGATATTTTTCCCAATAGGTTAACAAATGTTCGTACTTTTTATAAGTTTGGACGAGATATTTCTGTATTTGACCAATAATTTTAATATTTTATTTAACATATTTTCTTATTTGACGGTTGAATTGGTACATAGAAGGTGTACTTTTGTCTGGTTGTGAAGTGTGGCACTGAGCAGGTACACTGAAAAAACATATATTGGTCTTGGAAATGGCTTTCTGGAGAAAGATGTAAAGACACTATGAGCCACATAGAAAGGAAATGAAAGTGTGGATGTCTAATTTGATACGTGATAACGTCGCTGGTTATGACGGCGGACATGTGACCTGTCATGTTACGTGCATTGCCTAAGGTTGAATCGGGGCAGTTTGTTGTGTTGATGCTCGGGTGTCCTTTGGTGTAACCGGATAACACTAGGACTACACGGTTATAGAAAAGAGAGCGAGAAGGGGGTGACCATTTTACCCTTCGGATGCATTGTTGATGATGCAGTGTTGATGATGCAGTGTATTCACTCCTATACACAGTGATCATCATACGTTAGGTTCCCTGACTCGACAACCGATAGGACACCCTTTTTCTATAGTTTCCCTCTTAACCACGTGTCTCAGATGTCCCATTACCCCTGTGACCGGATGTGACACCATATTTGACCAGTTTTAGTGAATGAGACGTAGTTTGGTTGTAGCAATTACCCATGTGTGATAGGGTGCGACGCCATCTTTGACCGGATGTAACTATTGTCCATGTGTGTTGACTGTACCACTAGGTGCTATTGATCAATACAAAATCAGTGCTCGAGGCGCTCCTGTCAGGGAAATTGCCGATAGTAAGGACATTACTTTCTGAACTTAGCAGTCGGCATAACGTCTTGATCATTTCATCGATCACTTTAACCATCATCATGTCACTACACATACCATACCCTACAATTTAAGTGATCCTTCGACCACTTGATCACTACTTCACCAGTACTTGACCACTATTTGACTATGTCCTTACTTATTTTACCATCACCGTTTCACTACACGTACCACACCCTATAATTTAAGTGGTCATTCGACTACTTGTCCACTACTTGACCACTATTTGAGCACCACTTGACCAACTCTTGATCATCACCATGTCACTATACCTACTTTCACCGACAATTTAAGTAGTCACTCGACCATTTACCACTACTTGGCCACTACTTGAGCACGTCATCGATCACTTTAACCAACACAGGTTCACTACACGTACTTTCCCTTACAATTTAAGTGGTCACTCGACCATTTGACCAGTACTTGCCCGCTACTTGATCACTACTTGACAACGTCACTACTTAATTTATCCATCACTGTTTCACTACACGTACCATACCCTACAATTTTCTCACTTGAGCGGTTGACCACTGGTTGAGCACCACTTGACCACTGTTTGACCACGTTGTCGACCATTTTACCATCACCGTTTCAATATACGTACTTTTCTCTACCTTTTAAGTGTTCATTCGACCACTTGACCACTGGTTGACCGCTACTTGACCATGTCATCGATCACTTTAACCACTACCATAATCTTAGGGACATCGTCCTCTACAATTTAAGTGGTCACTCGACCACTCGACCACTACTTGACCATTGGTTGACCACTACTTGACTACTAATTTACCACCCTTTAATCATCACCATATCATTATAATCACTTTTCCCTAAAATTTCCTCACTTGACCACTACTTGACCATTGGTTGACTACTACTTGACCACTAATTTACCACCCTTTAATCATCACCATATCATTATAACCACTTTTCCCTAAAATTTCCTCACTTGACCACTGCTTGACCACTAATTTACCACCCTTTAATCATCACCATATCATTACAACCACTTTTCCCTAAAATTTCCTCACTTGACCACTACTTGACCATTGGTTGATCACTACTTGACCACTAATTTACCATCCTTTAACCATCACCATGTCGCTACGACCAATTTTCCCTAAAATTTTCCTCACTTGACCACTGCTTGACCACTGCTTTTCCACTAATTTACCATCCTTTAACCATCACCATGTCGCTACGACTAATTTTCCCTAAAATTTTCCTTACTTGACCACTGCTTGACCACTGCTTGACCACTAATTTACCACTCTTTAATCACCACCATATCATTACAATCACTTTTCCCTAAAATTTCCTAACTTGACCACTACTTGACCACTGCTTGACCACTACTTACCACTAATTTACCACCCTTTAAGCATCACCATATCGTTACAATCACTTTTCCCCTAAAATTTCTTCACTTGACCACTTGACCATTGCTTGACCACTGCTTGACCACTAATTTACCACCGAATGATACTACACTATATCCATTACAATCAGCGATCTTTAGCTTTCAAGGTTTCATTTGTAACACGTGTTATGTTAGTGAATAAGCTACTATGAACATCTACATAGCACTAATAACCACCCTTATCAACTAATTTCACTAACCCATACCCACTACTATCCCCACCGCACCTATTCCTTCTATTCGTACTAATGTACACCACCAATGCGCTAACAGTTCAAAATATTTTAACACACCACTCACCCACGTTTTTACAACCCTTTACTTAATGACTTTTCCGTATGCACCCCCTCCACGTCTGTTATGAACCGACCACCGTCACACCCGCCGGAGATTTTCCCACACTTGCTGACGTATAACTCCCCGGTACTACCTTCCAGAATTTTCCACTATGCTGCTACTTATTTAATATGCATTGTATTGTTTATATATGATTTAATAAAAATTATTATATACCTGATAGTGTTTAAACCCGAACCGTCTAGTCTCACCCACGCGCCCACCCCCTCGCCACCACCCCGCACCCCGTCGTTATTTATTTTTATTTTTATTTATTTTATTTTATTTTTTAATAATTAATTAAAAATTTTATACACCCACTCAATAGTTATCTGCCCTTAGAAACATAAAATCTTAGGACTATCGCCCTTAGATATGACCTAGATATCACCCCTTACACCACCCAACTATATGACGGAGGGGGAGTGAAAATCAACCGAGGTCAAGGTCAAATGGTGGAGGCTCCACCAAAATCTAACCGTTTTGCGCTTTTCTAACTACTTATGGCTAAATATCGGCCTTCTTTCCAAATGGAAGATCACATTTAGCGACATATTATTATCCTTCGGCACTGAATCATGAAATCCACGAGGCAGGGAAACTGTCGAAGGACCGTCTCTATCCTAAGGACCGTCTCTATCCTAAGGACCGTCTCTATCCTAAGGACTTCCTCGATCCGAAGGACAGTCTCTATCCGAAGGACAGTCTCTATCCTAAGGACCGTCCTATCCTAAGGATCGCCTCTATCCAAAGGACCGTCTCTATCCGAAGGACCGTCTCTATCCTAAGGACCGCCTCTATCCGAAGGACCGTCTCTATCCTAAGGACCGCCTCTATCCGAAGGACCGTCTCTATCCGAAGGACCGTCCTATCCTAAGGACAGCCTCTATCCGGCGAATTGTGATTATTTATATATTACATATTATTGTGGGCGTTCGCTCGCTTGAACTCAAGTGTAGTTCATGCACGTACTAATATCTCTAGTGCACTGGACAGATCTTTGCGTGTGGATTAGTTTTCCATGTTACCAGTGTCCCTCACCATCAGGCGAAACCACTCCGACTTCTAAGGTACTTGTAATTGACGTCCTCAAATCAAGAACGAGAAGTTAACATATTAGCCCAACTGACTCGTGTAGGGGTTGAACCCGCTACTTCGGCATCAAGAAACCGGAAGTTCAAGAGGGAACAATGTTATCGATTCGGCCATGCCTACCTCCATGGGGAATGTAATGAGAAGGATTTTCTGACAACGAATCGCTACATGCTAATGAGGTCACAATTACATTCTACTTTGGCAATTCATTTGCATCACGTGAGCGCACCTACCATTTCAAGATGAATACACAACAGAGGAGTTGCTGATATTGTGTTATATTATATATTGATATTCCTATTGTGAACCGTCTGAAACAGCGATGTTAAAGCTATAGCATCAGCTTGTCTGCACTTGTTCTCATTACTACATTTGTTATCTAGAGCATGAGATGACAACAGAAATCAATTAAAAGCCTCGATATTTACCTGGTACTTTTAACTGCTTAAGAAACTAGAAACCTGACAATAAGGTGAAGACAATTCACAATTTAATGTTAATAAATCTATGAAGAAAAACAGCTAAAGGGTGTTCATGAGCCACGAAAGGTAATTATTTAGTACAATGAACTATGAATGCCAAATACGCACCCATTGTTATATTTATATGTGGTAAAAGTCATATTTATTTGAGTGAAAAGAAGTATACTAGAAATGGCAAGCTAGAATAGAACAATGGCTAATACGCTTGTCTACCAGCCCGGAGGTCATGATTTCGAATCCGCATTAAGACCGTGATGTTTGTACAGTGACTTGTTCTCCCAGGTAGACCCAGCCTAAAATGAGTACCAGAAAATATCCCGAGAAGTAAAGGCCACCAATGCGATGTTGACCACGTCACTGACAGATTGCCGATTGGTCTATACATCTATAGGACTAGCACGGGTCGGGTCGGAAACGGGTCATTTATGTATTTTTTTTTTTTTTTAAATACGGGAAATGAAATGTAGAAGTCTGTTAGGTCGAGTAAACCCTTGTACAATAGCTAACACAGCCAAGGAATTCTACCAGTCACGCAGACCTCCCACGTCGGCTACTAACGCTAGAGACGATCGTGGTGACAGTAGCCACAGGGAAGAACAAGGTTCAGGCTAAGAAGGCCCATTTTCTTACTGCATGAAACTGTCACCAAAATGCTCCCCCACGACAAGGTCAAATCGATCAAGTGACAAACAAACATTCCGCGGTTATAGTTTACCTAGACACACTGCCACCTTTGCACATTCTACAGTTTTGTTAACCGAACACCACGGGTCGTTTAACTCGTAGCTGACAATAAAACACACATGGCAGTTTAACACTTATATATCAATAAATCATAGCAAATACCCTCGATAATAGCAGTTATTAAGCTCCCAGGCCTTGCACCCACGCTTGGAGACATCAATGTATGATCGAGATAACTGCCTATTGCCTTCCGGGATGGCAACAACGTCATCGCCATTCTCCAGATTGAACGTGTCGTACTAGAATGAACAACTCAAACGACCGGTTCGTGCTATAACAACAACAGTAACAACAACATGCGAGAAGATTAAACAGACGAGCAGTGTCTAATGACAGTAAAGTCAACTTTATTAATATAACAGACGACAGGGAAGGTTAGAGAGCCATGATAGTCGACGTCTGCTCCAGAGCAGGCCCTGTAGAAAATGAAGGGAAAAACAGGAGGACGACGACGACGAAGGAGATGAAGAATAAGAAGGAGAAGACGAAGACGAAGGAGATGATGAAGAAGAAGAAGAAGAAGAAGAAGAAGAAGAAGAAGAAGGAGAAGAAGAAGAAGAAGAAGAAGAAGAAGAAGAAGAAGAAGAAGAAGAAGAAGAAGAAGAAGAAGAGAAAAAGAAGAAGAAGTTGATGAGGAAGAAGTAGAGAGGAAAAAGAAGAGGAGGAAGAAGAAGAAAAGAAGCAGATAATGGTCATGAAAGAAAGAAAGAAAGAAAGAAAGACAGAAAGAAAGAAAGAAGAAAAAAGAATGAGCAAGAAAGAAAGGAAGAAAGAAAGAAAGAAGAAAAAAGAATGAGCAAGAAAGAAAGAAAGAAAGAAAGAAAGAAAGAAAATGTTTGAAACCACAATAGTGAGACTTTAATGTGATGATGACACTTCCTGATGATATTTATGACCTTCCCCTGCACACCACCTCCCCCTTGATGTTTGAGTAACTGATACGGAATGTCAGAAATGCCATAGTGTACTTTATTTCTGTGTAAGACTACATGCACATGAGACTCAGAGTTGATCATATCAGAATATCATATCCGCAGGGTGAAATATGTCAAGTGCATTTGAAAGTCAGGTCTTAGTCAGATATGACTGAGCTACCGTATAACAGTAGACGGTACTACCTGGTCTCTGTTAGCGCCGAACGTTGGGCGACGCTTACCAAACCCGACACCCCACATTGTGCCAACGGCTTCGGGCGGAAGAGCGCAATTGGGAGGGTACAAGCCTTACCCTGGTGCGAGGAAATGCAAGCTAAAGACAAAATTGTCATGGCAGGGCAGACCAGGCCCTAAGCCTTGGTTGGCGACTGGTCTAGGATCGAAGCTCCGACAGTCGGACAGTTAGAGCATTGCTTTGCTGATCCGGCAGCTTCTGCAGCTTGTCTTGTTCCAGATGTAGGGGTGTTACCTTTCCTCTGGAGTGAACTAGGCGGGCCGAGAGAGGGATCATGCTGCATGGGCAACACATGATCTCTATATTTTAGCCCAGGCTTTGTGCTATGGAGAGGCAATAACTCCATCCCTGGTCTTAACTGGTCTCGGAATCAAAACGAGAGGCAACTGTTACGGGTTATAAGTCCTTGTCAGTTGGCGTAGACATGGGGCGCCACGCGTTGCCTCTGACGGTGGGAGACACCTATAGGTGTCACTGATCAGCTACCGCCCGCCTCAAGCTGGGCAGCCCCCAGCCAATTGGGTGCTGATCCGCCACAGCCTGCCTGCTTCAATGGGTGCTTGGGGCTAGGACAAAATCTGAATCGCAGGCTGTAAAACCAATGCACCAGGTACAAACAAAAATAAAAATAGAAACCTCAAGCTACGGCTTGCAACCTGGAACGTGAGAACCATGTGTCCAGGATTTTCCACTGACTTGACCAATATTGACGATGTGAGAAAAACGGCTGTGATTGATGCCGAACTCAATCGTCTTAACATTGATATTGCTGGCCTGCAGGAGACTCGCCTCGCTGAGGAAGGGTCACTCAGGGAAAACAACTACACCTTTTTCTGGAAGGGTAGAGGGCAGGCAGAAAAAAGGCAACACGGTGTGGGCTTTGCAGTGAAGAATTCGCTACTGGGAATGATTGAAATTCCAGCAGGAGGAAATGAAAGACTATTATCCCTGCGCTTGGCAACCTCTTTTGGGTTTGCCACCATTATTACTGCATATGCACCGACACTCGATTCCTCTGATGATGTGAAGGATTTGTTCTATGAGGAGTTAGACTCCGTGATCAAGGCAGTTCCAAAATCTGACTACATTTATATGCTCGGTGATTTCAATGCTCGTGTGGGCAAGGACTCAAGTTCATGGCCAGTGTGCCTTGGAAAATACAACATCGGTCGCATGAATGAAAATGGGCAAAGGCTGCTGGAGCATTGCACCAGTAATGACCTATGTATTACAAACTCTTTTTTTAAAACAAAAGAGATGCATAAGGTCACATGGAAACATCCAAGATCCGGCCATTGGCACCAGCTGGACTTCATCATCACACGGAGACAACATCTGAACCATATATCATTGACTCGTAGTTACCACAGTGCTGACTGTGATACGGATCATTCTTTGGTTGTTGCAAGGGTTAGACTGAGACCAAAGAGAATCTACACAGCTAAACACAAATCTAGCCCCAGGATTAATATTATTAATACTCATGATCCTGAAAAGTGCTTTCAGTTTCAACAGCAACTTGAAGATGCTTTCACTGATACACCAGAAAATTGTACAGTAAATGAAAAGTGGGGTCAAATTAAGGAAACTCTTTATAAAACTGCCGTAGGGGTTTACGGCACTGTGGATCATAAGAGGCAGGACTGGTTTGCGGCCAACAGCGAGACTCTGCAGCCCCTGATTGATAAAAAGAAGAAAGCTCTCTTAAGAAACAAGGAAAGACCAACGCGTAACACTCTGAGTGAGCTAAGGCAAGATAGGAAGGATGTGCAAAAGGCTGCCAGGCAGTGTGCAAATGATTATTGGATCAAGTTATGTGAGTCCATTCAAATCGCAAGTGATAAGGGAGACATAAGAAGCATGTATGAAGGAATAAAGAAAGCCTTGTGGTCCAGTGATCAAAAGAAGTGCACCATTGAAAACCTTGACTGGAGAAGTCATCACTGATAAGAAACAGCAGATGGACAGATGGGTAGAGCACTATTTGGAGCTTTACTCAAGTGAGACCAAACTAGCGGATGATGCCCTCAACGCCATAGAGGCTCTACCAACTCTTGACCACCTGGACACACTTCCCACCATAACAGAAGTTAAGTGTGCTATAAATGAACTTGCATCTGGCAAGGCTCCAGGTAAGGATGGGATTCCAATAGAGGTTATCAGGAGTGGGCAAGACACACTCACTATACAGATCCACCAGCTAATAGAGCTATGCTGGCGTGAAGGACAAGTCCCACAGGATTTCAAAGATTCAAGCATCATAACACTGTACAAGAACAAGGGCGATCGGAGCGACTGCAACAACTATAGGGGTATCTCACTTCTGTGTATTGTTGGAAAAGTATTTGCCAGAATTGTTCTGCGCAGACTTCAAGTCCTAGGAGATCAAGTCTACCCCGAATCACAGTGTGGCTTTCGACAGAACCGGTCTACCACTGATATGATATTCTCATTGCGACAAATGCAAGAAAAATGCCGTGAACAGAATCAACCACTGTTTATTGCCTTCATCGACCTCACAAAGGCATTTGATTTGGTCAGTCGTGAGGGTCTGTTCAAGGCACTAAAGAAGATTGGCTGCCCACCAACTCTTCTGTCCAATGTGGAATCGTTCCACACAGGCATGAAGGGTATAATCAAGTTTGATGGTGCAACTTCTGAAGAATTTGAAATCAAGAGTGGAGCTAAGCAAGGTTGTGTACTAGCTCCCACCCTCTTTGGAATATACTTTTCACTTCTACTGAAATATGCATTTCGTGATCAGGATGGTGGTATATACATTCACTCACGCTCAGATGGCGGCCTCTACAATGCTCAGAGATTGAAGGCTAAGACCAAAATTAGGAGGGTACTGATCAGAGAGTTGCTTTTTGCAGATGATGCTGCAGTTACGACCCACTCTGAGGAAGAATTGCAATGTCTACTATCTGCATTCTCCAATGCTTGTTCTGAATTTGGTTTAACAATTAGCAAAAAGAAGACACAGATTATGTCACAAGGTGCACATGAGGTACCATCAATCTTTATTGACGACGCCGAACTAGAGATAGTAGACCATTTTACATATCTAGGATCAGTGGTAAATAGCAAATTATCCCTAGATCAGGAAATCAACATCCGGATTGGTAAGGCAGCAACAACAATGAACAGGTTAAGAAAAAGAGTCTGGGAGAACAGGAAGCTTACTGCCAAAACAAAAGTCCTTGTCTATCAAGCCTGTGTCCTTAGTACTCTTCTCTATGGCAGTGAAACCTGGACAACTTACTCACACCAAGAGAACAATTTAAACAGCTTTCATATGCGGTGTCTGCGAAGAATTCTTGGTATTAAGTGGCAAGACAAAATCACAAATACTGAAGTATTGGAAAGATCAGGTTGTGTGACAGTTTATTCCATGCTCAGTCTTCGTAGACTTAGATGGATAGGACATCTTAGGAGGATGGATGATGGTAGAATACCAAAGGATATCTTTTTTGGTGAATTACAGATGGGTAAGAGATCTCAGGGTCGGCCTCTACTACGATACAAAGATGTGTGTAAGCGGGACATGATTGATACAGGCATTGATAATGCACATTGGGAGCAAGTCGCCGCTGAACGTGTTGCATGGAGGGCAAATATCAGAAATGGAATAAAGTCAAAGGAGAAAATTATTGCAGAAAAGTCACACACCAAGCGTTTGAGACGTAAGATGGTGCATGATGGTGGAAATGACCACGTGTTCACATGCACCCACTGTGAACGGACATTTACAGCGCAAATTGGCCTTATCAGTCACACTCGCTACCGCCATAGTTAAAAGTTATTATGCCTTTTTAAAGCACAAACTATCGTCTGTCAAGACGGCAAGGTGCCAATGGAATTTGAAGCACTGAGGTGTTTAATACGCTGGTATTCACAATAATACAGGTGATTCAGGAGGTGCATAGTGCAGTGGTTAGAGCTCTTACCTGCAGAGCTCGTGATCTTGCAGTCTAATCCCCTTTGAGACCGGGATTCAGATTTTGTTAATTAACCTAGACTTCCAGGTAAACCCAGCCTATAGGAAATGTTCTAGGAAATTTTATTGGAAGTAAAAGCTGCTGGCCTGATGTAGACCACATCACCCATTTAGTGACGATTGGTCTTTCACAATACGGTGACAACACCAAATACCACTTTTGCTCCAAGGCGTGGTTAAGGATCCTTTACATTTTCATATTGCAGTGATTTAACATTTGAAAGGTTCGCAATATATACGTTTTTTTTTTTTTTGCATATCCTATTTAGAGGACATCGCTGTCAACACCAGCACTGCTGTTGTTGATGTCTTGGCAAGTTTACGTTCAGTAGCTTAATAAATACGTTAGCGTTGTTAAATTGTTTACCAACGAACACGCGTACACACCTACGCATACACAATGATTCACACACGCACAAGAGACATACCGTCACAAGCAGGCTCGTAAATTAGCACACGTCACTTGCGCGGAGTTCACAACATGTTTGGCTAGAGTAGTAAAGACATGCTTGGCACACTTGCAAATGCGATTAAATACGAAGAAAAGGAAATGATCAAGAGACACGCATAGTTAAACACATGTACATACTGGCGGAGGTAAATAAAGCAAAGACAGACACATACTTACCGATGTACAGACAGCCAGCCAGCCAGCCCGCCAGCCCGCCAGCCCGCCAGCCAGACAGACAGACAGACAGACAGACAGCCAGCCAGACAGACAGACAGACAGACAGACAGACAGACAGAGATATAGAGCTGTTATGATTTACTTCTCTTTATTCCTCTCTTCTCATTTACATTCCCTTCTCCGGTTTATATTTCCTTTGCAGAACGTTGCAATCAACCCCGGGTCATCCCCTATGCAGTTTTACGTTAAGTAGTTTGCTAATGATTTTTGAACGAGAAGTCAAGGTTAAAGTTGAACAGACCGGTGTGTGGAATGAACCCCCTACTTCGTTGTCAGCACACAGGAAGTGTACGTGCGAGCGAGATAAACCTCTCGGCCGAGTGGACCTCTAGTGAACTATCTAGCTTTATAATATGGTCCTTCAGAATTGGTTGACTACATTGAAGTCAGCTCCCTCAATCGTTTCGCAGCACCGAGTCTTAAAATGGGCACCCAACTTTGCCCAATGTCGGGGAAAGGAAAGGAAACGGGAAATAAAACCGGCTGCCTACATTCATAATATTGTCTTTTAAATTAACACACCTATAATAGTATTTGTCACAGGAGCCATTTACCTTTCACCATATAAGGAAATACTTGGTTGTCACAACACATAACCTCGCGTGATGGTGACTACTATCAACACTGAAATGTTCTCTTTTACCCTACAGAAAGTAGGTAGCAGATAAAGACATTTGAATAACGAAGACACAAACAATAGATTGCACGACTTTATGCCTGGAATATTTCACTGCATCTCCTCGGTTACCTACTGCAGAATTCACACAAAAAGTAAAATAAAACTAAACAAAATCCTTCAAGCTGTAATATACATATGGTTCGCCAACAGAATGTCAATGTCTAACACGTAATTTTAAACTGTCATGTATGTATGCGCGGTCTCTCTGGCTGAGGGGTTACAACACTTTCTCCCGTAATCCCGTTTATCAAGCAGAAGAGTCTCGTAGCGGACGAGAACTGGGGAGCGGTCGACCCCCGCTGGTGGACTTGCGGGATACTGAGCCGGCGCTCAGAAAAGCAATGGAAACTACTGAGTTAACTTGCAAGAAATCAACATACAGCTGAACGATGCTGCTGTTGGCGCGATTGTCCATGTAAAGGATATCCACACAAAACAATGTATGTATGCATTTGGTTAGGGTTTATGTGTGTGACTTCTGCAGTATGTACTTTGGACGAGATGCAGCGAAGATATGCCCGGCAAATAGATCTGTGCAATCTATTGTTTGTGTATTCGTATATGCAAATTCACTACGGCAAAACATTGTTTTGAGATAAAAGACATGTCTGAGCTTACAAACACAAAGACATCAGAAATACAAATCAGTCCATTAGGTAAGATAATGTGGAAATATAGGCTATTTCTGCAAGAAGGTATAGATAAAAATAATAATAAATATGAAGGGTGACGATAAATAAACGGAAAATTTACTAGTTTTATTTTCATTGACATCGTCCGAAGTGCCACTTCATTGATGTATCCTTTCTCTATTAACACTACAGCATTAGCATGTTTATAATGCCGGAGATCAGAATACAAAGACACAAAGTAAAATAAACAGCAAGCAAAGTATGAAAATAGCTATTTTACATACTAAGAAAAGTTGAAGACTACGAAGACACATGATCCCCTATACAACAGCTGCAACACTCTTGTTATTCAGGACATGATTATGTGTGCGTTTTGCCAAAACTTACTACATGGTGTATTTTTAATGACTGGGGTTTTTGAAAATATTACCGTTCCAAGTTTTGTATTCATCTTTTATGTTGCATGAACACCACAGAGGGTGAATGCAAAACTTGGAACGGCAATATTTTCAAAAACCTCAGTCATTAAAAATACACGCTATTCATTAATATTTTATAGCATTTAGTTATTAGCGGATCTAGGTCCCCATTTACTATAACATTTTATCTAATATAGTAGTTAATTATTTGTTGATCATGACACTATTTACTACAATATCTTTAAATAAAAGAAATGAATAAAGCAGAGGTTCCAAAACCATGGCCCGCGGGCAAGTTGTGGCACCCCAGCTTTCAGAAAGTGGCACGCGTTATTTAATATAATATATTTTAATAATTTCAAAAATACACTCTGAGCGCCCCGTCAGCGTGCGATAATTTATTCTGCTCGTGGTTGTTATGTTCAGATATTATCGAATGCGCCTGTTCAGTAAGCAAGGAAACGTTATGAAGTTCCCATACCCAGCCTTGTCGACCAATCAGAGTGCGCAAGACGCCATGTTGTTGTCTGTTACAACTGTTTAGCAGAGTCGGTAGTATTGTGTTGAAATTAGATTGTTTAAAATAAAAATGTGCCGTTAAAGCCTATAAACATGAGTATGGAAAATGTAAAATCAAACAATGGTAAAAAGCGAAAATGTGAAGACGTTGCTTGTCGTGAATTCAACGAAGACTGGACGGAGAAATTTATGTTTATGCCTAGCCGTAGTGGTAAACCAGTTTGCTTAATCTGGGGATTTTGTGTTTCTGTTATAAATAAATTTAATCTGGAACGACACTTCACGACCACACATTCAGACTTAAATGCTCATTATCCGATCAATTCGGAGATAAGAAAAGATTTCACAGCTAAAAAAAGAAAGTTCTCTGACCAGGCAGCAGTCATTTTTCACCAAGGCTAAGGAACAGAGCAAGAGTGTTATTGTTGCGTCGTACTAAGTCGTTCTTCTGTTGGCTCGCACAAAGAAGCCGTTCACCGATGCAGAAGAAATAATCAAGCCTTCTCTTAAATTGCTGCTAGAAAGCTTGGCGATAAAAAGTGTGAAACAAAATTTGATCAGATTCCTTTGTCTAATAATACCATGGCCAGGCGCGCTGAAGAATTGGCCAACGATGTTCATCGTCAAGTAGCAGCACATATCAAAAATTGTAAATTTTTTTCACTGAAATTTCTGACACAACTCATGTCGCAGTTTTTGTTCGAGCAATAAACGATAATTTTGAAGTCATTGAAGAACTTCTAGGACTTGAATCGATGCATGCAACTACCAAAGAAACTGATCTGTTTGAAACTCTGAAGATGTATGTAGACAAAAACAACATAAAATGGACCAAATTGGACAGTGTATGCACCGACGGTGCTCCGGCTATGACGGGTAAAATGTCTGGATGTCTAGCATTATTGGAACAGTTTCTTGACCGCACTATATTAAAATATCATCGTATCATTCACCAAGAATCTCTGTGTGGAAAGACATTAAATCTGAAACATGTCATGGATGTTGTTCTGACATGTGTGAACAAAATTCGAAGTAAGGCGCTTAACAGGCGTGAGTTCAGATAGTTTCTATCAGACTTGAACTAGGAATACGGTGAGCTACTGTTACACTGTGATGTCAGATGGCTATCTAAAGGGAAAGTTCCGTCACGTTTCTGGGCACTGAAAAATAGTGTCCTTCTGTTTCTGTCTGAAATAAATGAATTGCCTACAGAACATGAATGTCTGCTAAACGATGATTGGCTTAATGACCTGGCATTTTTGGTGGACATCACGTCTCATTTACACTCTTTAAATGCGAGGATCTAAGGGGAAAAAATAAACTATTCACAAATTTGTG
>JACEFZ010028492.1:0-147500 GCA_014155875.1 Cepaea nemoralis
TCCGTCCTACTAACTAAGCACTTCCAGTGGTAAGACCAAGACCTATGCCGTGTTGTAAGAGGATCACATTCACTCTATGTCAAAGGATTCCGCTTGCCAGAGATCCCACTGTCCAAGGATCACGTTTACTAGAGATCCAACTGTCCAAAGATCACTTTTACGAGAGATCCCGCTGTCCAAAGATCCCGTTTACGAGATCCCAATAATGTCGTGTCCCTTATCAATATCCTGGAGAATCCACCAGCTTCCGTCCAACACACTCCTGCAGTTCATGGACACCTTTTCCTCTCTCTCTCTCTCTCTCTCTCTCTCTCTCTCTCTCTCTCTCTCTCTCTCTCTCTCTCTCACTGTCGTACTATGCCCCCTCTCATACTTACCCAACGCAACATATTCAACAACTCTTGCTTCCAAAAATTAATAAAGATTAATTTATTAAAGAAAAGTGTAACGTATATGAGACGTGTATGCGAAGAAAATGTGTGATGTGTTCTATAATGTGTGGAGGATCGGACCCTCAGATAATAGCATAGTCAATTCATCATTGCAAGGACACACCACAGCACGTTAAGTCAGAACAAGTCCATCTCACCCAGTGCTGTATCCCTCCTGCCGGACCCCGACTGTCATCTGTAGCTACCTGGTAATCCATCTTCCTGATCATCCGAAATAGATACTGTTTGTAATTACAGCTGATCATGAACCGGTTGCACACTACACATTATACGTTCCTATCGTTCCTAAAAACTGTACGAATCCTTTGTTGTGTGTCCTTAAGTATCACTGTTATTGTTAATATACTTGATCCTAACTAGTGTCTATAAAGTCTCAAGTATGATGTCTTTTGTAATATTTCACTGAAATCTATCACACCATGTGACTTACATTTTAATGTTCTCGTTCCTTTAACAATGTTTGTATGATGTGTGACATATCAACAATCATCACCCATCCTAGGTGAACCTTAACACACAGGAATCGTTATATTGGTTTGCTCTTCTGAGCATTGTTATGGTGGACCCTCCTGATTATGAGTCCAGCGTAAACATAACACCATCTTTCTTCTCGGACGTTATTCATTTTCCGTAAGAAACATTTGAGTGTCCAACTTGTGTTCTTTCGAATTGGATTTGAGCTTGTTTCAAAACCAGTGTTGAGCTTCCTCGTAACTGGCAGGGAACCTGTTAGAGAAACAACACATCTGGTGATAGCACTAGTCACTGATCCTACCGGCTGAGTGTAAGCCTATGTTATTTTTCAGCTACTAAACTCTGTCATAGAGCATATTAGCTCCTCACCTACGTCCGAATCAGGCTATGACAAGGAAAGACCCATAAACAGAGTGCAAAACTTCAGTGGGCAAACCACTGAAAGATACCCCCCCCCCTCCCCATTGGACACTTTCCCCATCTCCCAACCCATCTTAAATCTCTCCAAATATCACCCCGCTATCCTATTCATCCTAGCAGAGCCAATAATCACTTCACTACTCTAACTAGTTTTAACCATGCTACTGCCTAAATTAATTAGGACCAATTATACACTATGAACTACCTTAAGCAAAACTGCAGTTCGATCAAATCACATCTACATTTGCCATGACAGGCACGTGTAAAATTAAATTAACTTAATTCGCACACTGTAGACATTATTCCACTCCCTAACTGCAGTGCCAAAGCACGTCCGCCTAAATCACCTGTTTGAGTTACACTGTCTCCCCAAATCATGTTTTTCTCCAAACAGCCTTGAATTGTTCACGTGACGTTGTTGGTGTCCTCCAGGATCTCACTACAAATCTCACTACAAGCTTTTGGAATGGAATCATGGCACTTGGGAGACTGCTGCCAAAGACTGAAATTCGTGGTGTACATCATTGCACAAGGATGCAGTCACTTGTGAAGCAACGAGGACTGCAAGAGCTGTGAAGAAAATGCTGGACAGAAAAACCACTGCAGGAAAGCCTCCACCTGGAATGTCAAGCATTCTTTGCCCACATTGTCAAAGAACATTTCGAACCAAAATAGGCCTTACAAGCCATCTTAGAACTCGCGGCTCCATACTTTCAATTTATTATTATTATTATTTATCATTATTATCATTGACATGGTGCATGCCTCCAACTACATCACAATCCACCTGCTGGTAACTGCATCACGAACACCGTTCAGCAAAATTCGTCATCCACAGTGACCATATCACATCAGGAAAAGGCTTAAACAGGGATTTAAGAGCAAGATGACCCACTTCATTGCACGGGGTGTATTCCCATATGGCACAGTCCCTTTCCGCAGCGTGGCCTACTGAAAGCGTCACACAAAGCACTAACTCTGTAGTTCCAGCGACAACCCCCAGGAGCCACCAAGAAAATCTCACTCTAAAACGAAAGTCGTAGCCCGGAATCGAAACCCTTACCTTCGGAGAGCTGGGTCGGGTGATGTAACCACTTCACAACGAAGACTTCCATTGGGAAACAGGTGTTATGGAAGGAAGAGCTCCTGGGACAGGAGGCAGTGGTCGAGCAGAAAGTGAAGGAAACACCACACTGCAGAAAACCTTCAATGAGGAACCTTGGGAAACAAGAAGTGGTAATGAAGAAACATGAGGAACAAGAAGTGGCAATGAAGAAACATGAGGAACAAGACCTGACAATGAAGAAAGATGAGAAGAAGAAGTGGCAATGAAGAAACATGAGGAACAAGAAGTGGCAATGAAGAAACATGAGGAACAAGAAGTGGCAATGAAGAAACATGAGGAAGAAGAAGTGGCAATGAACCTTGACGAGATCAACGTTCTGTATAACAAGCCTGCATGATGATGATGGTTATTATCAAACAACACATACCAACAAACACAGAAACATACACACGCACAAAGACAGACACGCGGTAGGCGGTAGGCTTTTTGTGGAGACAATGGCTGCGGTCACAGACCAGTATAATCACTGCCAAGAAGGAAAGTAATGGCAAATTACCTTCTTTAGATATGTCTACACAATGGGCGGATCGACGAAATGAAGGAGTTGAAACCGTCAGCTTTACCAGAACGAAAACACAATTCAAAACACGGACGTTGAGGTTAAAGCCTACATCAGCATTAGAGATGGCTAGACATCCACACAAGTCAAAGAAATTATGGAGTTGAGTGGAGCTGAGTTGAGCTGAGTAGAGTTGAGTTGAGTTGAATTGAGTGCAGTTGAGTTTAGTCTAGTTAACAGCCAACATCACATCAGTCAGGACATTCCCATCAGTGCTCCGTCCTCATCTTTCACACTGTTCTGATGCGCAAAATAATTATTTATTTTGGTCTGTCCAACAGGTGGTAATCGTCTTGAGCTGGTGTTTGTGGCTTTCTGGTTGGTTTCATCATTTTTTTTTTTTTTTTTTTGATGGCATGTAAACATACTTCATTGACACTTGGCTTGGTTGTTATTGTATTATTACTTTATTTCCATTTGTTTGCGATACGGTTGGTTATTGTGTTTACCTGGACTGAGGTCCTTCTCAGGTATGTATATGTATTTGTTTGCATGGTGTGCCTTAAAGATCTGAGAGTGCAAGTTTGGTTCATTATATGCTGTTATGTCCTGCACGAGGCATAATGTGTCTTACAGACAGGACTATCATGTCTTACAGACAGGACTACCATGTCTTACAGACAGGACTATCATGTCTTACACACAGGACTATCATGTCTTACACACAGGACTACCATGTCTTACAGACAGGACTATCATGTCTTACACACATAACTATAATGTTTAGTCATGTAATTAAAATATTTCAAAGGGACGTAATAGAATGTGTTATTTCAAGGGGCATTACTAAAAGTATCATAACTGTGTTATGTATTTTAAATAGTTGTAGCATTTATCGTATTTTTTAATAAATTTTTTTCACTAACTTAAACAACGGCAATTTAATGTTTGTAACACTAACAATTTTAAGAGACGTTAAAGACTTTGTGAACACAATGGCTTTATTTTAGATGTTTGAGAATTTTCTAATGCATTTAATTATTACTCTTAGATATATAAATTAATAGTGTTATTCTCTCAATGGCGGTCTTTGTGGTGCTTCAACAATGAGAAATATTTTTTACAGCCTGTTATGCAGGCCAAAATAAAACAACAAGAAGTTAGTTTCACATACTTGCAGGACGTCGCTGTAAGCATCAGCATTTTTTGGCCAATCAGATTGTTATTTGAATTCGTTCAGACTCCTCGTTTATTTCTTTGTTTATTCGTCGGTTCCGTGGTGCAGGTTTTACGGGCGCAGTTCGTATTCCCGCATACATGCTTTCCCAACACAATTATGGGAAATTTGGCAGCAGACCCTCTTACGTTGGTATTTTATGAAATGGTTTATGTGCCGGTCGTCCAGAAAGCAGTGGCATACTACTTAACGTAAACTTGCCCAGGATTCACGAACAGCCAAAAAATGCTGTGGTTGACCCCTACGTCCTGTAAAGATATTATGCAACAACTTTGTTTTTATTTTTTGTATTTTAAGTAATAACTACTTCGGTCAAAAGGAGCTAAGGTAACAACCGTCTGGAACATGGCGTGGGGGAGAAATGGTTCAGATCTCATCCAATGCACAGACAGTCCTAGGTTCGCTTCCGGCCTCAATCATTCGTTTCACGAATATATTTGGATCAGAAGCCGAGAGACGTCGCGGCGAGAGGTCGCCGCTGTAGCTACGGAGCGACGATTTAACAGGCCATTAGTTGCTGTTTTCAGGAATGAACGAACGAACGAACGAACAAACTTTATTTTCAAAGTAAAATGAAGAATCACATTCGCTGGGCTGGTCATTTGAATTACATGCCAAATCACAGGCTCCCTAAATGAATTTTTTTACGGCGAGCTGCGTTGTAGTAAACGCTCCCAAGGCGGCCAGAGGAAACACTTTAAAAACACCCTGAAAATCTCACTACAAGCTTTTGGAAATCATCATGGCACTTGGGAGACTGCTGCCAAAGATCGAAATTTGTCGCGTACATCATTGCACAAGGGTGCAGTCATTTGTGAAGCAACCAAGACTGCAAGAGCTTTGAAGAAAAGACTGGACAGAAAAAAACAACTGCAGGAAAACCTCCGCCTGGAATGTCAATCATTCTTTGCCCACATTGTCAAAGAACATTTCAAGCCAAAATAGGCCTTATCAGCCATCTTAGAACTCACGGCTCAATACTTTCAACTCCACTGGATGAAATGAATGGTCATCATCATTATTGATGGACAAACAATATTTTCAAAGCGTTAAGAATTAGTCACTCAAGCCCAGGAGAATGACCGAGCTATTTAGGATTAAACCTGATCCAATGAAGTGGATCTTCTTACCATTAATTACATTTGTGTGTGTGTTTGGGAATGTTTAATGATGTTATTTTCAGAAACCGTTTTCGCAGATAGCAAAGCATGTCATGACAGGTCAAGTCATATAGTGTCAGGTCATGTCATATTTTGTCATGTATATCATGTGATTAGGGTAGCGGGGTAAGGGTATCCCCTATCAAAGGAGAAGTAAGGCGCCTCCTTCCCTCCGCTAGCCTACGGGACACCCTTGGGCAAGGTGGAGTACCCGTTTAGCCCCCCGATCAGGGTTACGTGAAGCCATGTGTGCAGGTGGTGGATGAAGATGGAGAGCAGCCGACAGATAGTTGTAGGTTATGGTCTCCACCTTCACGACGGTAGGCAGAGGATCTCCTTTATTGAGGAGACAATGGCTACGGTCACTGACCAGTATGGTCACTGCTAGGAAGGAAAGCAATGGCAAACTACCTTCTTTACACATGCCAAGAAAATCATGTTGTGTTCACTTATCGATAATCAGAGAAACGGCGTAAATGGGTGCTCCATAGGAGCAGCCTCGCCCGGTAGGGATAGTCATGCGCACCAGGTGACTCCAGACCGTCAACAAAAAATCGTAAACTGATCAGAGACATTAGACGTAGACAATCACAATTTTTTGGGCATGTTATGAGAAAAAATGATTTGGAGAACTTGGTGACAACTGGTAAGATCGAGGGGAACAGACCAAGGGGAAGACCTAGAAACAAGTATCTGGATGGCTTGGCCTTGTGGCATGGTCGAGACAGAAACACGGAACTGATCCACGACTCTGTTGATCGAGTGAGATGGCAGAACATGACCGCCCTCGCTTACCGGCATGGCACATGATGGATGGATATCATGTGATATCACGTCAAGTCATGCAATACCATGTCATGACACGTCAGGTCACGCAATGCCATGTCATGGTGTATAATTCATTTCATGTCATTACATGGCATGCCAAGTTATGTCGTATTGTGTCATGTCGTGTCAGCTCATGCAATGTCATGTCAAGTCATGCAATGCCATTTCATGTCAGGTCACATATTGCCATGTCCTATCATGTCAGATCACACAATATCATGTCGTATCGCTAATTTCGTATCGTTCATTTCGTATCAAGCAATGTCATGTCAGGTCATGTCAAATCGTGTCATGTCCTGTCAGGTAATGCAATGCCGTGTCATGTCATGTTATGTCAGGTCAAGCAATGCCATGTCATGTCGTATCATTCATATCATGCCATGTCATGTCAGCTCACCCAGTGCCATGTCATGTCAGCTCACCCAATGCCATATCATGTCATGCAACAGTACAAAACCTGCTATGTTGAACTTACCCCTCCTCATATTTGCCTCATGCTAACAATCGGAATCTTTGTACGACGACATGGCTTCACCCAACCTTCCACATCCACAGGATGGTTTGTGAACCCCGCCTGTAACATGAACTCGGTAGCTCGAGCGACGACCCCAAGGAATCTCCGAGAAAAGTTCGTATGGATTAGCTTTCTCTATTACCAGCGTCCCCCTCCGTCTGGCGAATTCACTCCGACTTCATAGGTACTTGTAATCCACATCTCCAAGTCAAGGACGAGTTGTCAACATTCTAGTCCATCTGACCGGTGTAGGTTTTGACCCGCTACCTGGTCATCAGCACACCGGAAGTTAATCATTCGGCCACGCTGACCGCCTCCTTATTGTCAAACAATATAAAATGACACAAAGTAGTGCAGCTTTACATAACAAAGTTAAGACATCTGTACAGATCCGAACGGTGAGGTGAGTAGGCACGTTTTCTCTATTAACATTTTTTTCAATTAAACATTTTCTTCAACTAACATTCTTTTCAATTAACAGTTTTTTAATTCTCATTTTCTCTTCATTGCTTCCATTTTTCCATGCTTTTGTTCTTCTCGTCCTGTCGTCAACTTCTGATGTAGTTACAGGAGATCTCCTTGACTGTATGTTGTGTTTGTGAATGTGTTTGTTTGCTGATGAAGGCTAATCGTCGCAACGTTCTGTATGTGTCTTAACTCTGTTATGTAAAGCTGCACTACTTTGTGTCATTTTATATTGTTTACACTTTCACAGCTTTACAGCAGTTCCACCAAATTTTATCCTTATTGTCAAGAACGGCAAGTCCTAGTTACATTAGTAATGTCCTGTTGTGTCGCTGTGTCACGAGCATAATTGGGATACGTCCACGAAAGTAAGGCGGTGTTTATTGACAATGAGTTCTTCATCTGTTATGAGAATGTTGTAGTATTTTGTGGTAAGGATTTTGGTGGGATGGAGATGGAGCGAAATTAGGGAGGGACCGACGGTTGGAGAGGGGAATAACAGAAGGGAAAGAGCTATAAAGAAGAGTAGTGGAGTATTAGGAGAAGGGCTTATGTGAGACAGGAGGGGTGGATAGATTGGGATGGAGGGGATGATTGTTAGGAGGGTCAAGAGAGAGGAAGGGAGTTAGGAATGAAAAGAGGGAGATAGTGGAAATGACAGAGAAGAGGTGGGGGAATCAAGTAAGGAAAGAGGAGTAACGTATGCAAACACCGGGCCAGAAGGAGGCAAAGTGATGAAGTGAAATTAAAGGAGAGAGAATTAGCCATAATGATAATAATAATAATAATAATAATAATAAGTCTTTATTTTCAAAGGGTTAAGAATTGGGCACGCAGGCCCGTCTGACATTCTGCCCTTCTTCTCTATTTCCTCTCATACATTCTTTCATTCAACATCACTTATGAAGCAACTTTTGACAACAAAAGAACATTAAAACGCATGAAAAATAATCAATAACAAATGACTCACTGAGGCAGTGTTTAACATGGGCATTATAAATACCTAAGGAGGGTGTAACGTGCCATACTTAAGGGAATGTTTTTGGCTAGTTGTCGTTTGAGATAAGTTACCATTATTGTCTATTTTGTGTTATTTGTTATGGGGGCATGTAGTCTGTACTAAGGTAGTGTTCAAACAGGTTGCGAATGTATGTATCATGATTGGTGGTGTCTTTGATTTCTTGTGGAAGATTGTTCCACAACTGAGCGGCAGAGTATGCTAAGCTTGTTTTATATAAGTCTATCCTAGGTTTAGGGACATGAAGTATATTTAGTCGTTCGCTATGTCTAGCGTTATATTTAAACAATGGCCAAAGGTAGCTTGGAGCATTTTGAAATAGGATTTTGTGAATTAGTTTGGTCTTATTAAAAAGCAGGCGCTTGTGGAGTGGCAGTAACCGGAGACGTTTATATAGGTTAGAATTGTCGGTAAGCTTTTCACCATTAATTAAACGCACTGCCCTTTTCTGGAGTGAATATAGGCGTTTTGTTATTGATTTGGAGCATCCATCCCAGACTGTGGAGCAGTAATCAATATGTGTTTGTATATGAGAAGTATAGAATATCTTTCTTGTGTTTTCGTCAAGGAAATTTTTAATTTTGGCAAGTTGGTATACTTTTTTGGCTATTTGTTTAACTAGAGCATGAACATGTGAGTTAAAAGTTAGATTTTGATCTATGATAACACCCAGTGTCTTGTGCTCGGTGACACTTTCTACAGGCGTGCTGCCAATGTGCAGCTGAAGAGTTCTCTGCGAGTTTAGAGTGTGAAGTCTTTGCCTGGTTCCTATTAACATAGACTTTGTTTTAGTAATGTTAATTTGCATGCGGTTTGCATGACTCCAGTTAACTACACTATTTATTTCCTGTTGCAAGGATAATTCTAGCACATTACGATCAACAGCGTTTGTATATACTGTGCAGTCATCAGCAAATAGATCGCAGGACGACGACAGAGTTAATGGAAGATCATTTATATAAATGGCAAATAATAGAGGGCCAAGAATAGACCCCTGAGGTACTCCAATATTAATGGTAATGGCTTGAGATAAAACTTTATTGTGTGATACTACTTGCTTTCTGTCTAATAAGAATGATTTTATTAATGTCACTATATTAAAACTTACTTTCATTGTTTCTAGTTTTTTAATTAGAATAGTATGATCTATCATATCGAATGCTTTCCTAAAGTCTATAAACACCGCTCCACATAGAGTATTGTTGTTAATATTTTGATGCCAGTTTTCTATCATGTTTGTTAGTGCCGTATGGCAAGAATATTTTGGCCGAAATCCTGACTGGCTGTCAACTATCAGTTTATGGCGAACTAAGTGATCTAGTGTTGTTTTGTTGATGTGCTTTTCTAGCGGTTTGGATAATGAGGATAATATGGAAATTGGTCTATAATTACTCATGAGACGATCGTCTAGAGGACCAGCTTTTAAATGAGGATACACTTTAGCGATTTTAAAGGCTGATGGGAAGTGACCTCTGGTTAGACATTGATTATATATAAAAGTTAGTGACTCGCAGATCGCCGGTGCAGCATGGCGAAGGATCCGACTACTAATTCCATCTAGTCCTGATGAGTTATTGTTTTTTAGATTACGGAGATGAGTAAATACTTCAGTTGTCGTCATTAGCGGTATGTTGGAGGAAATGTGTCCATAGCATTTGTTCTCACAGAATGATGATAATAAAGATATGTCATGAGGCGCATCTGGTATTGCAGCCTTCAGTTGGTTTATGTCGGACTGAAAGTATCTACTGAATTGATCACATGTAACCTGATTTGATGGTAATGATTGTGATGATTTGTGTTTGTTTGTCAAGGTATTAATTGCTTTCCATATATCTTTAGTGTTGGTTTTATCTATTACTATGTTCTTAAAATAGTTTTTCTTTTCCTTCCGAATAACATATTGAACTTTGTTTCTCAGACTACGGTACATAGTTAGATCTCTATTTTTGTGAGCCCTGTCGCGATCTCTCATAAGTTCAACTACCTCCTGTGTGATCCACGGGGGCTTTGTGTGATGTTTAACACGAACTTCCTTAAATGGAACATGTTTATCAAATATACTTAGAAAGGTCTTTAGCCAGTGGTCCAGAGCATCGTCTGGGTCAGGAAGCTGGTAAACATAATCTAGAGATGAGTTGACCAAATCTTGTAAGAAGACGTCTCGATTGAAATTTTTGTAATTTCTATATTTTATGCTTATATGTTTGTGTTTGGGAGTTTTGGTGCCCCTTTTCGACCACGTGCAACATACTGGATAGTGATCGCTCATTGCATTGATAGGTACACTACATTCTGTGATGTTATCAGCACACGTAGTATAAATATGATCTATAAGTGTTGCAGATGATTTAGTGATTCTAGTGGCTTGTTTGACTAACTGTTGGAAATTATATGACTCTATTATGTTTTCCCATGTTTTGTTTGATTTGTTAGCGTCTATGTTGAAGTCACCTAGCAATATTATTTCCCTAGCATTACTAAAGACTACATCCATCATAGTGGTGAATTTTTCATACCAGATATTTCCTGCACTGGGGTTTCGATAAAGATAGCCAACTACTAGCGGTAAGCGATTTTGAAGTTTAACCTCTATCCATACACACTCAATCTCACAGCTTTCAAAGTCTAGCCTGCGGTGGGCGTTAAGCGAGTTGGAAATATAAACTGCAATACCCGTCTCTTGTTTCTGATAGGGATCTCTTCTAATGGTTTTAAAACCTCTGATAGCGATGTCATCATCTGAGATGTTGCCATTTAATCGACTTTCGCTAACGCCAAACATGTGAAAATTTTGATTAAGTATAAGTGATAGTTCGGGCAGCTTCCCTAATAGATGGCATATGTTTACATGCCCGATTCTGAGCCCATTATTCCTGAGCCAGTGTTCGTACTTATTAGACATTTCAACAATGCGTAATCACAAGTTTAAAAGCAAAACACACACACACAAAGTGAATACAACTTACGTCCCTTATTACAAAACACACTCTAAAGTACAGAGAAACAGTAATATCTCTGTAAATATATAAAAATACGTACACAGATCCGTAAGGAAGAGCAGTGAAGACCCCCTCACTCACCGTGAAAACACAATTAGAATTATTATAAAAGCTATACAGCTAAGTACTATCAATTAATATAAAGTCAAAACCAGTCAATGTTTGTAATAACTTATAACCTAATACGTTACTAGATCAAGTTATAACCAAATATGCAGATAAACGTTTAAGGAGAGGCTCTTTCTTGTACCGAGATCCGGTGTAGCTTTGTCCTAAGTTGCTAGTAAATACCAGGTTGTGTTGGTTGTTGGTATAGCGACATTATAAGTGCTTGACGAAGTGTAGCTGGGCTATACCGTGTGAGGTGCAACCATTCTGGATTACAATTAAATGGGTACTGATGATGTCTCATGGGTATGTAATGACTACCAACTAGAGCCTCTGGTTGGTGGCTAACAGGAGGTTGTGCTGGCACGTCGTTGTTGCTGAGAGTCGGATCCTTTCTGGGGAGAATAGGAATCATATCTTCGTAATTATTACCCTCCTGTGTGAAAGACGACGTATTTAACGGACTTGGTGTTGTGGTAGTGTCCCGTCTGGCTTGGATTTCAGGTGCAGTGGTTATGAGTGGTCTGCACACTTCTGTCCTATTTGTACTTGATGTGACGGGAGTATGTCGTCTGGCTTGAGTTTCAGGAGTAGCTAAAAGTGTCCGGCGCGATCCCGTATTGGATGTATGGTATGTCCGTTCTGGATATTTTAAATTCTTGGCGAGAAAACTGGTGCCCAATGTAGATAAATGTATTTGATCCTTGTAAAGACTCTTTTTTGGTGCACCAGCCTGTGAAGTGAATGATGCTGTATTGTTGATGAATTGTATCTTGTTTTGAGAACAGAACTTCTGCAACATGTTGTTATTTATGTCAGCTAGACGGCGCTGGTGTCCATAACTCGGTGATATGATGGAGGAGAAGAAAATGGATGAGTTAGGAAAAGTGTGACGTAACCCGTTCAAGAGTGCCAGCAGTTGAGACCCTGTGATTTGTTGGTTGTTCATGGTGTCGGTGATGCCAATATGTACGCTTGCCCTTCTGACACTATGATTAACAGCCAACCTCATAGCATAATGAAGGAGGTAAAGTGGAGACAGTAGTGAGAGAGAGAAAGGATACAATTAATAAGAGGAAGAGAGGAAGAGGGGCCGGTGCAAGAGGTGGAAGGGGTCAAGCGCCAAGCTCATGGAGACGGTAAAAAAGGAGAGAGACGGGCAAAACTCAATGAAAGGAGAGGAAATATCAAAACGGCCCGCACATAAGCGCACTCAGACACACACATACATAAAGATAAAGACAGATAGAGAGAGAGAGAGTGAGAGAGAGAGAGAGAGAGAGAGAGAGAGAGAGAGAGAGAGAGAGAGAGAGAGAGAGAGAGAAAGAGAGAGAGAGAGAGAAGGAACGAAGCGACCGAACGAGCTTTATTTTTTTCAGGTTTGGCACCATGAACTAGGAGATTGTAAAGATGCGTTTCCCATCTGGGGATATATATGATCGGGGGTTCGAAATCATACAGACAGACAGACAGACAGACAGACAGACAGACAGACAGACAGACAGACAGACAGACAGACAGACAGACAGACAGACAGACAGACAGACAGACAGACAGACAGACAGACAGACGGACGGACGGACGAACGGACGGACGGATGGACGGACGGAAGGACGGACGGACGGACGGACAGACAGACAGACAGACAGATAGAGACATACAAAGACACCGAGAGAGACAGACAGAGGGAGAGAGAAACAGAGAGAGAGAGACAAATAAATAGAGAGACAGTGAGAGGGACAGAGAGACAGAGAAGGGGAGAGAGGAAACGACAGAGGGAGCAGAGACAAGGAGACACACAGAAAGGAACAGAGCGAAACAAAGAGAATACCAAGAATGAGACGAATATAGAAAAGAAAGAATTAGAGAGAGAGAGATGGGGGAGGGGGCAGAGAGAAACATCTAAATGTGACAACAAGTGGGGCATGTCAAACATGAGCAGCTGACGCCACACGCCAACACTCAACTCAACTCGAGGGTGTGACAGTCAGGTCAGGTACTTTAACAACCACTTTGGTGGGTGGAGTACTATGGTGGGTGGAGTACTATGGTGGGTGGAGTACTATGGTGGGTGGAGTACTATGTTTGGCTCCAGTGATTCTCTGCCGCCTAGAATAAACTGTTTAGAGTAACCTGACCCAATTTTGTTATTAGAATAAACATCCGTATCGCGTCTCCAATTTTGTATGAGTTTGTTACGCCTGAGATTTGGCAGATCGTTGTATATCTTGGTGCGTAGAATGTTTCTTAATGTCGCGTGTTCTTTGCAGGACGGTGATTTTCTACACAATTTTACATTCACTAGTTTATTTTATGAGCGAAAAGGTAATGTTAAAGAAATGCTTAATGCCAGTGTAGGGAGCGAATGCTGTACCAAGACATCAGCGCATCAGAAGTTTAAGAGCCAACGCCATTATCTTTTTAGCCACGTCGACGTCAATGTAGCACATATACAATTATTACTACAGCGGACACGTTGGGCGTCAGTCTCTAACATACGTCTTTAACTTTTAGAGTCTCATACATAGACTTTTTGAGGTCAGCGTGGCAGGCAGTTCAACTTCCTGTGCCTGATGGCGGGGTAGTAGGTTCACTCCCTAGACCTGTCAGCTGACTTTAAACGTTGACTTCTTGTTCAGAAAGCAATGGCAAGCTACTGAATTACAATTGCCTAGAATATCACCCTGAGGTTGATCACAAAGTCCTGCAAGGACAATCAATAATTTTTAATGCGTGCAACTACAGAATCTCCATTGGGCGTCAGTCTCATCATCATCATCTCTTCCTCCTTCTTATCATTATAATCATCAGAATGGTGCATACCTCCCACTACATCACAATCCACCTGCTGGTAACTGTATCACGAACACCGTTCAGCAAAATTCGTCATCCACAGTGACCATATCACACCAGGAAACGGCTTAAACGGGGATTTAAGAGCAAGATGACCCAATTCATTGCACGGGGTGTTATCCCATGTGGCTCAGTCCCTTTCGGCAGCGCGGCCTACTGAAAGCGTCACACAAAGCACTAACTCTGTAGTTCCAGCGACAACCCCCAGGAGTCAGCAAGAAAATCGCACTCTAAAACGAATGCCGTAGACCGGAATCGAAACCCTTACCTTCGGAGAGTGGGGCGGGTGATGTAACCACTTCACAACGAAAACTTCTATTAGGAAAGAGGTGTTATGGAAGGTACAGCTCCTGGGACAGGAGGCAGTGGTCGAGCAGAAAGCGAAGGAAACACCACACTGCAGAAAACCTCCCATGAGGAAGCTTGGGGAACAAGAAGTCGTAATGAAGAAAAATGAGGAGAAGAGGTTGCAATGAAGAAATATCAGGAATAAGAAGCGACAATGACGAAACGTGAGGAACAAGAAGTGGCAATGAAGAAACATGAGGAAGAAGAAGTGGCAATAAAGAAACATGAGGAGATATGTCTACAGAATGGGCGAATCGACGAAATGAAGGAGTAGAAACCGCGTGCTTTACCAGAACGCAAACACAATTTAAAAAAACGGACGTGCAGGTTAAAGTGGTCAAGCCGTTTAACTCGGGCTCCGAAGGTTGTGGGCTCGATTCCGGGCTGCGTCCTTCGGTTCACGAGTTAAATTTTTCGGAGACTACGGAGTTCATGCTTTGTGCGACGCTTTCTGCGCTTCGGAAAGAGACCGAGCCATATGGGATAAAATCCGGTGCAATGAAGTCGACCCTGTCGACTTTTAAGCGACTTTTTTAAAGGTTAAAGCCTACATCAGCATTAGAGATGGCTAGACAACCACACAAGTCAAAGAAATTATAGAGTTGAGTGGAGCTGAGTGGAGTTGAGTTGAGTTGAACTGAGTGCTGTTGAGCTGAGTCGACTTAACAACCAACATCACATCGCTCAGAACATTTCCATCGGTGCTCCGTCCTCATCTTCCACACTGTTATGATGCGCATAATAATTATTTATTTTGGTCTGTCTACAAGGTGGTAATCGTCTTGAGCTGGTGTTTGTGGCTTTCTGGTTGATTTCATCATTTTTTTTCGGGTGGGGGGGGGGGGGGGGGGGGGGGGAATGGCATGTAAACACATTTCATTGACGCTTGGCTTAGTTGTTATTGTATTATTACTTTATTTCCTTTCGTTTGCGATACGGTTGGTTATTGTGTTTACGTAGATGAGGTCCTTCTCAGGTAGGCTATATGTATGTGTTTGTTTGCATGGTGTGTCTTAAATATCTGAGAGTGCAAGTTTGGTTCATTATATGCTTTTATGTCCTGCACGAGGCATGATGTGTCTTACAGACAGAACTATCATGTCTTACACACAGGACTACCATGTCTTACACACAGGACTATCGTGACTTACACACAGAACTATAATGTTTAGTCACGTAATTAAAATATTTCAAAGGGACGTAATAGAATGTGTTATTTCAAGGGGCATTACTAAAAGTATCATAAATGTGTTATGTGTTTTGAATAATTGTAGCATTTATCTTATATTTTTATAAAACATTTACATTACCCTAACCAATAGCAATGTTATGTTTATAAGACATAATAATTTTGAGAGATCTTAAAGTCCTTGTAAACAAGATGGCTTAATTTTGGATGTTTGGGAATTTTCTAACGCATTTTTTATTACATCTAGATATAGTAATATTTGGTTTTTATTTTACTGTCTAATTATTCCTTGACGTGATAAATCCAAAATATTTTTTACAGCCTGTTATACAGGCTAAAATAAAACAACAAGAAGTTACTTTCACATACTTGCAGGACGTCGCTGTCAACCTCAGCAATGTTTGGCCAGTCAGATTGTTATTTGAATTCTTTCAGACACCTCGTTTATTTATTTGTTTATTCGTTGGCTCCGTGGTGCAGCATTTACGGGCGCAGTTCTTTCGCAACACAACTGTGGGCGATTTGGCAGCAGACCCTCTAACGCAATGCATTTTATGAAATGGTTTCTGTGCCGGTAAACTTGTCCAGGATTCACGAACAGATAAAAATGGTGGGGTTGACTCCTACGTCCTGTAAAGATACGCAACAACTTTGTTTTTATTTTTTTAATTTTAAGTAATAACTGATCAAAAGGAGTTGAAGTAACAATCGCCTGGAACTTGGCATGGGGGAGAAATGGTTCAGATCTCATCTCCTGCACAAAATGTCCTTGGTTCGCTTCCGGCCTCAATCACTCGTTTTACGAATACATTTGGATCAGAAGCCGCGAGAGGTCGCCGCTGTAGCTACGGAGCGACGATTTAACAGGTCATTAGTTGCTGTTTTCAGGAATGAACGAACGAACGAACAAACTTTATTTTCAAAGGAAAATGAAGAATCACATTCGCTGGGCAGTCACTTGAATTGCATGCCAAATAACAGGCTCCCTAAATGAATTTTTTAACGCTTTAAAAACACCCTGAAAATCTCATTACAAGCTTTTGGGATTCATCATGGCACTTGGGAGACTGCTGCCAAAGACCGAAATTTGCAGCGTACATTATTGCACAAGGGTGCAGTCACTTGTGAAGCAACCAAGACTGCAAGAGCTTTGAAGAAAAGCCTGGACAGAAAAAAACTACTGCAGGAGATCCTCCGCCTGGAACGTCAATCAATCTTTGCCCACATTGTCAAAGAACATTTCAAGCCAAAATAGGCCTTATCAGCCATCTTAGAACTCACGGCTCAATACTTTCAACTCCACTGGATGAAATGAATGGTCATCATCATTTTTGATGGACAAACAATATTTTCAAAGCGTTAAGAATTAGTCACTCAAGCCCAGGAGAATGACCGAGCTATTTAGGATTAAACCTGATCCAATGAAGTGGATCTTCTTACCATTAATTAAATTTGTGTGTGATTGGGAATGTTTAATGATGTTATTTTCATAAACCGTTTTCGCAGATAGCAAAGCATGTCATGACAGGTCAAGTCATATAGTGTCAGGTCATGTCATATTTTGTCATGTATATCATGTGATTAGGGTAGCGGGGTAAGGGTATCCCCTATCAAAGGAGAAGTAAGGCGCCTCCTTCCCTCCGCTAGCCTACGGGACACCCTTGGGCAAGGTGGAGTACCCGTTTAGCCCCCCGATCAGGGTTACGTGAAGCCATGTGTGCAGGTGGTGGATGAAGATGTAGAGCAGCCGACAGATAGTTGTAGGTTATGGTCTCCACCTTCACGACGGTAGGCAGAGGATCTCCTTTATTGAGGAGACAATGGCTACGGTCACTGACCAGTATGGTCACTGCTGGGAAGGAAAGCAATGGCAAACTACCTCTTTACACATGCCAAGAAAATCATGTTGTGTTCACTTATCGATAATCAGAGAAACGGCGTAAATGGGTGCTCCATAGGAGCAGCCTCGCCCGGTAGGGATAGTCATGCGCACCAGGTGACTCCAGACCGTCAACAAAAAATCGTAAACTGATCAGAGACATTAGACGTAGACAATCACAATTTTTTGGGCATGTTATGAGAAAAAATGATTTGGAGAACTTGGTGACAACTGGTAAGATCGAGGGGAACAGACCAAGGGGAAGACCTAGAAACAAGTATCTGGATGGCTTGGCCTTGTGGCATGGTCGAGACAGAAACACGGAACTGATCCACGACTCTGTTGATCGAGTGAGATGGCAGAACATGACCGCCCACGCTTACCGGCATGGCACATGATGGATGGATATCATGTGATATCACGTCAAGTCATGCAATACCATGTCATGACACGTCAAGTCACGCAATGCCATGTCATGGTGTATAATTCATTTCCTGTCATTACATGTCATGTCAAGTTATGTCGTATTGTGTCATGTCGTGTCAGCTCATGCAATGTCATGTCAAGTCATGCCATGTTAGTCATGCAATGCCATTTCATGTCAGGTCACATATTGCCATGTCCTATCATGTCAGATCACACAATATCATGTCGTATCGCTCATTTCGTATCGTTCATTTCGTATCAAGCAATGTCATGTCAGGTCATGTCAAATCGTGTCATGTCCTGTCAGGTAATGCAATGCCGTGTCATGTCATGTTATGTCAGGTCAAGCAATGCCATGTCATGTCGTATCATTCATATCATGCCATGTCATGTCAGCTCACCCAGTGCCATGTCATGTCAGCTCACCCAATGCCATATCATGTCATGCAACAGTACAAAACCTGCTATGTTGAACTTACCCCTCCTCATATTTGCCTCATGCTAACAATCGGAATCTTTGTACGACGACATGGCTTCACCCAACCTTCCACATCCACAGGATGGTTTGTGAACCCCGCCTGTAACATGAACTCGGTAGCTCGAGCGACGACCCCAAGGAATCTCCGAGAAAAGTTCGTATGGATTAGCTTTCTCTATTACCAGCGTCCCCCTCCGTCTGGCGAATTCACTCCGACTTCATAGGTACTTGTAATTCACATCTCCAAGTCAAGGACGAGTTGTCAACATTCTAGTCCATCTGACCGGTGTAGGTTTTGACCCGCTACCTGGTCATCAGCACACCGGAAGTTAATCATTCGGCCACGCTGACCGCCTCCTTATTGTCAAACAATATAAAATGACACAAAGTAGTGCAGCTTTACATAACAAAGTTAAGACATCTGTACAGATCCGAACGGTGAGGTGAGTAGGCACGTTTTCTCTATTAACATTTTTTTCAATTAAACATTTTCTTCAACTAACATTCTTTTCAATTAACAGTTCTTTAATTCTCATTTTCTCTTCATTGCTTCCATTTTTCCATGCTTTTGTTCTTCTCGTCCTGTCGTCAACTTCTGATGTAGTTACAGGAGATCTCCTTGACTGTATGTTGTGTTTGTGAATGTGTTTGTTTGCTGATGAAGGCTAATCGTCGCAACGTTCTGTATGTGTCTTAACTCTATTATGTAAAGCTGCACTACTTTGTGTCATTTTATATTGTTTACACTTTCACAGCTTTACCGCAGTTCCACCAAATTTTATCCTTATTGTCAAGAACGGCAAGTCCTAGTTACATTAGTAATGTCCTGTTGTGTCGCTGTGTCACGAACATAATTGGGATACGTCCACGAAAGTAAGGCGGTGTTTATTGACAATGAGTTCTTCATCTGTTATGAGAATGTTGTAGTATTTTGTGGTAAGGATTTTGGTGGGATGGAGATGGAGCGAAATTAGGGAGGGACCGGCGGTTGGAGAGGGGAATAACAGAAGGGAAAGAGCTATAAAGAAGAGTAGTGGAGTATTAGGAGAAGGGCTTATGTGAGACAGGAGGGGTGGATAGATTGGGATGGAGGGGATGATTGTTAGGAGGGTCAAGAGAGAGGAAGGGAGTTAGGAATGAAAAGATGGAGATAGTGGAAATGACAGAGAAGAGGTGGGGGAGTCAAGTAAGGAAAGAGGAGTAACGTATGCAAACACCGGGCCAGAAGGAGGCAAAGTGATGAAGTGAAATTAAAGGAGAGAGAATTAGCCATAGCATAATGAAGGAGGTAAAGTGGAGACAGTAGTGAGAGAGAGAAAGGATACAATTAATAAGAGGAAGAGAGGAAGAGGGGCCGGTGCAAGAGGTGGAAGGGGTCAAGCGCCAAGCTCATGGAGACGGTAAAAAAGGAGAGAGACGGGCAAAACTCAATGAAAGGAGAGGAAATATCAAAACGGCCCGCACATAAGCGCACTCAGACACACACACACATACAGATAAAGACAGACAGAGAGAGAGAGAGAGAGAGAGAGAGAGAGAGAGAGAGAGAGAGAGAGAGAAAGAGAGAGAGAGAGAGAAGGAACGAAGCGACCGAACGAGCTTTATTTTTTTCAGGTTTAGCACCGTGAACTAGGAGATTGTAAAGATGCGTTTCCCATCTGGGGATATATATGATCGGGGGTTCGAAATCATACAGACAGACAGACAGACAGACAGACAGACAGACAGACAGACAGACAGACAGACAGACAGTCACACGGACGGACGGACGGACGGATGGACGGACGGAAGGACGGACGGACGGACTGACAGACAGACAGACAGAGACATACAAAGACACCGAGAGAGACAGACAGAGAGAGAGAGAAACAGAGAGAGAGAGACAAATAAATAGAGAGACAGTGAGAGGGACAGAGAGACAGAGAAGGGGAGAGAGGAAACGACAGAGGGAGCAGAGACAAGGAGACACTCAGAAAGGAACAGAGCGAAACAAAGAGAATACCAAGAATGAGACGAATATAGAAAAGAAAGAATTAGAGAGAGAGATGGGGGAGGGGGCAGAGAGAAACATCTAAATATGACAACAAACCGGACATGTCAAACATGAGCAGCTGACGCCACACGCCAACACTCAACTCAACTCGAGGGTGTGACAGTCAGGTCAGGTACTTTAACAACCACTTTGGTGGGTGGAGTACTATGGTGGGTGGAGTACTATGTTTGGCTCGAGTGACTCTCTGCCGCCTAAAATTAACTGTTTAGAGTAACCTGATCCAATTTTGTTATTAGAATAAACATCCGTATTGCGTCTCCAATTTTGTATGAGTTTGTTACCACTGAGATTTGGCAGATCATTGTATATCTTGGTGCGTAGAATGTTTCTTAATGTCGCGTGTTCTTTGCAGGACGGTGATTTTCTACACAATTTTACATTCACTAATTTGTTTTGTGAGCGAAAAGATCATGTTAAAGATATGCTTAATGCCAGTGTAGAACGAATGCTGTACCATGACATCAGCACATCAGAACCCATCATTGGGCGTCAGTCTCTAACATACATCTTTAACTTTTTGAGTCTCATACATAGGTCTTTTGGGGTCAGCGTGGCAGGATTTTCAACTTCCTGTGCCTGATGGCGGGGTAGTAGGTTAATTCCCTAGACCTGTCAGCTGACCTTAAACCTTGACTTCTCGTTCAGAAAGCAATGGCAAGCTACTGAACTACAATTGCCTAGAATATCACCCTGAGGTTGATCACAACATTCTGCAAGGACAATCAATAATTTTTAATGCGTGCAACTACAGAGGGTCCATTGGGCGTCAGTCTCATCATCATCATCTCTTCCTCCTTCTTATAATTATAATCATCAGAATGGTGCATACCTCCCACTACATCACAATCCACCTGCTGGTAATTGTATCACGAATACCGTTCAGCAAAATTCGTCATCCACAGTGACCATATCACACCAGCAAACGGCTTAAATGGGGATTTAAGAGCAAGATGACCCAATTCATTGCACGGGGTGTTATCCCATGTGGCTCAGTCCCTTTCGGCAGCGCTGCCTACTGAAAGCGTCACACAAATTACTAACTCTGTAGTTCCAGCGACAACCCCCAGGAGTCACCAAGAACATCGCACTCTAAAACGAATGCCGTAGACCGGAATCGAAACCCTTACCTTCGGAGAGCGGGACGGGTGATGTAACCACTTCACAACGAAAACTTCCATTAGCAAAGAGGTGTTATGGAAGGTACAGCTCCTGGGACAGGAGGCAGTGGTCGAGCAGAAAGCGAAGGAAACACCACACTGCAGAAAACCTCCCATGACGAAGCTTGGGGAACAAGAAGTGGTAATGAAGAAACATGAGAAAAAGAAATGGTAATGAAATAACATGAGGAACAAGAAGTGGCAATGAAGAAACATGAGAAACAAGAAGTGGCAATGAAGAAACGTGAGGAACAAGAAGTGGCAATGAAGAAACATGAGGAACAAGAAGTGGCAATGAAGAAACATGGGGAACAAGAAGTGGCAATAAAGAAACATGAGAAAAAGAAATGGTAATGAAAAAACATGAGGAACAAGAAGTGGCAATGAAGAAACATGAGAAACAAGAAGTGGCAATGAAGAAACATGAGGCACAAGAAGTGGCAATGAAGAAACATGGGGAACAAGAAGTGGCAATAAAGAAACATGAGAAAAAGAAATGGTAATGAAAAAACATGAGGAACAAGAAGTGGCAATGAAGAAACATGAGAAACAAGAAGTGGCAATAAAAAAACATGAGAAACAAGAAGTGGCAATGAAGAAACATGAGGAACAAGAAGTGGCAATGAAGAAACATGGGGAACAAGAAGTGGCAATGAAGAAACATGAGGAACAAGAAGTGGGAATGAAGAAACATGAGAAACAAGAAGTGGCAATGAAGAAACATGAGGAAGAAGAAGTGGCAATGAAGAAACATGAGGAAGAAGAAGTGGCAATGAAGAAACGTGAGGAAGAAGAAGTGGCAATGAACCTTGACGTGATCGACGTTCTGCATAACAAGTCTTCGTGAAGTTGATGGTTATTATCAAACAATACATACCAACAAACACAGAAACATACACTCGAACAAAGACAGACACGCTGAAGGCGGTAGGCTTTTGTGGAGACAATGGCTACGGTCACAGACAGGTGTAATCACTGCCAAGAAGGACAGCAATGGCAAATTACCTTCTTTAGATATGTCTACACAATGGGCGAATCGATCGAAATGAAGGAGTAGAAACCGTCAGCTTTACCAGAACGCAATCACAATTCAAAACACGGACGTTGAGGTTAAAGCCTACATCAGCATTAGAGATGGCCAGACAACCACACAAGTCAAAGAAATTATAGAGTTGAGTGGAGCTGAGGTGAGTTGAGTGAAGTTGAGTTGAGGAGTTAACAACCAATATCACATCCCTCGGGACATTGCCATCCGTGCTCCGTGCTCACCTTCCACGCTGTTCTGATCCGCAAAATACTTATTTATTTTGGTCTGCCCACAAGGTGGTAATCGTCTTGAGCTGGTGTTTGTGGCTTTCTGGTTGATATCATCATTTATTTTCTTTGATGGCATGTAAACATACTTCATGTTTGATCATTATATGCTGTTATGTCCTTGCCATGAGATGGATACGAGAAACAGAGCAAGTGTGTAAAACGATGTCACCAAAACACACAGATTAAAAATTCAGCGAACACCGGGGCACGAGTGGGCGGAGTTAATGTGATCACATGAATGCGCCCAGGCGAAAAACCAAAAAACGAGTGTTAGCGAGACGGCGCTAAGACGTTACCAGAGAAGGTCGATTGAAGAGTTGTGGAAAGTGTTTGCAGTGTTTGAAAGTATTCAAATGGAATGGAAATCATCTGAGACGCAGTTCAAAGTAAAGATTGTTCTATTGTGAACGTTGGCAATGATGGAGCAACACACGGAAGCTGTCGTCTGATGAACGCAAACGCCGACCAGTGGTGGCGAGACGCTGTTTTGATAACACCTCAACGAGAATGGCGGGCAGATACACGACGTGACCAGAACTTGTGGTTACAAGTTATGCGTGAGTAGTGACATAATTGTTAAGCAATTTAATAAGATACTATACAATCGTCAGTTAAATCAGATGTAGCAACGAGAGTTCCTTATGACGATTAGGTGTACAATGCATTGTATATTTGTGGCAGTCGGTATGCTGGTCATACGCAGAACTCGAAACGGCAAGAAGCCGGCGGCATATGACAGCCATGTGTGATACTGTTCAACAATAAAGGTGATTGTATTGTTTAAGGACGCGAAGGACTTTTTGAGTTGTGTGCATACTAGATCTGGGAGTGATAAAGTGTTTTGTATGAGCCCATGATAAATATTACACCTAGACAAATCCCAAGATGTCGGACATTGAGCATTGATGTAGACACGTGGCCCAATGGTGTCTGAAGCACTCATCCGTCAGCCAGACAAGAATCCGGCACTTGGCAGTCCTGCACGAGGCATGATGTGTCTTACAGACAGGACTATCATATCTTACACACTGGACTACAATCTCTTACAGACAGAACTATCATGTCTTGCACACAGGGCTACAATGTCTTACAGAAAGGACTATCATGTCTTACACACAGAACTATGTCTTCCACACAGGACTATCAAGTCTTACAAACATGACTACCATGTCTTACAGACACGACTATCATACTTTACACACAGGACAATCATGTCTTACACACGGGACTATCATATCTTACACACAAGGATATGATATCTTACAGACAGAACTATCATGTCTTACAGACAGAACTATCATGTCTTACACACATGACTATGATGTCTTACATACATGACTATCATGTAAAATAGTGCAACGGGACATAATAGAATGTGTTATTTCAAGGGACATTACTCAAAGTCTCATAACTGTATTATGTATTTTAAATGCTTGTAGTATTTTTCGTAATTTTTCATAATATTTTGAAATTAAATTAACTAATCGTAATGTTTAGTACTCATGGGTATATAAGTTTTAAGAGTTCTTAAAGTGTTTGTAAACACTATGGTTTTATTTTTGACGCTTGAGAAATTTATAATGCATTTTGCTATTACTCTTAGATATTACAATTATGGGGTTTTTTTTCTTTCAATGTGAGTCTAATTTCCCGGGCGCAAATTAAAAATATTTTTTACTGGCCTGTTAAACAGGCCAAAATAAAACAACAAGAAGTTGGTTTCACATCCTTTCAGGACACAGCTGTTAATCCCAGCATGTTTTGGCCAATCAGATTGTTCTTTGAATTCGTTCAAGTACCCCGTTTATTTATTTGTTTATTCGTCGGCTCCGTGGTGCAGGATTTACGGGCGCAGTTCGTATTCCCGCATACCTTCTTTCACAACACAGCCGTGGGTGATTTGGCAGCAGACTTTCTAACGTTGGTTTTTTATAAAGTAGTTTCTGTGCCGGTCGTTCAGAAAGCAGTGGCAGACTACTTAACGTAAACTTGCCCAGGATTCACGAACAGGCAAAAACTGCTGGTGTTGACTCCTACGTCCTGTAAAGATATGCAACAACTTTATTTTTATTTGTTTACTAGCTGACCCGGCCCGGGTTCGCCCAGGCCTTGGTGGGGACCATCTCATTTAATTCATATAAGTAGTCATATAGGCTCCCGTTCCCGACTATCTGTCTATCTGTCTGTCTGTCTGTCTGTCTGTCTGTCTGTCCGTCCGTCTGACCCGGCCCGGCTTCGCCCAGCCTCTGGTGGGGAGCATCTCATTTAATTCATATAAGAAGTCATATAAGCTCCCGTTCCCGACTATCTGTCTGTCTGTCTGTCTGTCTATCTGTCTGTCTGACCCGGCCCGGCTTCACCCAGTCCCTGGTGGGGAGCATTTCATTTAATTCATATAAGTAGTCATATAAGCTCCCGTTCCCGACTGTCTGTCTGTCTGTCTGTCTGTCTGTCTGTCTGTCTGTCTGTCTGACCCGGATTTGCCCAGCCTCTGGTGGGGTGCATCTCATTTAATTCATATAAGTAGTCATATAACCTCCCGTTCCCGACTATCTGTCTGTCTGTCTATCTATCTGACCCGGCGCGGCTTCGCCCAACTCTTGGCGGGGAGCATCTCATTAAATTCATATAATAAAAAAAGTAACTTAAGAATGTCCTTCCACACACCATCCATTATTTTTAATGAAAACTGTTTTTAATCACCTACATGACTGTAGATATCTTCTTTAAACATAAAAAGATGAGTTAGAAAATTTTCAATATTTAAATAGATGCATTATTTTTATGAAAACTTTGAAAATGCCTTAAAGATTATATCATTATTTATTATAACTCAAATGCCTGTAAATAACTTTAGACAAAGAGTATATAAATCGTTGAAAACAATGCAACAATATGACAATAAAATATATACCAATGTTATTAAAAGTTATGCCCCTTGAAATAACTTTTCTTAAGTTAAGTCCCCTCGCTATATAGAAATGATAATGTAAATTTAAAATATTAAATTTTAGTAAGTAAATAGCTGATTGTACACTAAAAAAAAACTATGACAGTTGACTGCACGGGAATGAAAAGAAGACGTGTAGAAAATTTCATCTCAATCGGATGGACCGTTCGCGAACGCATAAAGAACGGACATACATACATTGTGTTTTATAGATATAGATTAAGTAATAACTGCTTCGGTCAAAAGGAGTTGAAGTAACAACCGTCTGGAACTTGGCGTGGGGGAGAAATGGTTCAGATCTCATCTCATGCACAGACAGTCCTGGAACTTGGCGTGGGGGAGAAATGGTTCAGATCTCATCTCCTGCACAGACAGTCCTAGGTATGCTTCCGGCCTCAATCACTTGTTTCACGAATACATTTGGATCAAAAGCTGCAAGAGGCCGCCGCGAGAGATCGCCGCTGTAGCTACGGAGCGACGATTTAATAGGCCATTAGTTTCTGTTTTCCGGAATGAACGAACCAACGAACAGACGAACAAACTTTACTTTCAAAGGAAGATGAAGAATCACATTCGCTGGGCTGGTCACTTAACTCGCATGGCAGATCACAAGCTCCCTAAACGAATTTTTTTACGGCGAGCTGCATTGTGGTAAACGCTCCCATGGCGGCCAGAGGAAACGCTTTAAAGACACCCTGAAAATCTCACTACAAGTTTTTGGAATTCATCATGGCACTTGGGAGACTGCTGCCAAAGACCGAAATTTGTGGCGTACATCATTGCACAAGGGTGCAGTCATTTGTGAAGCAACCAGGACTGAAAGAGCTTTGAAGAAAAGGCAGGACAGAAAAAAGCCACTGCAGGAGATCCGCCTTCTGGAACGTCAAGAATTCTTTGCCCACATTATCAAAGAACATTTCAAGCCAAAATAGGCCTTATCACCCATCTTAGAACTCGTGGCTCCATACTTTCAACTCCACTGGATGAAATGAATGGTCATCATCATTCTTGATGGACAATCAACATTTTCAAAGGGTTAAGAATTAGACACTCAAGCCCATGAGAATGACCGAGCTACTTGGGATTAAACATCATCCAATGAAGTGGATCTTCTTACCATTAATTAAATGTGTGTGTATGTTTGGGAATGTTTAATGATGTTATTTTCAGAAACCGGTTTCGCAGATAGCAAAGCATGTCATGACAGCTCACCCAATGCCATATCATGTCAGCTCACCCAATGCCATGTTATGTCTGCTCACCCAATGCCATGTCATGTCATCTCACCCAATGCCATGTCATGTCAGCTCACCCAATGCCATGTCATGTCAGCTCATAAACTCTCCCACTGTCTCACTCTCTTACACACAATCCTTCACACACACACACTCACTCTCTCAATCACACTCTCTCACACAATCACGTACGCATGAACGCATGCACGCACGCACACACTCCCTTACTCACTCTCACACATACACGTACGAATGCATGCACTGACATATTCCCCCACCATTTCTCGCTCAATCACTCTCTCCACACACACGCATGCACGTGCGCACACACACATTCACTCTCTCCCTCTCTCTGACACCCACTTTCTCTCTCTCTCTCTCTCTCTCTCTCTCTCTCTCTCTCTCTCTCTCTCTCTCTCTCTCTCTCTCTCTCTCGCTCCCACACGCACACACATATATAGTGAACAATTATAATGAACAATTATACTGAACAATTACACTGAACAATTATACTGAACAATTATACCAGTAAATGAATTATGGTGGCATATAGTCGGTATGGATTAAGTATTGAAAGAGTTTTCGGTTAAATGTGTAGGAACTCATTGGAGTTTTCAGATCTGGAGGCAGCTCATTCCATAAGTGAGCACCAGAATAGGCGAAACATGTTTTGTATAGGTCCAATCTAGGCTTTGAGACATGTAACAAATTTAGGCGCTTGCTGTTCATTGCATTAGATTGAATCAGCGGCAGAAGATACTTTGGGGTATTTTGAGATATAATTTTATTCACTAATTTGGCTTTGTTGAAAAGGAAGCGCTTTTGAAGTGGTAGAAGTCTTAGATGACTGTACAAATTATTAATTTCAACGTGCTTTATGCGAGAAACCAGACGAATAGCGCGGTTTTGTAGAGAACATAGTCGTTTTAAATTAGATTTAGGGCAACCATCCCAAACTGTGGAACAGTAATCGAGATGTGATTGGATATAGCATGTATAGAATATTTTTCATGTGCTTTCGTCCAGGAAGTGCTGAATTTTAGCAAGTTGGTAAACTTTTTGTGCTATTTTCTTGGTAAGAGCGTGAACATGAGAGCTCCAGTTCAAATGGCTGTCAATTAAAAGACCTAGTGTTTTATGTTCAGTCACATTAACTATAGGTAACGTGCCTATGCGGAGTTCGAGCGGTGCTCCAGTTATGGCTAGTGTCTGCAGTTTTTGTCTGGTCGTTATTAGCATGGATTTGGTTTTGTCAATGTTAATTTCCATGCGGTTTTCATTGCTCCATCTAGTAAGATTATCAAGTTCCTTTTGTAAAGAATTCTCTAATTCACTACGGTTTTCTTGACTAGTATATATAGTACAGTCGTCTGCAAATAGATCACAAGTTGTATTGATATATAAAGGAAGATCATTAATATAAACTGCAAAAAGCAGCGGACCTAGTATTGAGCCCCGAGGCACACCAATATTAAGCTGTGTGGGTCTTGATAGACAGTTGTTGAAGGACACGACTTGTTGTCTGTCGGATAGAAATGACGTAATTATGTTCACCATGTTGGTGCTTGTCTTCATTTGTTTTAGTTTTCTAATTAGAATATCGTGATCTACCATATCAAAAGCTTTTTTAAAGTCTACAAACACCGCTCCGCAAATTCTACCGTTGTTGATGTTTAAGTGTCAGTTATCGGTCATTTTTGTTAGAGCACTATGGCAAGAATATTTAGGTCGAAATCCAGATTGACTGTTAATTATTAGATTGTTGTTAATTAAATGGTGTAACGTTATTTTATGAATGTGTTTTTCTAGTGGTTTTGATAGCGACAATAGTAAGGAAATAGGTCTATAATTACCCAAAACGCTATTATCTATTGAGCCATTTTTAATTAGCGGAAACACTTTAGCAATTTTAAATGCAGATGGAAAGTAGTTTTTGGCCAGGCACTGGTTATATATGAACGTTAAGGACTCGCTAATGACTGGTGCAGCACAACGAATAATTCTATTACTGATACCATCTAGGCCGTGTGAGTTTGTTGATTTGAGGTTTAAGAGATATTTATAAACATCTGCAACAGACATTAAAGGAATCTCAGCGGGAATATTTCTGGTGCACTTCTCCTCACCGAATGATGCCAGTGAACTTAAATTTAACGATGAGTCTGGTATTGAAGACTTTAGATTCTCTATTTCTGATTGAAAGAACCAACTGAATTCATCGCTTGTTATAGAATTTGGTATTGCTGATTCTGTAGGGCGTTTCTTATTGGTTAGCAAGTTAATAGCCTTCCATATATTTGTACTGTTTGAATTATCTACAATCAAATTTTTAAAATAATCTTTTTTTATTCTACGAATTTCATATTTAACTTTATTCCTTAGTCTGCGGTAATTGATGAAGTCTTTATTTTTGTGTGCTGTATCTCGCTCTCTCATGATTTCCAGAACTTCTCTAGTGACCCATGGGAGAGAGAGAGAGAGAGAGAGAGAGAGAGAGAGAGAGAGAGAGAGAGAGAGAGAGAGAGAGAGAGAGAGAGAGAGAGACGGGAGGGGGGGGGTAACAGAGAGAAAAATGTAAATGCCACAACAAACCTGGCACGTCAAAGTTGAGCAGCTGACGCCACACGCGAACACTCACACAACTCGAGGGTGTGACAGTCTGGTCAGGTACTTTAAACATTCACTTTGGTGGGTGGAGCACTTTAATTGGTGGAGCACTTTAAGGGGTGGAGCACTTTAGTGGGCACCAGTGACTCTCTGCCGCCTAAAATTAACTGTTTACCATAAGCTGACCCCGTTTTGTTATTGGAATAAACATCCGTATTGCGTCTCCAGTTTTGTATGAGTTTGTTAGGTCTGAGACCGCAGATCATTGTATATCTTGGTGCGTAATAATATGTTTCTTAATGTTGCGTGTTCTTTTCAGGACGGTGATTTTCTACACAATTTTACGTTCACTAATTTGGACTGGAGAACTTAGTGACAACTGGCAAGATCAAAGGGAACAGACCAAGAGGAAGACCGAGAGGAACATACTTGGATGGCTTGGCCACATGGCATGGACGAGACAGGAACACTGAGCTGATCCACGAAGCTGGTGATCGAGTGAAATGGCGAGTCATGATCGCCCACGCTTTCCGGCATGGCACATGATTGATTTATTGATTGTATTTGTCTTGTGAGCGAAAAGGCAATGTTAAAGACAAGCTTAATGCCAGTGTAGGGAGCGAATGCAGTACCATGGCATCAGCGCATCAGATGTTTAAGAGCAAACGCCATTATCTGTTCAGCCACGTCCACGTCAATGTAGTACATATATAATTATAACTACAGCGGACACATTGGGCGTCAGTCTCTAACTACAGCGGACACATTGGGCGTCAGTCTCTAACATACATCTTTAACATTTTGAGTCTCATACATGGACTTTTTAGGGCCAGCGTGGCAGGATTTTCAACTTCCTGTGCATCGATGGCGGGTTAGTAGGTTCACTCCCTACACCGGCCAGTTGGAGTTAAACGTTGACTCCTCGTACATAAATCAATGGCAAACTACTGAACTACAATTTCCTAGAATATCACCCTGAGGTTGATGAGGTTGCAAAGGACAAGAAATATTTTAAATGAGTAGTACGTATATAAATATAACTTCAGAGGGTCCATTGGACGTCAGTCATCTCTGCCTCCTTAGGCACCATTCTAATGATGATAATGATCAGATCTCCCACTACACCACACTCCACTTGTTGGTAATTGCCACACGAACACTCTTCAGCGAACTGCATCATCCACAGTGACCATGTCACATCAGGAAACGGCTTTAACAGAGCCTTAAGGGCAAGTTGATCGACTTCATTGCACGGGATGTTATCCCATATGGCTCAGTCCCTTTCCACACGGCGGCCTGCCGGAAGCGTCACACAAAGAACTAACTCTCTAGCTCCAGCGACAAGCCCCAGGAGTCTCCAAGAACATCGCACTCGTAAGACGAATGTCATAGTCCTGAATCAAAACCCCCACCTTCGGAGAGCGGGGCGGGTGATGTAACCACTTCACAGCGAAAATTTCCATGGTCGAGCAGAAAGCGAAGGAAATACCACACTTCAGAAAACCACCCATGAGGAAGCTTGGGAAACAAGAAGTGGTAATGAAGAAACATGAGGAGAAGAGGTTGCAATAAAGAAATACGAGAAACAAGAAGTGTCAATGACGAAACATGGGGAACAAGAAGTGGCAATGAAGAAACATGAGGAGGAAGAACTGACAATGAAGACAGATGAGAAGAACAAGTGGCAATGAAGAAACATGTGGAGGAAGAACTGGCAATGAAGACAGATGAGAAGAAGAAGTGGCAATGAAGAAACATGTGGAGGAAGAACTGGCAATAAATAAGCTCAAGGAAGACGAAGTGGCAATGAAGAAACATGAGGAACAAGAAGTGACAATGAAGACAGATGAGAAGAAGAAGTGGCAATGAAGAAACATGTGGAGGAAGAACTGGCAATGAATAAGCTCATGGAAGACGAAGTGGCAATGAAGAAACATGAGGAACAAGAACTGACAATGAAGACAGATGAGAAGAAGAAGTGGCGATGAAGAAACATGAGGAACAAGAAGTGGCAATGAAGAAACGTGAGGAACAAGAAGTGGCAATGAACCTTGACAAGATCGACGTTTTGCCTAACAAGCCTGCATGATGATGATGGTTATTATCAAACAACACACACCAACAAACACAGAAACATACACACGCACAAAGACAGACACGCGGTAGGCGGTAGGCTTTGTGTGCAGACAATGGCTACGGACACAGACCAGTATAATCACTGCCAAGAAGGAAAGCAATGGCAAACTACCTTCTTTAGATATGTCTACACAATGGGCGAATCGACGAAATGAAGGAGTAGAAACCGTCAGCTTTACCAGAACGCAAACACAATTCAAAAAACGGACGTTGAGGTTAAAGCCTACATCAGCATTAGAGATGGCTAGACAACCACACAAGTCAAACAAATTATGGAGTTGAGTGCAGCTGAGTTGAGTTGAGTGGAGTTAAGTTGAGTTGAATTGAGTGCTGTTGAGTTGAGTCGAGTTAACAACCAACATCACATCGCTCGGGACATTCCCATCAGTGCTCCGTCCTCATCTTCCACACTGTTCTGAAGCGCAAAATAATTATTTATTTTGGTTTGTCCACAAGGTGGTAATCGTCTTGAGCTGGTGTTTGTGGCTTTCTGGTTGATTTCATCATTTTTTTTTTTTTTTGGGGATGTCATGTAAAGATACTTAATTGACACTTGGCTTGGTTGTTATTGTATTATTACTTTATTTCCTTTTGTTTGCGATACGGTTGGTTATTGTGTTTACGTGGACTAAGGTCCTTCTCAGGTATGTATATGTATTTGTTTGCATGGTGTGCCTTAAAGATCTGAGAGTGCAAGTTTGGTTCATTATATGCTCTTATGTCCTGCACGAGGCATAATGTGTCTTACACACAGGACTATCATGTCTTACAGACAGAACTATCATGTCTTTCACACATGACTATCATGTCTTACACACAGGACTGTCATGTCTTACACACAAGACTACCATGTCTTACACACAGGACTACGATGTCTTACACACAGGACTACCATGTCTTACACACAGGAATAACATGTCTTACACATAGGAATAACATGTCTTACACACAGGACTACCATGTCTTACACACATGACTACCATGTCTTACACACAAGACTACCATGTCTTACACACAGGAATAACATGTCTTACACACAGGACTACCATGTCTTACACACAGGAATAACATTTCTTACACACAGGACTACTATGTCTTACACACAGGACTACCGTGTCATACACACAGGATTACCATGTCTAGCAATGTAATTAAAATATTGCAACGGGACGTAACAGAATGTGTTATTTAAAGGGGCATTACTAAAAGTATCATAATTGTATTATGTATTTTAACTAATTAGAGTATTTTTCGTAATTTTTTTATAAAATGTTTTAATTACCCTAACCAATGGAAATGTCTTGTAACTACGGGGACAAGAATTTTATGAGATCTTAAAGTGTTTGTAAACACAATGGTTTTATTTTAGATGCTTGAGAATTTTCTAACGCATTTTACTATTACTCTTAGATATTGCAATAAATGGTTTTATTCTTTCAATGCCACCTGACTATTATTTCATCAATGACACACAATAAATTTTTACCGCCTGTAATAGAGGCCAAAATAAAACAAGAAGAAGTTAGTTTCACTTTCTTGCAGGACGTCGCTTTCAACCCCATCATTTTTGGCCAATCAGATTGTTATTTGAATTCCTTAAGACACCCCATTTATTTATTTGTTTATTCGTCGACAGACAGACAGACAGACAGACAGACAGACAGACAGACAGACAGACAGACAGGCAGGCAGACAGACAGGCAGGCAGGCAGGCAGGCAGGCAAGCAGAGACATACAGAGACACCGAGAGAGACAGACAGAGGGAGAGAGAAACAGAGAGAGAGAGACAAATAAATGGAGAGACAGTGAGAGAGACAGAGAAGGGGAGAGAGGAAACGACAGAGGGAGCAGAGACAAGGAGTCACACAGAAAGGAACAGAGCGAGACAAAGAGAATACCAAGAATGAGACGAATATAGAAAAGAAAGAATTAGAGAGAGAGATGGGGGAGGGGGCAGAGAGAAACATCTAAATGTGACAACAAACCGGGCATGTCAAAGTTGAGCAGCTGACGCCACACGCCAACACTCAACACAACTCGAAGGTGTGACAGTCTGGTCAGGTACTTTAACAACCACTTTGGTGGGTGGAGTACTATGGTAGGTGGAGCACTTTGTTTGTCTCCAGTGAGTCTCTGCTGCCTAAAATTACATGTTTAGAGTAACCTGACCCACTTTTGTTATTAGAATAAACATCTGTATTGCGTCTCCAATTTTGTATGAGTTTGTTACCACTGAGATTTGGCAGATCGTTGTATATCTAGGTGCGTAGAATGTTTCTTAATGTTGCGTGTTCTTTGCAGGACGGTGATTTTCTACACAATTTTACGTTCACGAATTTATTTTGTGAGCGAAAAGGTAATGTTAAAGAAATGCTTAATGCCAGTGTAGGGAGCGAATGCTGTACCAAGACATCAGCGCATCAGAAGTTTAAGAGCCAACGCCATTATCTTTTTAGCCACGTCGACGTCAATGTAGCACATATACAATTATTACTACAGCGGACACGTTGGGCGTCAGTCTCTAACATACGTCTTTAACTTTTAGAGTCTCATACATAGACTTTTTGAGGTCAGCGTGGCAGGCAGTTCAACTTCCTGTGCCTGATGGCGGGGTAGTAGGTTCACTCCCTAGACCTGTCAGCTGACTTTAAACGTTGACTTCTTGTTCAGAAAGCAATGGCAAGCTACTGAATTACAATTGCCTAGAATATCACCCTGAGGTTGATCACAAAGTCCTGCAAGGACAATCAATAATTTTTAATGCGTGCAACTACAGAATCTCCATTGGGCGTCAGTCTCATCATCATCATCTCTTCCTCCTTCTTATCATTATAATCATCAGAATGGTGCATACCTCCCACTACATCACAATCCACCTGCTGGTAATTGTATCACGAACACCGTTCAGCAAAATTCGTCATCCACAGTGACCATATGACACCAGGAAACGGCTTAAACAGGGATTTAAGAGCAAGACGATCCACTTCATTGTACCGGGTCTTATCCCATGTGGCTCAGTCCCTTTCCGCAGCGCTGCCTACTGAAAGCGTCACACAAAGCACTAACTCTGTAGTTCCAGCGACAACCCCCAGGAGTCAGCAAGAAAATCGCACTCTAAAACGAATGCCGTAGACCGGAATCGACACCCTTACCTTCGGAGAGTGGGGCGGGTGATGTAACCACTTCACAACGAAAACTTCCATTAGCAAAGAGGTGTTATGAAAGGTACAGCTCCTTGACAGGAGGCAGTCGTCGAGCAGAAAGCGAAGTAAACACCACACTGCAGATAACCTCCCATGAGGAAGCTTGGGGAACAAAAAGTCGTAATGAAGAAAAATGAGGAGAAGAGGTTGCAATGAAGAAACATGAGGAACAAGAAGTGACAATGAAGAAACATCAGCAGGAAGAACTGGCAATGAAGAAGCTCGAGGAAGGAAAAGTTGCAAATGAAGAAACATGAGGAACAAGAACTGACAATGAGGAAAGATGAGAACACGAAGTGTCAATGAAGAAACGTGAGGAGAAGAGGTTGCAATGAAGAAACGTGAGGAAATAGAAGTGTCAATGAAGAAACGTGAGGACTACCATGTCTTACACACAGGACTATCATGTCTTACAGACAGGACTATCATGTCTTACAGACAGGACAATCATGTCTTACACACAGGACTATCATGTCTTACAGACAGGACTATCATGTCTTACAGACAGGACTATCATGCCTTCATACAGGACTACCATGTTTTACAGACAGGACTATCATGTCTTACAGACAGGACTATCATGTCTTACACACAGGACTAAGATGTTGTACACACAGGACTACCATGTCTTAAAGACAGGACTATCATGTCTTACAGACAGGACTATCATGTCTTACAGACAGGACTATCATGCCTTCATACAAGACTATCATCTCTTACAGACAGGACTATCTTGTATTACAGACAGGACTATCATATCTTACATACAGGACTATCATGTCTATTCATGTAATTAAAATATTGCAACGGGACGTAATAGAATGTGTTATTTCAATGGGCATTACTAAAAGTACCACAACTGTATTATGTATTTTAACTAATTGTAGTATTTTTTTGTAACTTTTTATAACATTTTAAAGTAATCTAACCAATGGCAATGTCGTGTAATTAAGGGGATAATAATTTCAATAGATCTTAAAGTGTTTGTAAACACGATGGCTTTATTTTAGATGCTTGAGAATTTTCTAATGCATTTTACTATTACTCTTATATATAGTAATTAATGGTTTTATTCTTTAAATGGCAGTATCCTATTCCGCCGTCAAAAACTCCAAATATTTTTGACGGCCTGTTATACAGGCCAAAATAAAACAACAAGAAGTTAGTTTCACATAATTGCAGGACGTCGCTGTCAACCTTAGCATTTCTGGGCCAATCAGATTGTTATTTGCATTCGTTCAGACACCTTGTTTATTTATTTGTTTATTCGTTGGCTCCAGGGTGTAGGGGTTACGGGCACAGTTCGCATTCCCGCATACTTGCTTTTCAAATACAACTGTGGGCGATTTGGCAGCAGACCCTCGTACGTTATTATTTTATTAAATGGTTTCTGTGCCGGTCGTTCAGATAGCAATGGCAGAAAACTTAACGTACACTTGCCAAGGATTCACGAACAGCCAGAAAATGCTGGAGTTGACTCCTACGTCCTGTAAAGATATGCAACAACTTAATTTTTATTTTTTTAAATTTTAAGTAAGAACTGCTTCGGTCAAAAGGAGTTGAAGTAACAACCGTCTGGAACTTGGCGTGGGGGAGAAATGGTTCACATCTAATCTCCTGCACAGACAGTCCTGGGTTCGCTTCCGGCATCAATCATTCGTTTCACGAATACATTTGGATCAGAAGCCGCGATATGTCGCAGCGAGAGGTCGCCGCGAGAGGTCGCCGCTGTAGCTACGGAGCGACGATTTAACACGCCATTAGTTCCTTTTTTCAGGAATGAACGAACGAACGAACGAATGAACTTTATTTTCAAAGGAAAATGAAGAATCACATTCGCTGGGCAGTCACTTGAATTGCATGCCAAATAACAGGCTCCCTAAATGAATTTTTTTACGGCGAGCTGCGTTGTGGTAAACGCTCCCAAGGCGACCAGAGGAAACGCTTTAAAAACACCCTGAAAATCTCACTACAAGCTTTTGGGATTCATCATGGCACTTGGGAGACTGCTGCCAAAGACCGAAATTTGTAGCGTACATCATTGCACAATGGTGCAGTCATTTGTGAAGCAACCAAGACTGCAAGAGCTTTGAAGAAAAGGCTGGACAGAAAAACCACTGCAGGAAAACCTCCGCCGGGAACGTCAAGCAATCTTTGCCCACATTGTCAAAGAACATTTCAAGCCAAAATAGGCCTTATCATCTTACCATCTTAGAACTCACAGCTCCATACTTTCACCTCCACGGGATGAAATGAATGGTCATCATTATTCTTGATGGACAAACAACATTTTCAAAGGGTTAAGAATTAGTCACTCAAGCCCAGGAGAATGACCGAGCTATTTGGGATTAAACATGATCCAATGAAATGGATCTTCTTACCATTAATTAAATTTGTGTATATGTTTGTGAATGTTTAATGATGTTATTTTCAAAAACAGTTTTCTCAGATAGCAAAGCGTGTCATGACAGGTCAAGTCATATAATGTCAGGTCATGTCATATCTTGTCATGTATATCATGTGATGTCACGTCAGGTCATGCAGTACCATGTCATGTCACGTCAGGTCACGCAATGTCATGTCATAGTGTATAATTCATTTCGTGTCATGACATGGCATGTCAAGTTATGTCGTATTGTATCATGTAGTGTCAGCTCATGCAATGTCATGTCAAGTCATGCCATGTTAGGTCATGCAATGCCATTTCATGTCAGGTCACATATTGCCTTGTCATATCATGTCAGATCACACAATATCATGTCATATCGCTCATTTCGTATCAAGCAATGTCATGTCAAGTCATATCAAATCAGCTATGTACTGTCAGGTAATGCAATGCCGTGTCATGTCATAATATGTCAGCTCACCCAACTGCCATGTCATGTCATGCTACAGTACAAAACCTGCTATGTTGAACTTACCCCTCCTCATATTTGCCACTTGCTAACAATCGGATTCTTTGTACGACGACATGGCTTCACCCAACCTTCCACATCCACAGGATGGTTTGTGAACCCCGCCTGTGACGTGAACTCCAAAGCTCGAGCGACGAACCTAAGGAGTCTCCGAGAAATGTTTGTATGGATTAGCTTTCCCTATTACCAGTTTCCCTCTCCGTCTGGCGAATTAACTCCGACTTCAGATGTACTTGTAATTCACATCTCCAAGTCAAGGACGAGTTGTCAATATTCTTGACCAACTGATCGGTATAGGTTTTGACCCGCTACCTGGTCATCAACACACCGGAAGTTATTCACTAGGCCACGCTGACCGCCTCCTTATTGCCAAGAACGGCAAGTCCTAGTTACATGAGTAATGTCCTGTTGTGTCGCTGTGTCACTTGAACATAATTGGGATACGCCCACGAAAGTAGGGCGGTGTTTATTGACAATGAGTTCTTCATCTGTTATGAGAATGTTGTAGTATCTTGTGGTAATTATTTTGGTTTGATGGAGAAAGAGCGAAAGTAGGGAGGGACCGGCGGTTGGAGAGGGGAATAACAGAAGGGAGAGTACTATAAGTAAGAGTAGTGGAGTTTTAGGAGAAGGGCATGTGTGAGACAGAAGGGGTAGATAGATGGGGAAGGGGGGGGGGGAGGATTGTTAGGAGGGTCAAGAGTGAGGAAGGGAGATATGAATGAAAAGATGGAGATAGTGGAAATGAGAGAGAAGAGGTGGGGGAAGAGGGAGTGGAGGCAAGGGATACAAGAAAGGGGCAAAGTGATGGAGTGAAAGAAAAGGAGAGAGAATTAGCTACAGCATAATGAAGGAGGTAAAGTGGATACAGAAGTGTGGGGGTGACAGAGAAAGGATGCAATAAATAAGAGGAGGAGAGGATGAGGGGACGGTGACGGGAGGGGTAAGGGGTTAAGCGACAAGCTCAAGAAGGCAGTAAAAATAGGAGTTCGAAGGGCAAAGCTCACTGAGAGGAGAGAAAATATCAAAACGGCGCGCGCACAAGAACACAGACACTCACATATAAAGATAAATAGAGAGAGAGAGAGAGAGAGAGAGAGAGAGAGAGAGAGAGAGAGAGAGAGAGAGAGATTGTGAAGATGCGAGTCCCATCTGTGGATATATGTTGTCGGGGTTTCGAAATCAGACAGACAGACAGACAGACAGACAGACAGGCAGGCAGGCAGGCAGGCAGGCAGACAGACAGACGGATGGACGGACGGACAGACGGACGGACGGACAGACAGACAGACAGAGCCATACAAAAACACCGAGAGAGACAGACAGAGGGAGGGAGAAACAGAGAGAGACAAATACATGGAGAGACAGTGAGAGGGACAGAGAGACAGAGAAGGGGAGAGAGGAAACGACAGCGGGAGCAAGGACTAGGAGAAACAAAGAAAGGAACAGAGCGAGACAAAGAGAATACCAAGAAAGAGACGAAATAGAAAAGAAAAAATTAGAGAGAAAGAGAGAGAGAGAGAGAGAGAGAGAGAGAGAGAGAGAGAGAGAGAGAGAGAGAGAGAGAGAGAGAGAGACTAAAGGGGGGGGGGGTGTACAGAGAGAAACATCTAAATGTGACAACAAGTCGTGCATGTCAAAGTTGAGCAGCTGAAGCCAACACTCAACACAACTCGAGGGTGTGAAAGTCTGCCTAGGTACTTTAAACATCCACTTTTGTGGGTGGAGCACTTTGGTGGGTGGAGTACTATGGTGGGTGGAGCACTTTGTTGGGCTCCAGTTACTCTCTGCCACCTAGAATTAACTGTTTAGTTTAGAGTAACCTGACCCTATGTTGTTATTGGAATAAATATCCGTATTGCGTCTCCAATTTTGTATGAGTTTGTTACGTGTGAGATTCGGCAGATCATTGTATATTTTGGTGCGTATAATGTTTCTTAATGTCGCGTGTTCTTTTCTGGACGACGATGCTTTAGACAATTGTATGTTCACTAATTTGTCTTGTGAGCGAAAAGGTAATGTTAAAGATATGCTTAATGCCAGTGTAGGGAGCGAATGCTGTACCATGACATCAGCGCATCAGAAGTTTAAGAGCCAAAGCCATGATCTTTTCAGCCACGTGACGTCAATGTAGTACATATATAATTATAACTACAGCGGACACACTGGGCGTCAGTCTCTAACATACATCTTTAACTTTTTGAGTCTCATACATAGGCCTTTTGGGGTCAGCGCGGCATTATTTTCAACTTCCTGTGCCTGATGGCTGGGTAGTAAGTTAATTCCCTAGACCTGTCAGCTGACCTTAAACCCTGACTTCTCGTTCAGAAAGCAATGGCAAGCTACTGAACTACAATTGCCTAGAATATCACCTTGAGGTTGATCACAACGTTCTGCAAGGACAATCAAAAATTTTTAATGCGTGCAACTACAGAATCTCCATTGGGCGTCAGTCTCATCATCAACATCTCATCCTCCTTCTTATCATTTTAATCATCAGAATGGTGCATACCTCCCGCTACATAACAATCCACCTGCTGGTAATTGCATCACGAACACCGTTCAGCAAAATTCGTCATCCACGGTGACCATATTACACCAGGAAAAGGCTTAAACGGGGATTTAAGAGCAAGATGACCCACTTCATTGCACGGGGTGTTATCCCATATGGCTCAGTCCATTTCGGCAGCTCGGCCTACTGAAAGCGTCACACAAAGCACTAACTCTGTAGTTCCAGAGACAATCCACAGGAGTCACCAAGAAAATCGCAGTCTAAAACGAAAGCCGTAGACTGGAATCGACACCCTTACCTTCGGAGAGCGGGGCGGGTGATTTAACCACTTCACAACGAAAATTTCCATCAGCAAAGAGGTGTTATGAAAGGTTAGGCTCCTGGGACAGGAGGCAGTGGTCGAGCAGAAAACGAAGGAAACAACACATTGCAGAAAACCTCCCATGAGGAAGCTTGGGGAACAAGAAGTGGTAATGAAGAAACATGAGAAGAAGAGGTTGCAATGAAGAAATCTGGGGAACAAGAAGTGACAATGACGAAACGTGAGGAACAAGAAGTGACAATGACGAAACATGAGCAGGAAGAACTGGCAATGAAGAAACATAAGGAACAAGAACTGACAATGAGGAAAGATAAGAAGAAGAAGCGGCATTGAAGAAACAAGACGAACAAGAAGTGTCAATTAAGAAACGTGAGGAGAAGAGGTTGAAATGAAGAAACGTGAGGAAGTTGAAGTGTCAATGAGAAACGTGAGGACTACCATGTCTTACAGACAGGACTATCATGTCTTACATACAGGACTACCATGTCTTACATACAGGACTACCATGTCTTACATACAGGACTATCATGTCTTACAGACAGGACTACCATGTCTTACAGGACTACCATGTCTTACACACATGACTACCATGTCTTACACACACGACTACCGTGTCTTACATACAGGACTACCGTGTCTTACACACAGGACTATCATGTCTATCCATGTAATTAAAATATTGCGGGACGTAAAGAATGTGTTATTTCAAGGGGCATTACTAAAAGTACCATAACTGTATTATGTATTTTAACTGATTGTAGTATTTTTTTGTAGCTTCTTATAACATTTTTTAAATTAATCTAACCAATGGCAATGTCGTGTAACTACGGGGATAATAGTTTTAAGAGCTCTTAAAGTGTTTGTAAATACGATGTCTTTATTTTAGATGCTTGAGAATTGTCTAATGCATTTTACTATTACTCTTATATATAGCAATCAACGCATTTATTCTTTCAATGGCAGTATACCATTCTGCCATCAAGACCTCGAAAGATATTTTACGGCCTGTTATGCCGGCCAAAATAAAACAACAAGTTAGATTCACATACTTGCAGGACGTCGCTGTCAACCTTGGCATTTGTTGGCCAATCAGATTATTATTTGAATTGGTTCAGGCACCTCGTTTATTTATTTGTTTATTCGTCGGCTCCGTGGTGCAGGTGTTCGTATTCCCGCATACCTGCTTTCGCAACACAACTGTGGGCGATTTGACAGCAGACCCTCTTACGTTTGTATTTTATGAAATGGTTTCTGTGGCGGTCGTCCAGATAGCAATGGCAGACATCTTAACGTAAACTTGCCAAGGATTCACGAACAGCCAAATAATGCTGGGGTTGACTCCTACGTCCTGTAAAGATATGCAACAACTTTATTTTTATTTTTTTTAAATTTTAAGTAATAACTGCTTCGGTCAAAAGGAAATGAAGTAACAACCGCATGGAACTTGGCGTGGGGGATAAATGGTTCACATCTAATCTCCTGAACAGACAGTCCTGGAACTTGGCGTGGAGGAGAAATGGTTCAGATCTCATCTCCTGCACAGACAGTCCTGGGTTCGTTTCCGGCCTCAAATCATTCGTTTCACGAATACATTTGGATTAGAAGCCGCGAGAGGTCGCCGCGAGAGGTCGCCGCTGTAGCTACGGAGCGACGATTTAACAGGCCATTAGTTGCTGTTTTCGGGAATGAACGAACGAATGAACAAACGAACAAACTTTATTTTCAAAGGAAAATGAAGAATCACATTCGCTGGACTGGTTACTTGAATTGCATGCAAAATCACACGCTCCCTAAATGCATTTTTTACGGCGAGCTGCGTTGTGGTAAACGCTCCCAAGGCGGCAAGAGGAAACGCTTTAAAAACACCCTGAAAATCTCACTACAATCTTTTGGAAATCAACATGGCACTTGGGAGACTGCTGCCAAAGATCGAAATTTGTGGCGTACATCATTGCACAACGGTGCAGTCATTTCTGAAGCAACCAAGACTGCAAGAGCTTTGAAGAAAAGGCTGGACAGAAAAAAAACACTGCAGGAAAGCTTCGCCTGGAACGTCAAGCATTCTTTGCCCACATTGTCAAAGAACATTTCGAGCCAAAATAGGCCTTATCAGCCATCTTAGAACTCATGGCTTCATACTTTCAACCCCACTGGATGAATTAATGAATGGTCATCATCATTCTTGATGGACAAACAATATTTTCAAAGGGTTAAGCATTCACTCAGGCCCAGGAGAAAGACCGAGCTATTTGGGATTAAACCTGATCCAATGAAGTGGAACTTCTTACCATTAATTAAATCTGTGTGTACTTGGGAATGTTTAATGATGTTATTTTCAGAAAACGTTTTCGCAGATAGCAAAGCATGTCATGACAGGTCAAGTCATATAGTGTCAGGTCATGTCATAACTTGTCATTTATATCATGTGATGTCACGTAAGGTCATGCAATACCATGTCATGTCACGTCAGGTCACGCAATGCCATGTCTTGGTGTATAATTCATTTCGCGTCATGACATGTCATGTCAAGTAATATAATATTCTGTCATGTCGTGTCAGCTCATGCAATGTCATGTCGAGTCATGCCATGTTATGTCATGCAATGCCATGTCATGTCATGTTATATAAGGTCAAGTAATGCCATGTCATGTCGTATCATTCATATCATGCCAGTCATGTCAGCTCACCCAATGCCATGTCATATCAGCTCACCCAATGTCATATCATGTCATTCAACAGTACAAAACCTGCTATGTTAAACTTACCCCTCCTCATATTTGCCACATGCTAACAATCGGATTCTTTGTTCGATGACATGTTTGTGAACCCCACCTGTAACATGAACTCCGTAGCTTCAGCGACGACTCCCATGAGTCTCCGAGAAAAGTTCGTATGCATTAGCTTTCTCTATTACCAGCGTCCCCCTCCGTCTGGGGAATTCACTCCGATTTCATAGGTACTTGTAATTCACATCCCCAAGTCAAGGACGAGTTGTCAACATTCTTGTCCATTTGACCGTTGTAGGTTTTGACCCACTACCTGGTCATCATCACACCGGAAGTTAATCATTCGGCCACGCTGACGGCCTCCTTATTGTCACGAACGGCAAGTCCTAGTTACATGAGTAATGTCCTGTTGTGTCGCTGTGCCACTTGAACATAATTGGGATACGCCCAAGAAAGTAGGGCGGTGTTTATTGACAATGAGTTCTTCATCTGTTATGAGAATGTTGTAGTATCTTGTGGTAAGGATTTTGGTGAGATGGAGAGGGAGCGAAAGTTGGGAGGGACCGGCGGTTGGAGAGGGGAATAACAGAAGGGAAAGAGCTATAAGGAAGAGTAGGGAGTTTTAGGAGAAGAGCATGTGTGAGACAGGAGGGGTGAATAGATGGGGAAGGAGGGGAGGATTGTTAGGAGGGTCAAGAGAGAGGAAAGGAGATTTGAATGAAAAGAGGGAGATAGATGGGGAAGGAGGGGAGGATTGTTAGGAGGGTCAAGAGAGAGGAAGGGAGATTTGAATGAAAAGAGGGAGATAGATGGGGAAGGAGGGGAGGATTGTTAGGAGGGTCAAGAGAGATGAAGGGAGATTTGAATGAAAAGAGGGAGATAGATGGGGTAGGAGGGGAGGATTGTTAGGAGGGTCAAGAGAGAGGAAGAGAGATTTGAATGAAAAGAGGGAGATAGTGGAAATGAGAGAGAAGAGGTGGGGGAAGACTTTATTAGGGAGAGAGGCAAGTAAGGAAAGAGGAGTAACGTATGCAAACAGCGGGTCAGACATACAAGAAGGAGGCATTGTGATGAAGTGAAAGAAAAGGAGAGAGAATTAGTTACGGCATAATGAAGGAGGTAAAGTGGAGACAGTAGTGTAGGGGTGAGAGAGAGAGGATACAATAAATAAGAGGAAGAGAGGAAGAGGGGCCTGTGACGGGAGGGGGAAGGGGTTAAGCGACAAGCTCATGGAGACGGTAAAAAAGGAGGGGGAGGGGCAAAGCTCAATGAGAGGGGAGGAAATATCAAAACGGCCCACACATAACCACACAGACACTCACACAGAAAGAGAGAGAGAGAGAGAGAGAGAGAGAGAGAGAGAGAGAGAGAGAGAGAGAGAGAGAGAGATTGAAAAAGAGAAGAAAAGAAGTGACAGAAAGAGCTTTATTTTCTTAAGGTTTAGCACCGTGGCGTAGGTCATTGTGAAGATGCGAGTACCATCTGTGGATATATATGGTCCAGGGTTCGAAACCAGAGAAAGAGACAGAAAGAAAGACAGACAGACAGACAGACAGACAGACAGACAGACAGACAGACAGACAGACAGACAGACAGACAGACAGACAGACAGACAGACAGACAGGCAGGCAGGCAGGCAGGCAGACAGACAGACAGACAGACAGACAGACAGACAGACAGACAGACAGACAGACAGACAGACTTTAGTGGGTGGAGTACTATGGTGGTTGGAGCACTTTGTTGGGATCCAGTGACTGTTTGCCGCCTAGAATTAACAGTTTAGAGCAGTGATTCTCAACCTTTTTTGGCCCATGCCCCCCCCCCTTTTTACCATATGTTAAGAACGTCATTCCCCCCCCCCCCTCTTTCGAATTTCCTCCCTATAAATCCCCCCCCTACCCTTACACAGTATACATAAAAATGGAAGCTAAATTTAATAACACATACTAGAACAAGTCTAGACATCTAACTATAACGTGATTTGTGGGTCTACTGACGTTATAAAACGAATTTCATTATGGCGAGAAGCACAGAACCGTAACATTTAGAGGGAAAACACAATATCAAGTAACTGTTTATTGTATTAATGCGATCTTGTAATAATCTTAATTCCCCCCCCCCCCCCCTTTCCCTGGAAACCCTGAAAAAAACCTAAAGTTGTAATGAAGAAACGCTAGGAACAAGAAGTGGCAATGAAGAGAAATAAGGAAGAAGAAGTGGCAATAAAGAAACATGAGGAGGAAGAAGTGGCAATGAAGAAACCTGAGGAAGAAGTAGTGGTAATGAAGAAACATGAGGAAGAAGAAGTGGCAATGAAGAAACATGAGGAAGAAGAAGTGTCAATGAAGAAACATCAGGAAGAAGAATTGGCAATGAAGAAACTCGAGGAACAAGAAGTGGCAATGAAGAGAAATAAGGAAGAAGAAGTGGCAATAAAGAAACATGAGGAGGAAGAATTGGCAATGAAGAAACTCGAGGAACAAGAAGTGGCAATGAAGAGAAATAAGGAAGAAGAAGTGGCAATAAAGAAACATGAGGAGGAAGAACTGACAATGAAGACAGATGAGAAGAAGAAGTGGCAATGAAGAAACATGAGGAAGAAGAAGTGTCAATGAAGAAACATCAGGAAGAAGAATTGGCAATGAAGAAACACGAGGAACAAGAAGTGGCAATGAAGAAACACGAGGAACAAGAAGTGGCAATGAAGAAACATCAGGAACAAGAAGTGGCAATGTAGAAACATGAGGAACAAGAAGTGGCAATGAAGAAACACGAGGAACAAGAAGTGGCAATGAAGAAACATGAGGAAGAAGAAGTGTCAATGAAGAAACATGAGGAAGAAGAAGTGGCAATGAAGAAACATGAGGAAGAAGAAGTGTCAATGAAGAAACATGAGGAAGAAGAAGTGTCAATGAAGAAACATGAGGAGGAAGAAGTGTCAATGAAGAAACATGAGGAAGAAGAAGTGTCAATGAAGAAACATGAGGAAGAAGAAGTGTCAATGAAGAAACATGAGGAACAAGAACTGACAATGAAGAAACATGAGGAAGAAGAAGTGTCAATGAAGAAACATGAGGAAGAAGAAGTGTCAATGAAGAAACATGAGGAAGAAGAAGTGTCAATGAAGAAACATGAGGAAGAAGAAGTGGCAATGAAGAAACATGAGGAAGAAGAAGTGTCAATGAAGAAACATGAGGAAGAAGAAGTGTCAATGAAGAAACATGAGGAAGAAGAAGTGTCAATGAAGAAACATGAGGAGGAAGAAGACGTGTCAATGAAGAAACATGAGGAAGAAGAAGTGTCAATAAAGAAACATGATGAACAAGAAGTGGCAATGAAGAAACGTGAGGAACAAGAAGTGGCAATGAAGAAACGTGAGGACGAAGAAGTGTCAATGAAGAAACATGAGGAGGAAGAAGACGTGTCAATGAAGAAACGTGAGGAAGAAGAAGTGTCAATGAAGAAACATGAGGAGGAAGAAGTGTCAATGAAGAAACGTGAGGAACAAGAAGTGGCATTGAAGAAACATGAGGAACAAGAAGTGGCAATGAAGAAACGTGAGGACGAAGAAGTGTCAATGAAGAAACATGAGGAGGAAGAAGACGTGTCAATGAAGAAACGTGAGGAAGAAGACGTGTCAATGAAGAAACAAGAGGAAGAAATAGTGGCAATGAAGAAACGTAAGGAAGAAGAAGTGGCAATGAAGAAACATAAGGAACAAGAAGTGACAATGAATCGTGACGAGATCGACGTTCTGCCTAACAAGCCTGCATGATGATGATGGTTATTATCAAACAACACATACCAACAAACACAGAAACACACACACGCACAAAGACAGACGCGCGGTAAGCGGTAGGCTTTCTGTGGAGACAATGGCTACGGTCACAGGCCAGTGTAATCATTGCCAAGAAGGAAAGCAATGGCAAACTACCTTCTTTAGATATGTCTACATAATGGGCGAATCGACGAAGTGAAGGAGTAGAAACCGTAAGCTTTACCAGAACTGCAATCACAATTCAAAACACGGACGTTGAAGTTAAAGCCTACATCAGCATTAGAGATGGCTAGACAACCACACAACTCAAACAAATTATGGAGTTGAGTGCAGCTGAGTTGAGCTGAGTGGAGTTGAGTTGAGTTGAATTTAGTGCAGTTGAGTTTAGTCTAGTTAACAGCCAACATCACATCACTCAGGACATTCCCATCCGTGCTCCGTCCTCATCTTCCACACTGTTCTGATGCGCAAAATAATTATTTATTTTGGTCTATCCACAAGGTGGTAGTCGTCTTGAGCTGGTGTTTGTGGCTTTCTGGTTGATTTCATCAATTTTTTTGTTGTTGTTGATGGCATGTAAACATACTTAATTGACACTTGGCTTGGTTGTTATTGTATTATTACTTTATATCCTTTTGTTTGCGATACGGTTGGTTATTGTGTTTACCTGGACTGAGGTCCTTCTCAGGTATGTGTATGTGTTTGTTTGCATGGTGTGCCTTAAAGATCTGAGAGTGCAAGTTTGGTTCATTATATGCTGCTATGTCCTGCACGAGGCATGATGTGTCTTACAGACAGGACTATCATGTCTTACACACAGAACTATCATGTCTTACACACAGAACTATCATGTCTTACACACAGGACTATCATGTCTTACACACAGAACTATCATGTCTTACACACAGGACTATCATGTCTTACACACAGAACTATCATGTCTTACACACAGGACTATCATGTCTTACACTGAACTACCATGTCTTACACACAGAACTACCATGTCTTACACACAGAACTACCATGTCTTACACACAGAACTACCATGTCTTACACACAAGACTCTCATGTCTTACACACAGAACTACCATGTCTTACACACAGAACTACCATGTCTTACACACAGATCTACCATGTCTTACACACAGAACTACCATGTCTTACACACATAACTATCATGTCTTACACACAGAACTACCATGTCTTACACACAGAACTATCATGTCTTACAGACAAGACTACCATGTCTTACACACCGGACTATCATGTCTTACACATAGAACTATCATGTCTTACAGACAGGAGTATCATGTCTTACATACAGGACTATCATGTCTTACACACAGGACTATCATGTCTAGCCATGTAATTAAAATATTACAACGGGACGTAATAGAATGTGTTATTTCAAGGGGCATTACTAAAAGCATCATAACTGTATACTGTATGTTAACTAATTGTAGTATTTTTCGAAATTTTGTATAAAAGTTTTAATCGCAATAACTATCGGAAATGTCATGTACTTAAAAGAATAATAATTTTAAGAGATCATAAAGTGTATGTAAACACAATGGCTTTTTCTAAAAGTATATTTGAGAGTTTTCTAATGCATTTTATTATTACAAATAGATATGATAATCGATGATTTTATTCTTTCATTATCAATTGTTAGCTGTAAGCGTTCAACATATTTTTTACGGCCTGTTATACAGGCCAAAATATAACAACAAGAAGTTAGTTTCACATCCTTTCAGGACGTAGCTATCAACCCCAGCATTTTTGGCCAATCAGGTTGTTACTTGAATTCGTTCAAGAACCCCGTTTGTTTATTTGTTTATTCGTCGGCTTCGTAGTGCAGGCTTTACGGGCGCAGTTCGTATTCCCGCATACCTGCTTTCGCAATACAACTGTGGGCGATTTGGCAGCAGACCCTCTTACGTTGGTTTTGGATTAAATGGTTTCTGTGCCGGTCGTTTAGAAAGCAGTGGCAGACTACTTAACGTAAACTTGCCCAGGATTCACGAACAGGCAAAACAATGCTGGGGTTGACGCCTCCGTCCTGTAAAGATATGCAAAAACTTTATTTTTATTTGTTTATTTAAGTAATAACTGCTTCGGTCAAAAGGAGTTGAAGTAACAACCGCCTGGAACTTGGCGTGGTGGAGAAATGGTTCAGATCTAATCTCCTGCAACTTGGCGTGGGGGAGAAGTATTTGACATCTAATCTCCTGCACAGACAGTCCTGGAACTTAGCGTGGGGGAGAAATATTTCACATCTAATCTCCTGCACAGACAGTCATGGAAGGCTCATGTATCTCATTCATATCCTCACTGTCACTCATATCATACATTTCACTGCAGTACTCCTGCCATCTTTCTAGAATTTGTCTAGATTCTGTTAAGGTATTTCCCATCTTGTCACAGATAACATTTAATTGAGGTTGAACATTTCTTGTCAATAACTTCATTTCTTTGAACATTTCGTAATCTCTTCCAGCCTTATGATATTGCTCTATTCTGGTACAGCAATCTTATATATATTTGTTTGTGTCCCTTCTTGTGTTCTTTCTTATTTCTCGAGTTAAAGATTTATACTTCATCCTGTGGTTAATTGATTCATCTCCTTTCTGTTTCAGCTCCCTTCGTTGTTTTATTAATTCTAACGTGTCTAATGTAATCCATGGCTTAAGTTGCTTTTTCTTGGTCGGAATTAGATCTTTGGCTGCATTTATCAAGATATCTCTAGCTTGTACTGCCAGTTCATCAGGTGTCATTTCTTCTTGTACAGACATCAAGACCCCAAAAGCGATTCCTAACTTCTATGTTGTATGCGTCTGGTATGTTTGTGAGATCAAAACGAAGTGGCCTTGGTCCTCGTGAAAGCTTTTTGAGTTTTAATTTCAGATCTGCTTCTAATAACTGATGATCTGTATCATAGTCTGCACTACGTAGGGTTTTTGCAGATGTTATGCTTCATCTCCATCTTCTATGTATTAAAATATAATCTATCTGATTTTTGGTAAAACTGTCTGGAGACTTCCATGTGAAGAGTCTTCTTGGATGTTGTTTAAAAAGTGTGTTGACTATCGTTAACTCATTTTCTATGCAAAATTCAATTAATTTGTCACCTGCATCATTTCTATTTCCTAATCCAAATTTTCCTAAAACGTGTCTCTCATTTTCAGCTCTTCCTGCACCTACTTTTGCATTAAAATCTCCCATTATTATTGCTATATCATTATGACTAATCTTATTTAATGTGTCTTGTAGTGTGTTGTAAAAATCTTCAATTTCGTCCTCCTCTGCTGTTGAAGTAGGTGCTTATATCTGTATGAGAGTTGTGTTTTTTGGACGGCCTTTAAGTCTAATAGTGAGGATTCTGTCACTAACTGGATTATATCCCATTAAAGTTTTTGCAGCTGTCTTATCTAAACAAAATGCCACTCCACTCTGGCCTCCGACATCTCTACCAGAATAAATGAAAATACTTCCATTTTCAGTCGTAAAATGTCCCTTGCCGCGCCAGCGATGTTCACTAATTCCTAAAATTTGAATGTTTAACCTCTCAATCTCATCACACACTACTTTAAGCTTTCCCTCATACAAACTTCTCACATTCCACGTTGCCATTCTCACTCTGTTTCTTAGTCTGACACAGGGGATTTCCTTGGTAACACAGTCAGGATTAACTCCGTCATCACGATTACTAGTACTGGTCCCTGCGTCACACTCTTCCCCAGTGTTATCTGATCTGCCTGGCCTGGGGGTCTCGCCACCAGATCTCTTTCTTATTATGTTTTCTTTCATGGTTGTTATGGTTTCTTGGCAAGTTCTGCAGAAGGTAGTTTGCCATTGCTTTCCTTCTGGGCAGTGACTGTACTAGTCGGTGGCCATAGCCATTGTCTCTACTGATGAGATCATCTGCCTATCGCCGCAGAGTGCAAGACCATAACCAACAACAATCTGTCGGCTGCTCTCACACTCCATCCACCACCTGCTTCCATGGCTTCACGTAACCCTGATCGAGGGGCTAAACGGGTACTCCACCTTGCCCAAGGAGGAAAGGAGGCGTCTTACATCTCCTTTGATAGGGGATACCCCTACCCCGCTAACCGGGGATCTTCTTACCATTAATTAAATTTGTATGTGTGTTTGGGAATGTTTAATGATGTTATTTTCAGAAACCGTTTTCGCAGAAAGCAAAGCATGTCATGACAGGTCAAGTCATATAGTGTCAGGTCATGTCATATCTTGTCATGTATATCATGTGATGTCGCGTCAGGTCATGCAGTACCATGACATGTCACGTCAGGTCACGCAATGTCATGTCATAGTGTATAATTCATTTCGTGTCATGACATGGCATGTCAAGTTATGTCGTATTGTGTCATGTAGTGTCAGCTCATGCAATGTCATGTCAAGTCATGCCATGTTAGGTCAAGCAATGACATATCATGTCAGATCACACAATATCATGTCGTATTGCTCATTTCGTATAAAGCAATGTCATGTCAGGTCATGTCAAATCAGCTATGTACTGTCAGGTAATGCAATGCCGTGTCATGTCATGTTATGTCAGGTCAAGCAATGCCATGTCATGTCGTATCATTCATATCATGCCATGTCATGTCATCTCACCCAGTGCCATGTCATGTCAGCTCACCCAATGCCATATCATGTCATGCAACAGTACAAAACCTGCTATGTAAAACTTACTCCTCCTCATATTTGCCACATGCTAACAATCGGATTCTTTGTACGACGACATGGCTTCACCCAACCTTCCACATCCACAGGATGGTTTGTGAACCCCGCCTGTGACATGAACTCCGTAGCTCGATTGACGACTTCAAGGAGTCTCCGAGAAAAGTTTGTATGGATTAGTTTTATCTATTACCAGTGTCCCCCTCTGTCTGGCGAACTCACTCCGACTTCAGAGGTACTTGTAATTCACATCCCCAAGTCAAGGACGAATTGTCAACATTATTGTCCAACTGACTGGTGCAGGATTTGACCCGCTACCTGGTTATCAGCATACCGGCAGTTAATCATTCGGCCATGTTGAACGCCTCCTTATTGTCACGAACGGCAAGTCCTAGTTACATGAGTAATGTCTTGTTGTGTCGCTGTGTCACTTGAACATAATTGGGATACGCCCACGAAAGTAGGGCGGTGTTTACTCACAATGAGTTCTTCATCTGTTATGAGAATGTTGTAGTATCTTGTGGTAAGGATTTTTGTGGGATGGAGAAGGCGCGAAAGTAGGGAGGGACCGGCGGTTGGAGAGGAGAATAACAGAAGGGACAGAGCTATAATGAAGAGTAGTGGAGTTTTAGGAGAAGGGCATGTGTATGTGTATGTGTTTGTTTGCATGGTGTGCCTTAAAGATCTGAGAATGCAAGTTTGGTTCATTATATGCTCTTATGTCCTGCACGAGGCATGATGTGTCTTACACACAGGACTATCATGTCTTACACACAGGACTATCATGTCTTACACACAGGACTACCATGTCTTACACACAGGACTACCATGTCTTACACACAGGACTACCATGTCTTACACACAGGACTACCATGTCTTACACACAGGACTACCATGTCTTACACACAGGACTATCATGTCTTACACACAGGACTATCATGTCTTACACACAGGACTATCATGTCTTACACACAGGACTACCATGTCTTACACACAGGACTACCATGTCTTACACAAAGGACTATCATGTCTTACACACAGGACTATCATGTCTTACACACAGGACTATAATGTCTTTCACACAGGACTACCATGTCTTACACACAGGACTACCATGTCTTACACACAGGACTATCATGTCTTACACACAGGACTATCATGTCTTACACACGGGACTACCGTGTCATACACACAGGACTATCTGACCCGGCCCGGCTTCGCCCAGACCCTGGTGGGGAGCATCTCATTTAATTCATATAAGTAGTCATATAAGTTCTCGTTCCCGTTACCGACAATATGTCTGTCTGTCTGTCTATCTGTCTGTCTGTCTGTCTGACCCGGCCCGGCTTCGCCCAGACCCTGATGGGGAGCATCTCATTTAATTCATATAAGTAGTCATATAAGATCCCGTTCCCGACTGTCTGTCTGTTTGTCTTGGGTAAATGGAGGAGGGAGGAGGAAGAGGGAGGTGGAGGAGGGAAGAGGAGGGAGGAGGAGGGCGGAGGAGACAGGAGACAGGAGGAATAGGGAGGAATAGGAGGGAGGAGGAGGGATTAGGAAGAGGAGGGAGGAGTAGGGTGGAGGAGGAGGGGGAGGAGGAGGGAGGAGGAAGAGGGAGAAGGAGGGAGGAGGAGAACGCAGGAGGAGGAGGGAGGAGGAGGAGGAGAGAGGAGGGAGAGGGAGGAGGAGGGAGGAGGAGGAGAGAGTAGGAGGAGAGAGGAGGCGGAGGGAGCAGGAAGAGAGAGGAAGAGGGAGGAGGAAGAGGAAGAAGGAGGAGGGAGGAGGGAGGAGAAGGAGGAGGGAGGAGGAAGAGGGAAGAGGAGGGAGAAGGAGGGAGGAGGAGAACGCAGGAGGAGGAGGGAGGAGGAGGAGGAGAGGGAGGAGGAGGGAAAGGGAGGAGGAGGGAGGAGGAGAGAGTGGGAGGAGGGAGGAGGCGGAGGGAGAAAGAAGAGGGAGGAAGAGGGAGAAGAAGGAGGGAGGAGAAGCAGGGAAGAGGATGAGGGGGAGGAGGAGGATGAGGGAGGAGGAGGAATGTGAAGGGAGGAGGAGGGAGGAGGTAGAGGGAGGAGGAGTAGTAGGGAGGAGGAGGAGGAGAGAGGAGGAGGAGGGAGGAGGAGGAGGGATGAGGAGGAAGAGGGAGGAGGAGGAATGTGAAGGGAGGAGGAGGGAGGAGGTAGAGGGAGAAGGAGGAGGGAGGAGGAGAATGGAGGAGGAGGGATGAGGAGGAGAGGGAGGAGGAGGAAGGAGGAGGTGGAGGAGGAGGGATGAAAATGAAGGAGGGAGGAGGAGGGATGAGGGGGAGGAGGGAGGGGTAGGAGGGGGAGGAGGAGAAGGGAGGAGGAGGAGGAGGAGGAGGGCGAAGGAGGAAGGAAGAGGAGGGCGAGGAGGTAGGAGAAGGGAGGAGGAGGAGGAAGAGGGAGGAGGAGGGAGGAGGAAGAGAGTGGAGGAGGGAGGAGGAGGGAGGAAGAGATAGGCGGAGAGAGGAGGAGGGAGGAGGAGTAGGGAGGAATAGGAGGGAGGAAGAGGGAGGAGGAGGGATTAAGAGAAGGAGGGGGGAAAGGGGAGAAGGGGGAGGGAGGAGGAGGGAGGAGGAGGAAGAAGAGGGATGAGGAGGGAGGAGGAGGGAGGAGGAAGGAGGAGGAGGGAGGAGGAGGAGGAGGAGGGAGGAGGGTGAAGGAGGAGGAGGAGGGAGGAGGGTTAAGGAGGAGGAGAAGGAGGAGGAAGAGGGAGGAGGGGGAGGAGGGAGGGGGAGGAGAAGGAGGAGGAGGAGGAGGGAGGAGGAGAACGCAGGTGGGGAAGGAGGAGGAGGGAGAGGGAGGAGGAGGGAGGAGGAGGAGAGAGGAGGAGGAGGAAGGAGGTGGAGGGAGAAGGAGGAGGGAGGAATAGGTAGAAGGAGGAGGGAGAAGGAGGAGGGTTAGGAGGAGGAGGAGGAATGATGAGGAGGGAGGAGGAGGAAGAGGGATGTGGATGAAGGAGGAGGAGGGATGAGGAGGGAGAAGGTAGAGGGAGGAGGTAGAGGGAGGAAAAGGGAGGAGGGAGGAGGAGAGAGGAGGAGGAGGAGGAGGGAGTAGGAGGGATGAGGAGAAGGGAGGAGGGGGAGAAGGGAGGGGGAGAAGGAGGAGGGAGAGGGAGGAGGGGGAGGAGGAAGAGGAGGAGGGTGGAGGGAGGAGGTAGAGGGAGGAGGAGGGAGGAGGTAGAGGGAGGAGGAGGGGGGAGGCGGAGGGAGTAGGAGGGAGGAGGATGGAGGAGGAGGGGAGAGGAAGAGGGAGAAGGAAGAGGGAGAAGGAGGAGGGAGGAGGAAGAGGGAGGAGTGGGAGGAGGTAGAGGGAGGAGGAGGGGAGGAGGGTGGAGGGAGGAGGTAGAGGGATGAGGAGGGGAGGAGGTAGAGGCAGGAGGAGAAGAGAGGAGGAGGGAGTTCGCCATTCCGAATTCATACTTGTCTAGGTTCTGTGATTTCGGTCCTTCCATTGATTGTTCTTCCCTTCTACACGACTGTAGATAACTTCCTTGCACATAAAAAGATGAATTGTTATTGATATTGCCGTGGCATGGAGGCATATATATCAGCAGCAGAGTTAACGCCTACGCCAGCCGGCACGGCACTTGATGATGATGATAATTGCCGTGTGACGATTCTGTGTAGTCACGTCATTTTCTTCCCTTTCCCTAGCGTTTTGGTTCGGGGATTCTTTCATCATCATCATCATATATTTACGTACGTATTTTGAGAATGGGAGGAGGGAGGAGGAGGAAGAAGAAAAAAAAATACGACAGTTGGCAGCGCTGGAATGAAAGGAAGGCGTGTAGAAAATTTCATCTCAATCGGATGGGCCGTTCGCGAACAAATAAAGGACATACATACATACATACAGACAGACAGACGGAGATCCTAATTTATATATAAGAAGATAGTTTTATTCTTTCAATGGCAGCCTCTTTGCTGCTGTCTTAAATGAGAAATATTTTTAACAGCCTGTTTTACAGGCCAAAATAAAACAAGAAGTTACTTTTACATACTTGCAGGACGTCGCTGTAAACCTCAGCATTTTTTGGCCAATCAGATTGTTATGTAAATTCGTTCAGACACTTCGTTTATTTATTTGTTACTTCGTCGGCTCCGTGGTGCAGATGTTACGAGGCGCAGTTCGTATTCCTGCATACTTGCTTTCCCAAACAAAACTGCGGGCGATTTGGCAGCAGACCCTCTAACGTTGGTATTTGATGAAATGGTTTCTGTGCCTGTCGTCCAGAAAGCAGTGGCAGACTACTTAACGTAAACTTGACCAGGATTCACAAACAGCCAAAAAATGCTGGAATTGACTCCTACGTCCTGTAAAGATATGCAACAGCTTAATTTTTATTTTTTTTTTAATTTTAAGTAATAACTGCTTCGGTCAAAAGGAGTTGAAGTAACAACCGTCTGGAACTTGGCGTGGGGGAGAAATGGTTCACATCTAATCTCCTGCACAGACAGTCCTGGAACTTGGCGTGGGGGAGAAATGGTTCAGATCTCATCTCCTGCACAGACAGTCCTGGGTTCGCTTTCGGTCTCAATCACTCGTTTCACGAATACATTTGGATCAGACGCCGCGAGAGGTCGTCGCTGTAGCTACGGAGCGACGATTTAACAGGCCATTAGTTGCTGTTTTCAGGAATGAACGAACGAACAAACGAACGAACGAACGAACGAACGAACGAACAAACTTTATTTTCAAAGGAAAATGAAGAATCACATTCGCTGGGCAGTCACTTGAATTGCATGCCAAATAACAGGCTCCCTAAATGAATTTTTTTTACGGCGAGCTGCGTTGTGGTAAACGCTCCCAAGGCGACCAGAGGAAACGCTTTAAAAACACCCTGAAAATCTCACTACAAGCTTTTGGGATTCATCATGGCACTTGGGAGACTGTTGCCAAAGACCGAAATTTGTAGCGTACATCATTGCACAATGGTGCAGTCATTTGTGAAGCAACCAGGACTGCAAGAGTTTTGAAGAAAAGCCTGGACAGAAAAACCACTGCAGGAAAGCCTCCGCCGGAAACGTCAAGCAATCTTTGCCCACATTGTCAAAGAACATTTCAAGCCAAAATAGGCCTTATCAGCCATCTTAGAACTCACAGCTCCATACTTTCACCTCCACGGGATGAAATGAATGGTCATCATTATTCTTGATGGACAAACAACATTTTCAAAGGGTTAAGAATTAGTCACTCAAGACCAGGAGAATGACCGAGCTATTTGGGATTAAACCTGATCCAATGAAGTGGATCTTCTTACCATTAATTAAATGTGTGTGTATGTTTGGGAATGTTTAATGATGTTATTTTCAGAAACCGTTTTCGCAGATAGCAAAGCATGTCATAACAGGTCAAGTCATATAGTGTCAGGTCATGTCATATCTTGTCATGTATATCTTGTGATGTCACGTCAGGTCATGCAATACCATGTCATGTCACGTCAGGTCATGCAATGCCATGTCATGGTGTATAATTCATTTCGTGTCATGACATGGCATGTCAAGTTATGTCGTATTGTGTCATGTAGTGTCAGCTCATGCAATGTCATGTCAAGTCATGCCATGTCAGGTCATGCAATGCCATATCATGTCAGGTCACATAGTGCCATGTCATATCATGTCAGATCACACAATATCATGTGGTATCGCTCATTTCGTATCAAGTCTTGTCCTGTCAGGTAATACAATGCCGTGTCATGTCATGTTATGTCAGGTCCAGCAATGACATGTCATGTCGTATCATTCATATCACATCATGTCATGTCAGCTCACCCAATGCCATGTCATGTCAGCTCACCCAATGCCATGTCATGTCATGCTACAGTACAAAACCTGCTATGTTGAACTTACCCCTCCTCATATTTGCCACATGCTAACAATCGGATTCTTTGTACGACGACATGGCTTCACCCAACCTTCCACATCCACAGGATGGTTTGTGAACCCCGCTTGTAACATGAACTCCGTAGCTTCAGCGACGACCCCCAGGAGTCTCCGAGAAAAGTTTGTATGAATTAGCTTTCCCTATTACCAGTGTCCCCCACCGTCTGGCAAATTCACTCCGACTTCAGAGGTACTTGTAATTCATATCCCCAAGTCAAGGACTAGTTGTCAATATTCTTGACCAACTGACCGGTGTAGGTTTTGACCCGCTACCTTGTCATCAGCACACCGGCAGTTAATCATTCGGCTACGCTGACCGCCTCCTTATTGTCAAGAACGGCAAGGCCTAATTACATGAGGAATGTCCTGTTATGTCGCTGTGTCACTTGAACATAATTGGGATACGCCCACAAAACTTAGGGCGGTGTTTATTGACAATGAGTTCTTCATTTCTTCATCTGTTATGAGAATGTTGTAGTATCTTGTGGTAAGGATTTTGGTGGGATGGAGAAGGAGCGAAAGTAGGGAGGGACCGGCGGTTGGAGAGGGGAATAACAGAAGGAAAAGAGCTATAATGAAGAGTAGTGGAGTTTTAGGAGAAGGGCATGTGTGAGACAGGAGGGGTGGATAGATAGGGAAGGCGGGGAGGATTGTTAGGAGGGTCAAGAGACAGGAAGGGAGATTTGAATGAAAAGACGGAGATAGTGGAAATGAGAGAGAAGAGGTGGAAGGAGGGGGGCAAATAAGGAAAGAGGAGTAACGTATGCAAACAGCGGGCCAGAAGGAGGCAAAGTGATAAAGTGAAAGAAAAGGAGAGAGAATTAGCTATGACATAATGAAGGAGGTGAGAGAGAATGGATACAATAAATAAGAGTAAGAGAGGAAGAGGGGCCGGTGACGAGAGGTGAAAGGGGTCAGGCGACAAGCTCATGGAGACGGTAAAACAAGGAGGGGGAAGGGCAAAACTCAATGAGAGGAGAGGAAATATCAACACGGCCCGCACATAAGCACACACACACCCATTAAGATAAATACAGAGAGAGAGAGAGAGAGAGAGAGAGAGAGAGAGAGAGAGAGAGAAAGAGAGAGAGAGAGAGAGAGAGAGAGAGAGAGAGAGAGAGAGAGAGAGATCTAAATGTGACAACAAGTGGGGCATGTCAAAGTTGAGCAGCTGTCGCCACGCGCCAACACTCAACACAACTCGATTGTGTGACAGTCTGCTCAGGTACTTTAACAACCACTTTGGCGGATGAAGCACATTATTTCACGTGGACTTCTAGTAATAACATTTACCCTGGTCTCTGGGTAGTGAGATCGGACACCCGTGTGTATTGTTGCGCACGAAAAAATCCCTTGGCAGTTGGAAATCGAAAAAGAGTAGCCTAACGGCGCTACCTGGGCAAAATTTAGAGTTAAAAATCTACCCAAAGTATTTCAGGACCTCGCCGGTGCTACGGAGTTCGTGCACTGAGCTGAGTTTCTCCAGACTCAGGTTTGAGTTAGGAGGAGAACGAAGCACTTATGTATTACACTAAACTAAACTAAACTAAACTAAACTAGACTCTCTGCCGCCTAGAATTAACTGTTTAGAGCAGTGGTTCTCAACCTTTTTTTGGCCCGTGCCCCCCTTCACCATATTTTCAGAACGTCATCCCCCCCCCCCCACCCCACCCCTCTATCGCATTTCCTACCTAAAAATTTGGCCCGTGCTCCCCATTCACCCTATTTTCAGAACGTCATTCCCCCCTTTCGTATTTCCTATCTAATAATTCCCCCCTCCCGCCCCTTTCGTATTTCCTATCTAATAATTCCCCCCTCCCGCCCCTACACAGTATACGTAATAATGGAAGCACATACTAAAACAAGTCTAGACGTCCACATAAAACGTGATTTGTGGGTCTATTTACTTTATAAAATGAATTTTAGAAGGGTGAGACGTACAAAACCGTAAAGTATGAAGGGAAAAACAAGATCAAGTAATCGGTTCTTGTATTAACACGATCTTGAAATAATCTTCATTCCCCCCCCCCCCCGGAAACTCCTAAAGTCCCCCGGGGGGGGGGGGGGGGGGAATTCCCCACAGGTTGAGAACCACTGGTTTAGAGTAACCTGACCCAATTTTGTTATTGGAATAAACATCCTTATTGCGTCTACAATTTTGTATGAGTTTGTTACGTCTTAGATTTGGCAGATCATTGTATATCTTGGTGCATAGAATGTTTCTTAATGTCGCGTGTTCTTTGCAGGACGATGATGATGATGATGATGATGATGATGATGATGATGATCATCATCATCATCATCATCATCATCATCATCATCATCATCTTCCACTTCTGCTGTCAAGCACCGTGGGGAGGAATAATTTGCGTTCCAGTGCCTTGTGGGCGGCACTGGATAGTGTCATTCCGTGTGATTGTACAATGTCTTTGATGTCGTCAATCCATTTACTTCTTGGACGTCCTCTTGGTCTTGTCGCAGATGAGCTTAGATGTAAGGCCAGTGATGGTAGTTGTTGGTGTTGCATTCTGACGACATGGCCAAACCACTTGATCTTCTACCTGTCAATAAATGTGGCACAAGGTGTTGATCCCACAGTCTGTCTGATAACAGCATTTCTTACTCGGTCTCGGATTGTTAGGTTGGCAGCTCTCCTCAGGCATCTCATCTCGCAGGAGTTGCTTTTGCGAAGGTGTTATTTGGATAAAGTCCAGGTTTGAGATTGGTAGCATAGGGTTGGTGTGAATATGCTGTTTATTATCTGTCGTTTTGCGGACATGGGTATATTTGGATGTTTCGGTAAGGGTGATAGTTGACATATAAGTGCACTAGCTTTTTGACATCTGATTTCGATGTCTCTGTCCAATCCGCCATCCTCTGTGTTCATACTTCCAAGATATTTGAATTCCTTAACTTGTTTCAGAGTTGTGTTATTTATCTGTATACTTAGTGGGCCTGGCGATCTGCTAACTTGCATTACTTCGGTTTTGGCTGTGTTTATCCTCATATTATATCTGCTGCAGGTTGAACGCAGATTATTAATATGATATTGGATTCTGCCCCCATCGTTGTAAAACAGGCAAAGATCGTCTGCAAATAGAAGTTCATTTATTTCCTGTGGATCGGTTGTGTCATCTGGAGTAAAGAGTTATAAATTTCCTGAATCTGTTCTCTCAAGACTTGTTTCTTTGGAGATTATGTCCATGTAGACATTAAATAGCAGAGGAGAGAGTACACATCCCTGTCTTACCCCTGTATTGACTGTGAACATATCTGATATTCCTTAGTGTGTTTTTACTGCACTTCGGCTCGAGTGGTACATGGCTAGGATGTTCTCTAGCAATTGCCCTTGTATCCCATAGTCTTCAAGGATGGTCCATAATTTGTATCTGACTACTCTATCGAAAGCCTTTTCCTGATCTACAAACACAGTGTTCTGCTGGTCACTGTATTCGATAGTATTTTCACATATTTGTCTAAGTGTAAATAATGCATCAGTAGCAACGTTTAACCTTTCCGAAAACCGAATTGTGTTCAACTATGGGTCTAGCTCTTTGTTCCAATAGTTTTGCATACATTTTCCGTATATATGGTTCAGGAGTGATATACCTCTGTATGTTTCACACTCTCTCATACTGCCTTTCTTTTTCCATATTGGTACTATTATTGCTTTTTGTCAATCATCTGGGACTTTTCTTTCTTCCCATACTATATTGAAAAGTCTTGTTAGCCATTTAACTCCTGTTTTCCCACAGGCCTGAATAGCTTCTGTGGTTATTCCATCCGGACCCGGCGATTTGTTTTTAGGACACTTCTGTATAACTGCTTTGACTTCTGCAGGTATAAAATTTGGTTCTTGTTGTCCAAGACTTTTAGGCACAAAAGTTAGATTTTCGATGTTATGTGTGGGGTTTAGTAGTTGATGTTATAGACAATTTTACGTTCACTAATTTGTCTTGTGTGCGAAAAGGTAATGTTAAAGATATGCTTAATGCCAGTGTAGGCAGCGAATGCTGCACCATGACATCAGCGCATCAGAAGTTTAAGAGCCAACGCCATTATCTTTTCAGCCACGTCGACGTCAGTGTAGTACATATACAATTATAACTACAGCGGACACATTGGGCGTCAGTCTCTAACTACAGCGGACACATTGGGCGTCAGTCTCTAACTAAAGCGGACACATTGGGCGTCAGTCTCTAACTACAGCGGACACATTGGGCGTCAGTCTCTACATACAGCGGACACATTGGGCGTCAGTCTCTAACTACAGCGGACACATTGGGCGTCAGTCTCTAACTACAGCGGACACATTGGGCGTCAGTCTCTAACTACAGCGGACACATTGGGCGTCAGTCTCTAAGTACAGCGGACACATTGGGCGTCAGTCTCTAACTACAGCGGACACATTGGGCGTCAGTCTCTAACATACATCTTGAACTTTTTGAGTCTCATACATAGGCCTTTTGTGGTCAGCGTGGCAGGATTTTCAACTTCCTATGCCCGATGGCGGGGTAGTAGGTTAATTCCCTAGACCTGTCAGCTGACCTTAAGCGTTGACTTCTCGTTCAGAAAGCAATGGCAAGCTACTGAACTACAATTGCCTAGAATATCACCCTGAGGTTGATCACTACGTCCTTGCAAGTACAAACAATAATTTTTAATGCGTACAGCTACAGAGGGTCCATTGGGCGTCAGTCTCATCATGATCATCTCTTCCTCCTTCTTATCATTATAATCATCAGAATGATCCATGCCTCCCACTACACCCCACCCCCTGCTTGTAACTGCATCACGAACAACGTTCAGCAAATTCGTCATCCACAGTGACCATGTCATGTCAGGAAACGGCTTAAACAGGGCTATAAGGACAGGATGATCCACTTCATTGCACGGGGTGTTATCCCATATGGCTCGGTCCCTTTCCGCAACGCGGCCTACTGAAAGCGTCACACAAAGCACTAACTCTGTAGTTCCAGCGACAACCCCCTGGAGTCACCAAGAAAATCGCACTCTAAAACGAATGCCGTAGCCCGGAATCGAAACCCTTATTTTCGGAGAGCGGGGCGGGTGATGTAACCACTTCACAACGAAAACTTCCATTAGGAAAGAGGTGTTATGGAAGGTACAGCTCCTGGGACAGGAGGCAGTGGTCGAGCAGAAAGCTAAGGAAACACCACACTGCAGAAATCCTCCCATGAGGAAGCCTGGGGATCCAGAAGAGGTAATGAAGAAACATGAGGAGAAGAGGTTGCAATGAAGAAATATCAGGAATAAGAAGTGACAATGACGAAACATGAAGAACAAGAAAGGGTAATGAAGAAACGTGAGGAAGAAGAAGTGGCAATGAACCTTGATGAGATCGACGTTCTGCATAACAAGTCTTAATGATGATGATAGTTATGATCAAACAACACATACCAACAAACACAGAAACATACACACGCACAAAGACAGACACGCGGTAGGCGGTAGGCGGTAGGCGTTAGACAATGGCTACGGTCACAGACCAGTGTAATCACTGCCAAGAAGGAAAGCAATGGCAAACTACCTTCTTTAGATATGTCTACATAATGGGCGGATCGACGAAATGAAGGAGTAGAAACCGTCAGCTTTACCAGAACGCAATCACAATTCAAAAAACGGACGTTGAGGTTAAAGCCTACATCAGCATTAGAGATGGCTAGACAACCACACAAGTCAAAGAAATTATGGAGTTGAGTGGAGCTGAGTTGAGCTGAGTGGAGTTGAGTTGAGTTGAATTGAGTGCAGTTGAGTTTAGTCTAGTTAACAACCAACATCACATCGCTCGGGACATTCCCATCAGTGCTCCGTCCTCATCTTCCACACTGTTCTGATGCGCAAAATAATTATTTATTTTGGTCTGTCCAAAAGGTGGTAATCGTCTTGAGCTGGTGTTTGTGGCTTTCTGGTTGATTTCATCATTTTTTTTTTTTTTGGATGTCATGTAAACATACTTCATTGACCCTTGGCTTGGTTGTTATTGTATTATTACTTTATTTCCTTTTGTTTGCGATACGGTTGGTTATTGTGTTTACGTGGACTGAGGTCCTTCTCAGGTATGTGTATGTGTTTGTTTGCATGGTGTGCCTTAAAGATCTGAGAAGTGCAAGTTTGGTTCATTATATGCTCTTATGTCCTGCACGAGGCATGATGTGTCTTACACACAGGACTATCATGTCTTACTCACAGAACTATCATGTCTTACTGACAGGACTATCATGTCTTACACACAGGAATACCATGTCTTGCACACATGACTACCATGTTTACAGACAGGACTATCATGTCTTACAGACAAAACTATCATGTCTAACAGACAGAACTATCATGTCTTACAGAGAGGACTATCATGTCTTACACGCAGGACTACCATGTCTTACACACAGGACTATCATATCTTAAGACAGGACTATCATGTCTTACAGATAGGACTATCATGTCTTACACACAGGACCACCATGTCTTACACACAGGACTACCATGTCTTACACACAGGACTATCATGTCTAACACACAGGACTATCATGTCTTACACACAGGACTATCATGTCTTACACACAGGACTATCATGTCTAGCCATGTAATTAAAATATTGCAACGGGACGTAATAGAATGTGTTATTTCAAGGGCTTTTACTGAAACTATCATAACTGTATTATGTATTTTAACGAATTGTAGTATTTTTCGTAATTTTTATAAAATTTTTAAATTGTTTTAAACAATCGCAATATCTTGTACTTAAGGGCATAAAAATTTTAAGAGATCTTAAAGTACTTGTAAACACAATGATGTTATTTTGATGTTATTGATGCTTGAGAATGTTCTAACACATTTTACTATTACTCTTAGATATTGCAATTAATGGTTTTATTCTTTCAATGCCACCTGACTAATATTTCATCAATAACACACAATATTTTTACCGCCTGTAATACAGGCCAAAATAAAACAAGAAGAAGTTAGTTTCACTTTCTTGCAGGACGTCGCTTTCAACCCCAGTATTTTTGGCCAATCAGATTGTTATTTGAATTCCTTAAGACACCCCGTTTATTTATTTGTTTATTCGTCGGCTCCGTGGTGCAGGATTTACGGCCGCAGTTCGTATTCCCGCATACCTGCTTTTGCAACACAACTGTGGGCGATTTGGCAGCAGACCCTCTTAAGTTGTTTTTTTATGAAATGATTTCTGTGTCGGTCGTTTAGAAAGCAATGGCAGACAACTTAATGTAAACTTGCCCAGGATTCACGAACAGCCTGAAAATGCTGGGGTTGACTCCTACGTCCTGTAAAGATATGCAACAACTTTTTTAATTTTTTATTAATAAAACTGTTTCAAAAGGAGTGAAGTAAAACCGTCTGACTGCGTGGATAGAAATGTTCAGATCTCTCCTGCACGACAGTCTGGAATTGCGTGAGAGGAAATAATAATCTCACTCTGACAACAGTCCTGGACTCTGGGGGAAATAGTCGATCCATCTCCTGCACAACAGTCCTAGAACTTGCGTGGGGAAAATGGTTCAGTCCTCTCCCGCACGAAGTCGGAATTTGGCGTGGGGAGAAATGGTTCAGATCTCATTTCTGACACAGTCCTGACTTGCGTGGGGAGAATGTCAGTCTCTCTGCACAGACGTCCACTTGGCGTGGGGAGAATGTCAGATCCATCTCCTGCAGACAATGGAACTTGGCCTGGAAATTGGCGTGGGAGAGAAATGGTTCAGATCTCATCTCCTGCACAGACAGTCCTGGAACTTGGCGTGGGTGAGAAATAGTTCAGATCTCATCTCCTGCACAGACAGTCCTAGAACTTGGCGTGGGGGAGAAATGGTTCAGATCCTCAATCTCAATCACTCCTCAATCACTCGTTTCACGAATACATTTGGATCAGACGCCGCGAGAGGTCGCCGCGAGAGATCGCCGCTATAGCAACGGAGCGGCAATTTAGTTGCTGTTTTTAGGAATGAATGAATGAACGAACGAACGGACGAACAAACTTTATTTTCAAAGGAAAGTGAAGAATCAGATTCGCTGGGCTGGCCACTTGACTTGCATGCCAGAGGAAACGCTTTAAGGACACTCTGAAAATGTCACTACAAACTTTTGGAATTCATCATGGCACTTGGGAGACTGCTGCCAAAGACCGAAATTCGTGGCGTAAATCATTGCACTATGGTGCAGTCACTTGTGAAGCAACCAGGACTGCAAGAGCTTTGAAGAAAAGGCTGGACAGAAAAACCACTGCAGGAAAGCCTCCGCCTGGAATGTCAAGCATTCTTTGCCCACATTGTCAAAGAACATTTCGAGCCAAAATAGGCCTTATCAGCCATCTTAGAACTCACGGCTGAATACTTTCAACCCCACTGTATGAAATCAATGGTCATCATCATTCTTGATGGACAAACAACATTTTCAAAGGGTTAAGAATTAGTCACTCAGGCCCAGGAGAAAGACCGAGCTATTTGGGATTAAACCTGATCCAATGAAGTGGATCTCTTACCATTAATTAAATTTATGTGTGTTTGGGAATGTTTAATGATGTTATTTTCAGAAAATGTTTTCGCAGATAGCAATTAATGTCATGACAGGTCAAGTCAAATAGTGTCAGGTCATATCAAATCATGTCATGTTATATCAAGTCAAGCAATGTCATGTCATGTCGTATCATTCATATCATGCCATGTCATGTCAGCTCACCCAATGCCATGTCAATATCAGCTCACCCAATGCCATATCATGTTACGCTACAGTACAAAACCTGCTATGTTGAACTTACCCCTCCTCATATTTGCCACATGCTAACAATCGGATTCTTTGTACGACGACATGGCTTCACCCAACCTTCCACATCCACAGGATGGTTTGTGAACCCCGCCTGTGACATGAACTCCGTAGCTCGAGCGACGACCCCAAGGAGTCTCCGAGAAAAGTTTGTATGAATTAGCTTTCCATATTACCAGTGTTCCCCTCTCCCCCCCCCCCCCCCCCGACTTCAGAGGTACTTGTAATTTACGTCTCCAAGTTAAAGACGAGTTATCCACATTTTACGAGGGGTTAGCTAACCCCGAATACTCTCGTCACGTGACGCGACGAGAATTAGCAGTGGTTCAAATCGCAAAAGTGACTTATGAGAGTATGGAGCCGGTCGCTCAGAAAGTCGGGGCGTGCTGATGAGCGTAATCTAGCCTAGTAATCAACATACAGCTGAAAGATGCTGGTGTTGACCACAATATCCTGAAACAGGATGGAAACGCGGGGGGAAAAAAAAATCCACATTTTAGTCCAGCTGACCGGTGTAGGTGTTGACCCGCTACCTGGTCATCAGCACACCGGAAGTTTAAGCGATGACTCTTATTGATTCGGCCACGCTGACCGCTACTCTACTGTATTGTAAAGAACGGCAAGTTACATGAGTAATGTCCCGTTGTGTCGCTGTGCGTTTGTCACACATACATCCAGGATATGCACTACTGATGAGCTCAAACGAGAGCAAAACTCGAGTCTAGTGCTTCCAAACTTACCTATTGACCAACCCAACCTAGCACATACTTACCTATATATCTACTTACTACCTTACCTACCTACGTATCTACATATATACCTACATAGTGTACTACATTTATATAAGCCTGCCTATCTACTTGTCCGCCAACCTGTTTACGAAATCTCAATAACCGTTTTATTACACGCGTACAGGGACAGTCTTGCCCATGTAGTTACAATGAAATACATGAAATGTTATCTATGTGCGCTCTCTCTAACGAGCTCTCTCTCTCTCTCTCTCTCTCTCTCTCTCTCTCTCTCTCTCTCTCTCTCTCTCTATCTCTCTCTCTCTCTCTCTCTCAAAATCTCATTCACACACACACACATGCACACATACGCTCTACGCCCTACAGAAGGGCCGGCGCTTTTATTTACTCCATTATTGTGATGAATTTACACACTCTCAACTGTCAAGTTTATGTGACTGTTTATTTAGTTAAATGAAGATTTCATTGTGACACGTGAGGGTAAGAGCATACATTTTTGATTTTTACCAATTATTGATTCACGACAACGTGAGACTTAACTATGTGTGACTAGCAAGAGATAAGCGCCACGCACGACTACAGAAAGGCCTGCAGTTTTATTTACTCCTTGCCTTGTCGAGCTGCCTATATTGCCAACATGTCCTCAAACTTACGATCATCAACTGTGTCAAAGCGATGTGAAAATGTAAACAAAAACAAGACGGGTCAAAAGTTAGTTAGCACGCCAGCTCAGCGACTGAATCGATCATCTTCATCGCCAACATCCATCACGTTGTCTAGTGAACAATCTAGTGAACTAGTAGACACTGATGTCCAGCTGGACAAACAACACAATTCGCCAGCTCAATCTTATCAAACTAACACATCACCTTCAAAGACGCTTTCTTCGGCCGAAACATAGAGCCACAATGATTGTTCATCATCATCATCATCATCATCTGTCGTGATCTAATTCAGGCTTTGGAGACGAGGTTAAAAGATTTTATTACCAACAACACCACTAACATTATTGCGGAGTTTAAAAAAGAGAACATTCTTCTTCGAGAGGAAATCCGAATTCTTAAAGAAGAGAAGGAGACTTTTAAAACATCCATACATGCCTTGAAACTAAAGCGTGCACAGTCATTTCATAAAAGTGCACAAACAGAAAGTATCCATGGTGTTGTAGATGCGTGTGTTACCAGTGAATGTTCGTCGCATAATGACACACAGATAGTTTCTACAAGCAACAAAACCACCACTAAACCTGTAGAACGCACACCTTCTATCTACCCCATCGATGTGCATGTCAGCAACAGGTTCCAGGCTTTAAGTGTAGACTCTCCAGCAGCAGACTTGGAATCACAGAGCTCAGTCGTTACCGCTACTGGATATCAACAACCAACGCAAGCAAGCTATAATAAACAAGAACACAAGAAGACGACAGTGACCAGTGGCAACAACAGTCCAAGCGGACACGCCAGCAGCGTGAAATAACCATAGATCATAGTGCAACACATGTCGTCATTGGAGACTCCCTGCTGAAGGGAATCTATAGTGATCGCATGTCATCTTCTGACAGCGAATCAAATTCAATCTACCCTGTACCAGGCGCTGACATTGACAGGCTGACCGCTACACTGCGACGATTCCAAGTGAACGACCGAATTAGGAGAGCAACAGTCCATATTGGTGTTAATGACATAATGGATAATAAAATCATCAGCACCTCACAACTAGCTACATTTGGAGGTGCTGTTGCGCAATAGATTTCCGAAATCATCTTTGTATATTTCATCCATCATTCCACCATGTTTACGGGTTCCAGCGTCGTACTGGCGATGTTGCTAATCTAACGTTATATAAATTCTGTAAAAATAATAGCATGAACTTCATAAATAACACCCCTTACTTTACGTCACCGTCCGGAGCTCCTAAGAAAAAACTATACAGGGATCAAATACATTGTTCCAAGCTAGGAAGTAGCTTCCTAGCGAAGAACATAAAATATCCCGAACGTGCACAACAACCAGCACCAGTTATAGGAGTAAACCGAACTTCACCTCCGGCAACAGCCATCTCACTGTGTTCAGAAAACACTCCTTCTCTTCCCACACCACCCTTGCCTGTACCCCAGGAACACAATGTTGTGAATAGCAACCCAAGCTCCAATCCAAATGTTGCCAAATGTGATACTTTGTTTCCTACCTTGCCCGTAAAACAGTCTCCCTCTATGATGTCAATGGTGCTGTACCGTCGATGCCTGCTTCCAATGTAGGCACTTCCAGTGACACTCATAGCAATCCCTCGCTGGACGGTAATCTACAACCCTATGAGTGGAACCGTCAACTTCAGCAGCTAATGCGATACAATCCTGCAGCCCTGCACCAAGCATTCATGATATCACTCCAGCAAAGACATTTTCCTGCCCCCTCTAACAGCCTTAACTATTTCTAAATAAAGTTTCAAAATCCCTGCAATTTGTATACCACAAGCGACATCTTCCTTTTAGTTTGTAATGTTCGCTAATCACGATCAGTGGCTCAGCAAAAATGGTCTATATATAGGCCATCTCAACATCTTTCATCTGCTCAACAAATTACCTGAGCTCTCGGTAATACTGTCCAAACAGTTCCATGTGTTTGGAATCACAGAAAGTCGTCTTAACGACAAAATAACCGACTCCGAAATCTCACTTAAGGGGTTTAAAGTAATTCGGAAAGATGCAAATCAAAAATTAGAGACAGGTATTGCTGTATACATTTCCAATTCTCTCAACTGGTCCCGTAGAAGTGATCTCGAGACAGTAGAGATAGAATGTGTTTGGTTAGAGGTGAAGCCAGCCAGCCAACAGCCGTTTCTCATTGGATACCTATATAGGAATCCTTGTGCCGGGTACAGTTGGTATGACTGCTTCACTACAATGATGGATAGAGTGTTTACAGCAGGTAGAGAAGTTATGATACTAGGTGACTTCAACATAGATATTAGTAAATCCAACCAGACATGGGACGATATCATTCTTTCTTACAATTTCAAACAACTAATAAACCGTCCCACAAGGGTTACTGACACATCCTCAACTATAATATATCATATATATGTTACTTGTCCAGATAATATTATTGAATGTTCTGTTCCTGTTTGTACAGTTAGTGACCACTACCCGGTATGTTGTACATGGTCAAGAATTGGGTTCAAACCTCTTAAACATAAACATGTAAGTATCAAATTTAGGAATTATAAAGCATTCAACCAAGATTTATTTTTGCAAGACTTAAGAAAAGCAGCCCTTGATCACGTTTACCAACTTCCTGACCCGGACGATGCATTAGCTTTCTGGACGAAGACAGTCTACAATGTGTTCGATAAACACGTGCCAATCAAAGAAGTTCGAGTCAAAAATCAACATAAATCCCCATGGGTCACTAGAGAAGTGCTGGAAATCATGAGTGTCAACAACTCATCTGACAGGCACTTTCGGATACTTCTCCCACACCATACAAGAAACTTTCAAGTCGTGTGCGAGGAAAATAAATGGTACATTTTATTGCCGTTGGCTCGCTACAAGCAGGTAACAGTCGCTAGTAAACACACAACATAAAGCCACAGAAATTATCTATCACTAGTTGCTAACGCCTATGCTAACTCTATCTATTTAGTTAAACACAAAACCCCTATCGCTACTCTAACGAGGTGCACACTACAAGTCCTGTCCTCCCGTCTGCCGTTCTTTCATCCCGTGGTCACACACCACGCGGATCGACCTTGACCTTGGTGCGTGTTGCCTCACATGGCACGCTGATCGCAGACGTGGTATGTTGAGTGGATACTCAACTTCTCCGTGGCTACCACGAGGCGTGATGCTATCGTGATTAGAGTGCTAACTCTCTGAACAACGCCTGCGTGTCTCATGAGGGAATGGTTAACCATCTCCCATTACCTCATCTCCCCTGCCCTTACCTCGGGCATCGTATCACCTCCTGGCCTCTTCAAGATTGACTGCTCTTCCTGGCGGAGGGGATGCGGTCGAGTCTTTGACACACACCCACCCTCCTGTGTTGCGTCATCAACTTTCACTCAGTTGGTTGTGACGCAAGAGGTTTCTAAAAAAAATTAATGTCTTTAATTTTTTTTGTCAAAGACTCTAGATAACCTGGCTTTGGGCACTCTAATAGACTTCTACTGACTATTGTCACAGTGTAGCAAAACTTTACTTGGCTACTGGCAATCGCCACAAACTTGACTGGTTGGCGTGAGCCCTCTTCTCACATGCTATATTATATTTATTAGAGGTATGTCTGAACCGGACCGTTGTCTTATAAGACCTGCCCTCACATAGTAAATTAACTTACTACCCATACAAAGTTGACTTTCTTAGGGTCAACACATGAATTGCTTCATGTCCCCCATATAATATTTAACAACCATTATACAAGAGTGTGTGCGACAGGCTTTACCTACTTCGCTTCCGCGTGTAAAGTCCTATTTCACTGTTAAGTTAGTTTTTCGTTGTCTATTATGTCCCCTGACCCGAAGTTATCTCCCTTTGATCTACAAAAAGTGTATGTAATTTATATGTTTGTTTTTCTGGTTGTTTGTGTGTTTGGATGTAATTAATCTCCTAATCTAACTTCTACCCTATGTTTTCTATCTCCTATGTGTATGTATGTTAGTTTTTTAAGTGTCATAATTTGGTTAAATGTGGCCACAAACAGGTGTATAACACTAATTCGTGACTACATTCCCTTGTTATGAAACCCAAAATACACTAATCTAAGTTCTAAACTATCTTACAGACACAGATTCACACTAACACATTCTCACTAACGAAAACCAACATTAACACAGACAAATATAAAAAGTCGCGTCAGGCAGCAGAAGAATCCGCTGACTGATCTCACTCTGTCCCGTCTATTTTCCATTCGCTCTCACTTTCACACTTCTGTCACACTTCTTTCACCCTTAATTCTGTCACACATCTTTTATCCTCCCACACTAATCCTTCCGATTATTTAAAAACCTTGGAGTGAGACTGTACAGGTTTGGCTCAGTTTGAGATAGTTGAGCCCAATGACTCTGCGAAAGTCGCTGCACGAGTCATGTATTTACAATATATTTACATGGACGAGAAAGGGTTGATGGTTTGTCCCCTTGGTCTCATCATCCACTATATTACACTAACATAAAACTCTACATTCTAACATACTAATACTAATTCTATCAATAAGTATTTAATGTGTTAACTAAATTTTGTCATGTTAATTGTATCATATACTTATATTAATTCTTATGTTTATCTAATCTAAGGGATGTAATCTAACTACCCAAATGTAATTAATGTGACGTGAGTTATGTACCTTAATTACATGGATAAAATGAACACCAATTATGTACTTTTCTAACCCTATTATAAATACTGTTTTGAAATGCACAAAGAAATTATATGAGTGATATTCTTAATTTAAATGGTGTAAATAATGTATGTTCACTTATCTAATCTATTTATCCTCTTATGATGTAAAATGATGATAATAATAACTGGTAATGTTTGATAGATGGTATGGTTTCATTAAGGTGGAATGAACTGAACTGAAATGCAGCTAAGTGAAATATAACAACCTAAATGGTGCTATTCCTATCATACTTTTAATTTAGCTTATAATTAACTATTTTTATGTCTAAATTAATATTCTAATTTAATTTTAAGCTAAGTAAATGGGTTAATTACTGTACTAACTGCACTATTATAATAAATGAGAACTATTATATTTCCTAACCTACATCTACTTTATCACTATCTTAACGTATTATATTACATATCACAATAAGTTTATATACTTGGTATTCAGCTACCTCAGGTTAGTTGTTGCCTTCATGATTGTACATTGGTTTTATAGGCATAATATATATACACACTTTGCCTGGGTATCTGAAATACATTGCACAGTCATACTAGTGTTCTATCGGTAGTGCACGTGTAGAGTTCGCTGGTGTCGTAGCTCAGTCTTTTCGTGTGCGCTTTATACAAATGATACACCGGAATGGAGCTTAGTTGGTAATGAGCTGTCCTAGTTCACACGGTGATATCTACGTTTTGCAGCACAGTTCTTCACTTGATGTCTACGGACACATGATAGTTCACTGTTCTTGGTACATGATTAAGCACATAATGTCGCTGTATATGTAACCTATTTTACATAGAATTATATAATGTATTCATGTACTAACTATCACTCTACATTTATATGTGGGATTTCAGGTATTTCTACCCCAGATGGTCTACTAAGGATATCAGCCAGAATGTTGTCCTTACCCTTGATATGTTCTATACTAAAGGTATAGTTTTGAAGGATCAGAGACCACCTGTATATCCGGTCATTTCGATGCACACCACTCTGGATGACCGTGATGGGAGAATTGTCGGTCTGGACAATGAAGTGCACACCCGCCAGAAATCGATGGAGCTTTCTCACCGCATAGATGACGCTTAGGGCTTGCAACTCTGATATGGAATATGTGGACTTAGCAGTGTGATCTTACGGCTCACGTCGCAAATCGGATGGAAGATGCCATCATAAAATTGGCCTAGTACTGCAGTGATGGAGATTCTGCTGGCATATGACCTAGGATAATAAATGAGCCTAGGATTAGGCAAGCGGAGGGATATTATATTAATAAAAAGAATTTCAATTTTGACAATGCAGAAATTAATAATGCATCTTTGACATTTCATTTACAAAAGCTTTTAAGACATTGGAAAATATAATTGTAATTTCTGAGTAATTTACTAATCGCAAAAGGCTTCTGACCTGCTTCTATGTGGTAGGCATGGTCAGATTCATAATTTGTGTAATGATTGTCAGTTTTAAGTTGACGTGGCCTTGTCAGATGACACCAAGAGATGTGAGATGACATGATCGAAAAAATTAAATTACTTTGAGGCCTATTTCCACTTTGCTTGGTTTGACAGTGAGACCGAAGAGTCGCACTCTGTCAAAGGCATGTCTCAGTTTCAGTAAGTGTATTGTCCAGTCATCAGTATTCTGATATATTCATGTGTATTCTGTAAGTTCACTAAATGTATGCCCCTCGTCGGATTTGCCAGTCTCGCTAACTAGTGTAGTTGCGCTATGTATGTCTGTCGTCTGATCACTAGGTGTGGATGCACTGTGTTCGTCTGTCTCTACTCTTGTCTCTTGTCGTGAGCAGTAAAGATTCAACCTGTTGACATGGAATATCTTTAAGTGTCTGTTTATCGATATTTCATAGTCACCATTTGAAATCTTATGTACCACCTTGAATGGTCCTTGCCATTTCGTTTGTCTGGAAGTAACAAAAGTATGTCTTGAACTGGTTTACGATCAATTGTTCAATCACCCTTGTTTGTGTATTGGTAAATTTGACCCTCCCTCTCAAAGGTCTAGAAGCCAGTGTAGAAGGTAGTACTTTAGCTGTGGGATGTCTACCCTTATGTACTAAGTGTTGACAGACATTACCAGAAAATACATTACGACACAATAATTTTATCTGATTGGAAAAACCTGGCCCACAAAAATGAGCCTGAATTTTGGCCCTGGCTTTGTCGTATGCAAGGTGATCAACGAACGGTGACACATGTGCCGTCTCATGGTTATCAGTTGTACAATACCTAGTAAGAAAGCCATTGTTAGGTCTAAAAAACCATGAAGCATTTTTGGTCACTTTGGATCTTTCTTTCAATAATTTTAAATATGGAGACACACTAGGATCAGCTTTCTGCTGTTCTATAAATTTTTGTCTGGTTGTATTGTCTGTGCCAGTTGGAGAAAGCAACAGTTGTCTCTTATCTTGTAGTGTGTCTTGATGTTTTACAGTGTCTGCTCTTGTTGTTGCATTAGCTGCATTCAATTTCTCCCACGCAACTATTTCATCACTAGTACATTGTTTCAGTTGGGGTAAGCACCCCAAAATTAAATCAGTACAAGGGTTGTCAAGTATTGCACAAGTAAAAGTACCAGAAAGAAAAGGTGTATTAATACGGGCTTTTGCCAAAGGGTAAATCTCAATGTTACCCGAAAAGGTTCGGCATTTGACAGTGTCGCCTGTATAATCACCCGGACTCACTAGTTCTTTCCGAAGACCAATAAGGGTGCTGCCGCTGTCCAGCAAACATTGGCATGGTCTATCATTGACCATTGCATTGTGGAACACCAAATTGCCTCTGGAGGCTAATGCTGCATTCACACTCTCGGATGAGTATGGTACTGTATGTCCACATTCTAATTTTGCGTCGGCATGAAATTGGTGACATCGTTCACAATTGTCAAAGCTTAATACATCGTTACACACAACATACATCTACAGACTCCCTGAAAGGTAATACATTTTCAACTTCACACTCTGTCTCACTACCACTATCAGAAGAAGTATCAATCAAAATAGCATTGTTGGCTTTCATACGTTGGCGGCCAAGGCACTTATTAGAATAATGGCCATAGCTGGAACAAAAAAAACATTTGATGGCACGCCTGTATGCCGATCTTTTATTTTGCTGCTTCTTGATAACATTTTCAAGATGCGCCGGATAATTTGGCGATTTGTCACACATAGAATAATTGTCATGCAAAAGTTGACAGTAAATACATTTTGACATTTTCCTATCTTTGTTGTCGTGTTTCTGAAAGGGTTTTCTGTTACTCTGATAGATTTTTTGGTTGGTCTTTCACAAAGGACACTATTTCAGAGTCATTTGAAGTCTTAAAAATATCTCTGTTAGAAGAAAAATATGCTGAGCCTTTTTTTTCAAACTGCTCGATGTTCTCAATGTCTGACTGCTGCAAAAATTTAGCAAAAGGAGAAGGTATAGTGGATATAACCTTATCCATAGCTATTAAGTTTTTTAATCTATCAAAGTCTTTTCCTATGTTAGCTGCTTTAAGCCACCTGTTTAGTACACTCTGCACATTTGAAACATAATCAATAAAAGTTTCACTAGGTTTAGGTTTTAGATTTGAGAACTGAACCTGATACCCAGGGGCATCAAGTAAAAAGTGCTGCATAATCCTATCATGGATGTATTGATAGTTGGATCTGAGCTCAGTTGGTATAGATTCTATCACTTTAAGGGGCTCTCCACTCAGATTCTTCATATAAATCGTAGCCCACATCTCTAATGGAACTTGGTGATATTTAAATTGATACTCTACATTCTCTGTCCAGGCTGATATAGAATCTTCTTTACAATATGGTTTGATAATATTTTTGTATTTATTGAACTTATTTTCCTCTTGTTGACTTCTTAATTTAGTGGCAGAGATTTCTGCGTGTGAGTCTACATCCATACTTTTCATCTTTAACTGTGTCTCTGATTCAACTTGTATTTGCTTTTCCTTGACTCTAGCCATTTCATCTATTTCTCTTTGTTTTAGTTCTCTCTCTTGATCTAACTGTTTCTGTTTTAATTCCTTCTCCTGTTGTAACTGTTGTTGTTTAATCTCCCTTTCATGTTCTAACTGTTGTTGTTTGGTTTCTAATTCTTTTTGCTTAATCTGTTTGTCATCTTCTAGCTGTTTCTGTTTTGTTATTTCAGCTAGTTGTGCCATCTCCTTTTGATGTTGTCTATCTCGTTCACGTTCGTCTCTCTCAGCATCCTTTAATTCTTTACATCTCTTATCAACATATTCTTCTAGCTCTTTACCTGTATATTGTAATTGCTTACCAATTTTTATAAAGTCCTCTAATGTTGCCATGTTCTTAGGTAATTAACTAGCGTTGACCTATACTGACCCTGTTTAATCACTTATTTATCTTTGATGTGTTATGTTTGTTCCTCGTTGAGGACTATCAATTGTATTTTCAGTTTCTATGCTGAACAAAATTTCTATGTTGGAAAATTAGAGCACAAAAATATGCTAGTGTATCACAAGCTGAAAAAGAGATGCACTATTAATCACAATGCATGCCAAAAATATAGGTATACTCAACTTAATGTTCCCGAGAATCAGGGAACGGAGCTCCGTTGACACAGATCACCTTGTTTGGTACTTTGGGATAGAGGCACGTTTCGGAATCAGGACACTTTATTTGGCACACCGGTATACGCTGTTGTTCGCCCTCTGATATGCAGGGCAGCAGTGCTTACTACTACTGCACGATATGATTTACCCGACAACTAAGGACAATGACTTTGACAATGACAGACTCACGAACAACTAGAACATGTATTAATTAAATTTAATGTCAATGTCCTGTCTTCGTTCTAACAGTATTTGCCTTTCGTTACTAACCTAGTTAATTTCTGTAAGTGTTGTGCAGCCAAGTCTCATCTGCTTGGCCAAAAATAGTTCCATCGTGACGGTAAACAAAGAGAAAGTAGGACCAAAAATATGAATAACTGCTTTTAAATAAATAAAAATAACATAATAATGTTTAAATAAATAAATATATTCATTTAGCAACTCAAATAAACAAATAATAAATAATATAAAGTACAGATTCAGGCGAGCAGCCGCTTGGCGATTTTGTAAACACTCGATTGCTGTATGCTAATGACCTAGGACAACTGTTTGTCAATCATTCTACGTCAGAGGCGCAGCGCTATTTTTAGTTTTCAAAAATCGATATTGTCGGCTGGCTGTGTATCGCTCCGCCATGAATCATGTTTGGTGCTTATACATAAATGAATTGGTAAATACATAAATAAATATGAGAAAATAAGAATATTACTACTTACAGCTTTGAAGAATACATGATTTCACTAAATAAACATTTCATAAGCACAATTAAACAATCTATTTCGTCACGATAGGCACATTTCTAGCTCGCAAATTGCTCTCGTCTGCACAGATTACCGTCACTGACAAAATTAGATCCTAGTCCAGAGCCGTGGCTGAGTGGATTAGCTTGAACTTTCGTTCAAGCTTCACTTCTGACACCACAATTATCCTTAGCTGTGGGTATTAGCTTGGCTCTTTCGTCCAAGCACCACTTCTGACACCACAATTATCCTTGCCTGTCAACAACTCATCTGACAGGCACTATCGGATACTTCTCCCACACCATACAAGAAACTTGCAAGTCGTGTGCGAGGAAAATAAATGGTACATTTTATTGCCGTTGGCTCGCTACAAGCAGGTAACAGTCGCTAGTAAACACACAACATAAAGCCCCAGAAATTATCTATCACTAGTTGCTAACGCCTATGCTAACTCTCTATCTATTTAGTTAAACACAAAACCCCTATCGCTACTCTAACGAGGTGCACACTACAAGGCCTGTCCTCCCGTCTGCCGTTCTTTCATCCCGTGGTCACACACCACGCGGATCGACCTTGACCTTGGTGCGTGTTGCCTCACATGGCACGCTGATCGCAGACGTGGTATGTTGAGTGGATACTCAACTTCTCCGTGGCTACCACGAGGCGTGATGCTATCGTGATTAGAGTGCTAACTCTCTTAACAACGCCTGCGTGTCTCATGAGGGAATGGTTAACCATCTCCCATTACCTCATCTCCCCTGCCCTTACTTCGGGCATCGTATCACCTCCTGGCCTCTTCAAGATTGACTGCTCTTCCTGGCGGAGGGGATGCGGTCGAGTCTTTGACAATGAGAGAGCGAGATACAGCACACAAAAATAAAGACTTCATCAATTACCGCAGACTAAGGAATAAGTTAAATATGAAATTCGTAGGATAAAAAAGATCATTTTAAAAATTTGATTGTAGATAATTCAAACAGTACAAATATATGGAAGGCTATTAACTTGCTAACCAATAAGAAACGCCCTACAGAATCAGCAAGACCAAATTCTATAACATGCGATGAATTCAGTTGGTTCTTTCAATCAGAAATGGAGAATCTAAAGTCTTCAATACCAGACTCATCGTGCAATTTAAGTTCACTGGCATCATTCTGTGAGGAGAAGTGCGCCAGAAATATTCCCGCTGAGATTCCTTTAATGTCTGTTGCAGACGTTTATAAATATCTCTTGAACCTCAAATCAACAAACTCACACGGCCTAGATGGTATCAGTAATAGAATTCTTCGTTGTGCTGCACCAGTCATTAGCGAGTCCTTAACGTTCATATATAACCAGTGCCTGGCCAAAAACTACTTTCCATCTGAATTTAAAATTGCTAAAGTGCTTCCGCTTATTAAAAATGGCTCAATCGATAATAGCGTTTTGGGTAATTATAGACCTATTTCCTTACTATCATCGCTATCAAAACCACTAGAAAAACACATTCATAAAATAACGTTACACCATTTAATTAACAATGATCTAATAATTAACAGTCAATCTGGGTTTCGACCTAAATATTCTTGCCATAGTGCTCTAACAAAAATGACGGATACTGGCACTTAAACATCAACAACGGTAGAATTTGTGGAGCGGTGTATGTAGACTTTAAAAAAGCTTTTGATATGGTAGATCACGATATTTTAATTAGAAAACTAAAGCAAATGAAGACAAGCACCAACATGGTGAACATAATTACGTCATTTCTATCCGACAGGCAACAAGTCGTGTCCTTCAACAACTGTCTATCAAGACCCACACAGCTTAATATTGGTGTGCCTCAGGGCTCAATACTAGGTCCGCTGCTTTTTGCAGTTTATATTAATGATCTTCCTTTATATATCAATACAACTTGTGATCTATTCGCAGACGACTGTACTATATATACTAGTCAAGAAAACCGTAGTGAATTAGAGAATTCTTTACAAAAGGAACTTGATAATCTTACTAGATGGAGCAATGAAAACCGCATGCAAATTAACATCGACAAAACCAAATCCATGCTAATAACGACCAGACAAAAACTACAGACACTAGCCATAACTGGATCACCGCTCGAACTCCGCATGGGCACGTTACCTATAGTTAATGTGACTGAACATAAAACACTAGGGCTTTTAATAGACAGCCATTTGAACTGGAGCTCTCATGTTCACGCTCTTACCAAGAAAATAGCACAAAAAGTTTACCAACTTGCTAAAATTCAGCACTTCCTGGACGAAAGCACACGAAAAATATTCTATACATGCTATATCCAATCACATCTCGATTACTGTTCCACAGTTTGGGATGGTTGCCCTAAATCTAATTTAAAACGACTATGTTCTCTACAAAACCGCGCTATTCGTCTGGTTTCTGACATAAAGCACGTTGAAAGTAATAATTTGTACAGTCATCTAAGACTTCTACCACTACAAAAGCGCTTCCTTTTCAACAAAGCCAAATTAGTGAATAAAATTATATCTCAAAATACCCCAGAGTATCTTCTGACGCTGATTCAATCTAATGCAATGAACAGCAAGCTCCTAAATGTGTTACATGTCTCAAAGCCTAGATTGGACCTATACAAAACATGTTTCGCCTATTCTGGTGCTCACTTATGGAATGATCTGCCTCCAGATCTGAAAACTCCAATGAGTCCCTACACATTTAACCGAAAACGCTTTCAATACTTAATCCATACCGACTATATGCCACCATAATTCATTTACTGGTATAATTGATCAGTATAATTGTTCATTATAATTGTTTAACTATAATTGTTCACTATATATGTGTGTGCGTGTGGGAGCGAGAGAGAGAGAGAGAGAGAGAGAGAGAGAGAGACAGACAGACAGACAGAGAGAGAGAGAAAGTGGGTGTCAGTGAGAGGGAGAGAGTGAATGTGTGTGTGCGCACGTGCATGCGTGTGTGTGGAGAGAGTGATTGAGCGAGAAATGGTGGGGGAATGTGTCAGTGCATGCATTCGTACGTGTATGTGTGAGAGTGAGTGAGGGAGTGTATGCGTGCGTGCATGCGTTCATGTGTATGTGTATTGAGAGTGTGATTGAGAGAGTGAGTGTGGGTGTGAAGGATTGTGTGTTAGAGAGTGAGACAGTGGGAGAGTTGATGTGTTAGTGTGTGTGTGTGTGAGCGCGCGCATGCGTGTGAGTGTGTGTATATGAAAAAATACAGACAGAGAGAGAGAGAGAGAGAGAGAGAGAGAGAGAGAGAGAGAGAGAGAGAGAGAGAGAGAGAGAGAGAGCTGAGCAGATGCATGTCATGTAACACGCGAATCCATATGTTTGTGTATTCTCATCTGTCATATTATCAGTTAAATACCATTTGATTTTATCATGCATAATATAAACTCATGTTCATTACTGTAGTTTGAGTGAGTGAGTCAGTGAGTGTGAATGAGAGACAGAACGAGTGAGCGTGAGAGTGAATGAGTGAGCGGGAGAGTGAATGAGTGAGCGGGAGAGTGAATGAGTGAACGGGAAAGTGAATGAGTGAGCGGGAGAGTGAATGAGTGAGCGTGAGAGTGAATGAGCGGGAGAGTGAATGAATGAGCGGAAGAGTGAATGTGTGAGCGTGAGAGTGAATGTGTGTGTGTGTGTGTGTGTGTGAGAGAGAGAGAGAGAGAGAGAGAGAGAGAGAGAGAGAGAGAGAGAGAGAGAGAGAGAGAGAGAGAGAGAGAGCATCACTATTTTTACGTCACATACATTTTATGTACACATTTTTCTCCATGTTTAACATTTTTATGAGACTGCTCATGACAAGTGTCAGTGTATGTGTGTGAGTAAAGTGTGGGAGTTTGTTCATACTAGTTTCAATACTAACGTGAGACATTTTGTATGTGTCTAGATGTGAGGAAGTGTGAGTGTATGTGGAGGATGTGTGTGAGTGTGGGGATATGTGTGGGTGGGGGGTGTGTGGGTGGGGGTATGCATTTGGATGGGTTGGGGTGTGTGGGTTTTGGTGGGTAGTGGTATTTGTGGGTGTTGGTGGGATGTGTGGATGGATGTGTGGGGGTGAAAGTAGGGCTGTTGGAATGGGTGTGGGGGATGTGTGTATGGGTGGAGGATATGTGTATGGGACGGATGCAGGGGATGTGTGTTTATGTGGGTGGAGATGTGTGGATGGTTTGAGGAAGTATGTGTGGGAGGCGGGGTTGTGTGGGTAGGGGATTGTGTTGGGTGGATTTGGGATGGAAGGGCGGGTGGGGAGAAGTGTATGGTGTGTGGGTTTGAGATATGTGTGCGGTGTGTTGGTGGGGGATGTGTGAATGATGTGTGGGTGGAGGGTATGTTTGTGGTGGTATGGGTGGAGGATAGTGTGTGGTGTGGGGGATGTGTGTGATGGGTGTGGGGAATGTGCGTATGGGTGGGGTATATGTGTGGGTGAGCAGGGGATTGTGGTGGTTGGGGGAAGTATGTGGGGGAGTGTGGGTGGGAGATGTGTGTATGTGGATGGGGAATGTGTGGGTGGGGGTGTGTGAGTGGCTTAGGGATGTGTAGGTGGGTGAGGGAGTTGTATGTGTCGGGGTGGGATGTGTGAGTGGGTGGAGGATGTGTGTGGGGGTAGGGGTATTGTGATCGAAAGATGTTTGGTTGGGAGTGGGTGGGTGGGGGTGTGTGGGTGCGTAGTGGAGGATGTATGCGTGAGTGAGTGTGTGTTGGTGGACGGGTAGGGAATGCGTGTGTGGGTGGGGAGAGGTGTGTGGTGTGTTGGTTGGTGATATTGTGTGGGTGAGGTATGTGTGTGTGGGTGGGGGATTTTTGTGGTGTGTGAGTGGGGGTATGTGGGGTGGATGGGTAAGGGTATCTGTGTGGGTGTGGGTGGGAATATTGTGTGGTATCTGGGTGGGGGATATGTGTGTGGTGTGTAAGTGGGGATGTGTTGGTGAGGGATATGTGTGTGTGTGGTGCGTGGGTTGGGAATAGTGCGTGGTAGGGGGTGTATGTGATGTGCGGGTGGGGGATTGTGTGGTGGGGGATTAGGTTAAGGCATGTGTGGGTGGGTGGAAGTTGTATGTGTGGGTGGTGGGGTGTGTGTGAGTGGATTGGGGATGTATGGGTGGTTAGGGAGATGTGTGTGTGTGTGGGGGGGGGGGGGTAGGGACAGTCAGTTGGTGGGGATGTGTGTGTATGGTTTGGGGATGTGTGAGTGGATGTGCGATGTGTGGGTTGGTGGGGGATTGTGTGTGTGGGTGGGGAATATGTTGTGGATGGAGATGTGGCTGGGGGATTGGTGGTTTGAGGTGTGGGTCGGGGGAGGATGTGTGGGGTAGGATGTGGATGGGCGTGGGATGTGTGGGTTGGTGGGGGAATGTTTGTGGGTGGCGAGTGTGTTTTGGTTGGGGGATCAGGTGAGGGCAGTGTGTGTGGGTGGGGGATGTGCGGGAGGGGGATGGGTCGGTTGGTGGGGTATGTATGTGTCCCTTGGTGTGCGTGTGTGTCGGTAGGTGGGGGTGTTTATGTGTCCCTTGGTGCGCGTGTGTGTGGGTAGGTGGGGGTGTGGGTGGGGTGATGTATGGATAGGTGGGAGATGGGCCTCATAACATGGTAATTAGCCTTGTTTATGTTTACAACATTCATTTCACAATGTTTATTTTTCTTCCTATGTAAATGTATAATGCTCTTGATGAACGAAAGACGAGTGATTGGAAGGGCCGAATGTAAGACGGGCCTGCGCGCCCAATTTGTGACCCTAATAAAGTTGATTTGATTTGATTTGATTTGATTTACTCTCTCAAAAGCTATTTCCCACAGACATACACACGCACAAGCTCTCCCCCACACTCTCTCTCTCTCTTTCTCTCTCTCACTCTCTCAAAAGCTCTTTCTCACACAGACATACACACACAAGCTCGCTCTCGCTCTCGCTCTCTCTCTCTCTCTCTCTGTCTCTCGCAAGCTCTCTCTCTCTCTCTCTCTCTCTCTCTGTCATTCTCTCTTCACTCTATCTCTCAAAAGATCTCTCTCTCTCTCTCTAACACATACACAAGCTCTCTATCTCTCTCTCATGCTCTCGCTCATACATGCTCTCCCACAGTCTTCCTCTCTCACAAGCTCTCTTTCACACAAACCCCTTCTCTCACAAACTCTCTCTCTCTCAAGCTCTCCCTCTCTCTAACAAGCTCTCTCTCTCTCTAACAAGGTCTCTCTCACTCTCTAACAAGCTCTCCAACATGGCCTCTCTCTAAGAAGGTTTCTCTTTAACAAGCTCTCTATCTCTCTCTAACAAGGTCTCTCTCTCTATAACAAGGTCTCTCTCTCTCTCTCTCTCTCTCTTTCTCTCTCTCTCTCACACACACACAAGCTCTCTCTCTCTCTAACAAACTCTCTCTCTCTCTAACAAGGCCTCTCTCTAACAAGCTCTCTCTCTCTCTCTCTCTCTCTCTCTCTCTCTAACAAGGTCTGTCTCTTTAACAAGATCTCTCTCACAAGCTCTCCCTCTCTCTAAAAAGTGTTCTCTCTCCCTAATAAGCTCTCTAACAAGATCGTTCTCTCTCTCTCTCTCTCTCTCTCTCTCTCTCTAAAGGTCACTCTCACACAAGCTCTCCCTCTAAGCAAAGCAAAGGGACATAATAGCATGAGTTATTACAAGGGCCTTTACTAGGAGTAACATAGCTGTATTATGTAATTTAAATAATTGTAGCAGTTTTCGTAATTTTTTTATAAAATGTTTTCATTAAAATAACAAATAGTAATGTTTATAACAAAAGGGATAATATGTTAAGAGATGTTTAAAGCCTTTGTAAATATGATGACTTTATTTTAGATTCTTGAGAATTTTCTAACGCAATTTTTTTGTCTGAGAAATAACAAATAATAGTTTTTGTCTTTTAATGCTAGTCGATTTCATGATGTACCTGAAAGCGAATATTTTTTACGGCCTGTTATACAGGCCAAAATACAACAAGAAGAAGTTAGTTTCGCATCTTTACAGGATGTCGCTGTCAATCCCAGCATTTCTTGCTGTTTGTGACATCTGTGCAAGTTTACGTTCAATAGTTTGATACTGCCTTCTGAACGACCGATACCGTATTCGTATGAATTAGCTTTCCCCCCTCCGTCTGGCGAATTCACTCCGACTTTAGAGGTACTTGTAATTCACATCCCCATGTCAAGGACCAGTTGTCAACATTCTAGTCCAGCTGACCGATGTAGGTTTTGACCCACTACCTGGTCATCAGCACACCGGAAGTTATTCACGCTGACCGCCTCCTGTATTGTCAAGAACGGCAAGTCCTAGTTACATGAGTAATGTCCTGTTGTGTCGCTGTGTCACTTGAACATAATTGGGATACGCCCACGAAAGTAGGGCGGTGTTTATTAACAATAAGTTCTTCATCTGTTATGAGAATGTTGTAGTATCTCCAATTTTGTAAGAGTTTGTTAGGTATGAATCTTGGCAGATCATTGTATATCATGGTGCGTAATAATATGTTTCTTAATGTTGCGTGTTCTTTGCAGGACGGCGATTTTATACAAAATTTTACTTTCACTAATTTGTCTTGTCAGCGAAAAGGCAATGTTAAAGATATGCTTAATGCCAGTGTAGGGAGCGAATGTTGTACCATGACATCAGCGCATCAGAAGTTTAAGAGCCTACGCCATTATCTTTTCAGCCACTTAGACATCAATGTAGTACATATACAATTATAACTACAGCGGACACATTGGGCGTCAGTCTCTAACATACATCTTTAACTTTTTGAGTCTCATACATAGGCCTTTTGGGGTCAGCGTGGCAGGATTTTCAACTTCCTGTGCATCGATGGCGGGATAGTAGGTTCACTCCCTAGACCTGCGCGTTGGATTTAAACGTTGACTTCTCGTTCAGAAAACAATGGCAAACTACTGAACGTACAGTTGCCTTGGATATCACCCTGGGGTTGATCGCAACATCTTGCAAAGGAAAAGAAATATTTTAATGCGTAGTTAGTTGCTTGTCCTTTACAGGACGTAGCATTTAACCCCAGCATTTTTTGGCTGTTCGTGATTCCTGGGCAAGTTTACCTTCAGTAGTTTGCCATTGCTTTCTGAACGACCGACATGCAGGTATATAATTATAACTACAGAGAGTCAGTCAATAGGGGTTCAGTCTCATCATCATCATCTTCTTCTTCTTCCTCCTTCTGATTATTATCATCATTAGAATGGTGCATGCCTCCCACTATATCACACTCCACCTGCTGGTAATTGCAACACGAACTTCCTTCAGCAAAATGCGTCATCTACAGTGACCATGTCACATCTTGAAACTGCTTAAACAGGGCTTTAAGGGCAAGATAATTTACTTCGTTGCACGGGGTTTTATCCCATATTGCGCGTTTCCTTTCCACAGGGTCACCTGCCTAAAGCGTCACACAAAGCACTAACACAGCTGCTCCAGCGACAACCCCCAGGAGTCTTCAAGAAAATAGCACTCGTGAAACGAATGTTGTATCCCGGAAACCGCCACCTTCGGAGAGCGAGGCTGGTGATATAACCACTTGGCTACGGAAGCTTACATTTGGAAAGAGGAGCGATGGAAAGTACGGCTCCTGGGACAGGAGGCAGTGGTCGAGCAGAACGCCAAAGAGAACACAGCACTGCAGAAAACCTCGCATGTGGAAGCTTGGGGAACAAGAACTGGCAATGAAGAAACATGAAGAGGAAGAAGTTGCTATGAAGAAACACGAGGAAGAAGAACTGGCAATGAAGAAGCTTGAGGAATAAGAAGTGGTAAAGGATATAGATGATTTTCTGAAGACTGACGAGATCGACGTTCTGCATAACAAGCCTGCATGATGATGATGGTTATTATCAAACAGCACATACCAACAAACATAGAAACACACACGCGCACAAAGATGGACACGCGGACGGCAGAACGTATCTTTATGGAGACAATGGCTACGGTCACAGACCTGTATGATCACTGCCAAGAAAGAAAGCAATGGCAAACTACCTTCTTTAGAAACGTCTATTCAATGGACAAATCGACAAAAAGGAGGAGCAGAACCTGTAAGCTTGACTTGAACGCAATCACAACTGACAAAACGGATGTTGAGGTTAAAGCCTACATCAGTATTATAGATGTCTAGAAAACCTCATCAGTCAAAGAAATTATGGAGTTGAGTTGATTTAACAAAAAACATCCTAGCACTCGGGACTTTCCCATCCGTGCCTTCGTCCTTATCTCCCGCCCTGTTCTGAAGCGCAGAATAATTATTTAGTCTGTCCACAAGGTGGTAGTCGTCTTGAGCTGGTGTTTGTGGCTTCCTGATTGATTTCATCACTCTTTTCTTTTGGTGGCATATAAACATACTTTACTGACACTTGGATTAGTTGTTATTGTATTATTACATTATTTCCTTCTGTTTGAGATTCCGTTGATTATTGTGTTTACGTGGACTGAGGTCCTTGTCAGGTATGTATATGTGTCTGTTTGTATGGCATCCACGACTCTAGTGATCGAGTGAGATGGCAAAACATGACCGCCACGCTTATCGGCATGGAACATGATGGATGGATGGATGGATGGATGGATGGTTTGTATGGTGCGCGTTCAAGATCTGAGAGTGCAATTTTGTTTCATTATATATTGTTAGCCGGCTTCGTGGCTTAGAGGTTATGACTTTTCTCCGTAATCTCATATACTCTCGTAGGTAACGTGATGACGGTGAGAATCAGCAGTGGTTCGAATCGCATCGGTAACTTACGGGGTATGTGAGCCGGCCGCTCAGAAAGCAATGGCAAACTACTGAGAGTAATCTTGCCAAGAAATCAACATACAGCTGAAAGATGCTGGTGTTGACAGCGATGTCCTGTAAAGGATATGCAATATATATATATATATATATATATATATATATATATATATATATATATATATATATATATATATATATATATATATATATATATATATATATATATATATTCTTTTTTTTTCATTGGCACCTTGCCGTCTTGACAGACGATAGTTTGTAAGGGATGGAGTTATTGCCTCTCCATAGCACAAAGCCTGGGCTAAAATATAGAGATCATGTGTTGCCCATGCAGCATGATCCCTCTCTCGGCCTGCCTAGTTCACTCCAGAGGAAAGGTAACACCTCTACATCTGGAACAAGACAAGCTGCAGAAGCAGCCGGATCAGCAAAGCAATGCTCTAATTGTCCGCCTGTCGGAGCTTCGATCCTAGACCAGCCGCCAACCAAGGCTTAGGGCCTGGTCTGCCCTGCCATGACAGTTTGTCTTTAGGTTGCATTTCCTCGCACAAGGGTAAGGCTTGTACCCTACCAATTGCGCTCTTCCGCCCGAAGCCGTTGGCACAATGTGGGGTGTCGGGTTTGGTAAGCGCCGCCCAACATTCGGCGCTAACAGAAAGCAGGTAGTATCGTCTACTGTTATATATATATATATATATTGTTATGTCCAGCTGCAGGCATGATATGTCTTACAGACAGGACTAATTTGTCTTACACACAGGACTATCATGTCTTACAAACTGGATTACCATGTCTTACAGATAAGGCTGTCATGTCTTACAAACAGGACTACCATGTCTTACACACAGGACTACCATGTCTTACACATAAGACTACCAAGTCCACACGGTATAGCCTAGAAGCAGAAGCAGTGAAACTGTATATCCTCAGTATGTGTTAAAAACGTGTAAATGGGATCTGCATTACTGAAAGCCATGGTTGGACACGATGAACTCTGGTTGCTCTATCACTCTCCCATCTACTGCTCTCCTGGTCGCAATCGTGCACGTATGGGGAGATGACACAGTGATTTGCCACAAACATGGGAACCCGGATCTCAAATTCTTCTACACGGATGTGATGTCATACACCAGGGCAGATAAGCCACGGGAGAGTGAAAGCTGTCTGCTGCTGCTTCCTCTTCTTCTTCTGCTTCTTCTTCTCATTCTGTTGCTGCTGCTGCTCCTCTTTTATACTTCTCACTAATTTTCCTAGTCTTGTTCTTGCTCTTCAACCTCCTATTCCCCTTTGCCTTATACTTCTTTCTGGTCTACTGTTTCATCTTCCCCTCCTCTTCTTCTCTTTTATGACATAACCCACGTCCGAACCTTATTCCACATCGAAGCTTCTCATCAACATTGTCTTCCCATAACCACCAACCGGGAGCAACACATCTCAGTGTGTCAATACCCCAGTCTTCCCATTTTTTAACCACACTGTCCCAGGAGATTGTCTCTTTTACATTTTTAACCCCCTCTGTCCCAGGAGATTGTTCCTTTCACATAACAAAGCCTGTGGCTTGGAAGGAATGAAGGTTTATCCTTGTCTCGGATATAAATGGTGAAAGAACTAACTGAGATTGTGAGTCTGTCTAGGTCAGAAGACTGATACCCACAAGTTTAGGCGCGGTGAGCATAAGGTCCTAGACCCAAATTTTTAGAAAAGTCAGCACTGGGTGGGTCATGGGGTCAACACCACACCGCCAGATTTACTTCCCAAGACATTTTTGGTACCTATTTGAGCCGGGGTCCCCTGGGGATGTCCCAGGTCAGTTGTGAAACATCAGCCTTAATGAGGATTCGATCTCATGACCATCGGATCTACCATGCAAAAGTCATGCTACTACGTCATCGATGTACCACTAACGACTGATTGCCATTATGGTATTAGTATATAAAATGTCATGGACAGACAAGAATACAAACTTTGACTGCTGCAGAGTATATAAAATATCATGGACAGAGAAGAACATAAAAGTTGACAGCTGCACAGTATATAAAATGTATATAAAATATCATGGACAGACAAGAACACAAACATTGATAGCCGCACGTTATAATAAAAAATATCATGAACAGAGGGTTAGTTAGTTACATATCTTTTACAGGACGTTTGCAGTCAACGCCAACATTGATTTGCTGTTATTGATGTCTTGGCAAGTTTACGTTCAGTAGTTTGCCATTGCTTCCTGAGCGACCGGCACCCATACCATTTCGTAAAATACCAGCGCAACGCGGTCTGCTGTTAAATCGCGCGGAGCTGTGCTTCGAACGCGGGTATAAAGGATTACGAATCGCTTCCGTAACAGCTTCGCCACTGAGACCGGCAGATGGACAGAGAATAAAACAAATATTGACAGCTGCACGGAATATCAAATATCATGGACAGAGAATGAAACACTGAGCTATAGACAGCGGCACAGTATATACCATATCATGAACAGGAAAAAAAAACATAAACTTTGACAGCTGAACGGTATATAAAATATCATGGACAGAGAAGAACATAAACTTTGACAGCTGAACGGTATATAAAATATCATGGACAGAGAAGAACATAAACTTTGACAGCTGAACGGTATATAAAATATCATGGACAGAGAAGAACATAAACTTTGACAGGTGAACGGTATATAAAATATCACGCAAAGGGTATGCCACTAACTAGTGCATCCTCTAGTCTCTTCCTCTCTCTTCTACTTCTGGGAACCCCGAATGTTTGTGTATTTATTTACAAAGGTTAGACAGCTGGGCAACAAATAATAAAAAGAGGTCTTCTTCGCGAAGAAGATTAACAGTCTGCCTGTCGCCCTGAAGATGATGGTTTCCTACCCCGGTCTGCCTCGTTCAGACCACGATTGTCATTTTTTTAGAGACTCCTGGGGGTCAACTCTGGAGCTACGGAGTTCGTGCTTTGTGCGATGCTCTCTCGGTCAGCTGTTTGTTGTTCTACGGAACGAACGAACGAACGAGCAATCTTTATTTTCAAAGGGTTAAGAATTGGGGACGCAGGCCCGTCTGACATTCTGCCCTTCTTCTCTAATTCCTCTCATACATTATTTCATTCAACATCACTTATGAAGCTAATATTAGACATCAAAAGAACAATAAGCATTAATACGCATGAAAAATAATCGCTACTACATGACTCACTGAGGAAATGTTTACCATGGACATGATAAATACCTAAGGAAGGTGTAACGTGCCATACATATGGGAATGTTTATTAACTAGTTGTCGTGTATGATAATTTACCATTATTATTTTTAGGAGTGGGGGGGGGGGGGGGAGAAGGGCATGCAGTCTGTACTGAGGTAGTGTTCAAACAGGTTGCGATTGTATGTGTAATGATTGGTGGTGTCTTTGATTTCTTGTGGAAGATTGTTCTACAACTGAGTGGCAGAGTATGTTAAGCTTGCATTATATAAGTCTATCCTAGGTTTAGGGACATGAAGAATATTTAGTCGTTCGCTATGTCTTGCGTAATATTCGAACAATGGCCAAAGGTACCTTGGAGCATTTTGAAATAGGATGTTGTGAATTATTTTAGCCTTATTAAAAAGTAGGCGTTTGTGGAGTGGCAGTAACTGAAGACGTTAATGTAGGTTGAAATTGTCTGTAAGCTTATCACCATTGATTAAACGCACTGCCCTTTTCTGGAGTGAATAAAAGCGTATTGTTATTGATTTGGAGCATCCATCCCAGATTGTGGAACAATAATCAATATGTGTTTGTATGTGGGAAGTATAGAATATCTTTCTTGTGTTTTCGTCGAGGAAATTTTTTATTTTGGCGAGTTGGTATACTTTTTTGGCTATTTGTTTAACTAGAGCATGAACATGGGAATTACATGTTAGATTTTGATCTAGGATAAGACCCAGTGCCTTGTGCTCGGTTACACTTTCTATAGAGATATCGAGGCAAATGGGGTAAAACTTCGTGCAATTAAGTCGGCCTTCTCGACTTTAGTACTTCTAGTAATTTAGCAACAAATAATACCGGGTGTTTGTACAGTCTCACTACACTTTGTATGTAGAACAACTTTGAAAAATGGAGTATATTACGTCATAAAAATGTGCGCCACAGTCCTTCGTGAAGCAATATGCAGCGAATGGCTGTCGTCTGCTGGGGTAATTCTTCGCACTCCAAACAGAATGGTGTTATCAACGGAAGAAATAACATTTTTCGTTGAACAAGTGTTTCGAAATGGTGATCGATACACACGGAAATAACAACAGACACGTTGAAGAAGGTATTTGACAATATGAAGAGACGTGTACAGTCATGTCATGAAGCCCGTGCTGGACATTTCCAACACCTGTTATAATGAATACTTCATTGTCACTTTCCAGTTTCCCCAAACCAGCGTTAGATCATAGCATTGACTATTGTAACTGATTTAATGAATGTTTAGCACACATTTTGATGATATCATGTACTTCAATTTTCAAATTTGATCTACATACAAAGTGTAGTGAGACTTTTCAAACACCCTGTAGCATTAGCACCAGTAATAGTATCAGAATAGCAGAGAAGAGAGTTGCGTCATGATCGCCCATGTCTGCTCCAGAGCAGACAGGTGATGAAGAAAACAGAAGCAGAACTTGTATGTAAGAAAGGAATTCGAAAACTATGATCTTTCGCTAAAGAGAAAGACTTTCACAAGAAAATACGTAATTAACCTCCGGAAATGAACTCCTACTGTCAATCCACAAACTCGTCTCTTGTCTAATACATGTCGTCGTAATTAGTGCTATTCGGTGCTTTATCTAGAGAATTTTTGGTGCAAAACCACCCTGACCCCTTGTCACCACCCCTTCTTGTCTTTAGGATCATCAATGTCTGGCGCATTTAAGAGGTACACAAATATCTCTTAAGAAGAGTTTTTGTTCTCAGTCTATTTTCACATAATCTCGTTAGGTTATCTTGCCCAACCTAAAGTACAGAGTTGGCAGAAGTGCTAGAACCAGTTTTTGAGGATTAAGAACTGACAATGTTTGTTGTTGTTTTAGTTGTTGTTATTTATTTATTTATTCGTCCTTTACTCATGCTGTCTTCTTTATTCTGTACACATAAGTCGGGCGTCCTGTCTGCAGTATTGTGCATGTTTTAATTTTTGTTTCAGGTTATTTTTGCTGACTGTGTTCCGAGTTCTGCGAGATTGTGCTTGTGATGGATAAAATTAGACACGTTAGCGGATATGCCGCCTGCATGATGGGAATGTGGGCGTGGGTCTGTTATGGCGGCTAGCTCACGTATGTGTGGGTTCTGTTGATTGGGAATAACGCAAAGTGTTGGAGAATGTGTGTTAAGGGATTTGTTTTGGGATAGAATGTTTCTTTGTTGATGTGAGGGATTGTTTGCTGAGACATGTGTTTTAGTGTGTGTGAGAGTCGGTCTGGTGTGGGTGTTTGTGGATGTGAGAGAGAGAGAGAGAGAGAGAGAGAGAGAGAGAGAGAGAGAGAGAGAGAGAGAGAGAGGGAGGGAGGGAGGGAGCTGTGTTTTGTGTGACAGGAGAAAGAGCATTACTCTGAAGGGAAGGAATACGACATGTGTCTGTGAGACTAAGGGACAGCTTGTGTTGTGTCAGAGAGAGAGAAAGAGATAGAGAGAGAGAGAGAGAGAGAGAGAGAGAAATAGACAGAGAGAGTGAGGGAGATAGTAAGAGAGAGTGAGAGAAAGTGAAAGAGAGAGGGAGAGAGGGAGAGAGTGAGAGAGATCCGGCTTTTACGGCAACCTGTCTGCCCTGTATAACGTAGAGACCCGCAAGGGCTCTTCGCCTGTTGCCTTCTTCCACGTGTGTTGCTTGTTTCATCAGGCATTGCTGGAAGCAATGTTGTCTGACATTTCCCAGAGCTGGACACTCTCAGATACCACGCTCGCGAGGACATGCATGTAAACGGCACTCACACAACGGGATAGGTGGTGCGTGGGGTTGTTTAGGTACAAGGTAAGCTACAGTTATGTGAGGTATATACGAAGTCTGAAAGTCATGTTCTGATCATGATTTTGCCGATCTACCGATCGGGACCTAATGTGTATACTTTCTTCGGAAGTCTCCAGGCGCCATTCCCGGCTACCACATATTTTTAGACCTTCTCCCGATGTTTCCAGTTGTAGTTCACTGAACCAATGATATGTATACTTTCTCCCAATATCGCGAGTCATCCATAACTCTAACCATGTATCTGTTCACTTTCTAACGGTCCCCAATCGTCCATCACCCCAACTATATAAGTGCACAATTTCTCCCGCTGTCTCCACCCGTTCATCGCCACAATCATATATTTGAGTATTTTCTCGTGCTGTCTTTACCCGTCCATTACTCAACCATATTATATGTGTGTACTCTATCCCAATGTCGCCTGTCGTCCATCACTCCAATAGTACTCACTCCAGTACTCAATCACTTTAACCATGTTTCTGTAATGTGAGAATGGTCCATAGAAGCAATAATCTTGGTTTGCAGCAATAACACATGCAGGAATAACACTCTCAGAAATAATACTTGCAGGAATAACAATTACAGCAATAACACTTGCAGTAATAACACTTCCAGCAATAACACTTCCAGCAATAACAATCGAGGAAGAACACTTGCAAGAATAACACTTGCAGAAATATCATCCTCAGGAATAACACAAGCAAGAATAACGCACTCAGGAATAACACACTCAGGAATAACATCTGCAGGTATAACACCTGCATCAATAACACTTGCTGCAATAATACTTGCAGCAATAACACTTGCAGGAGTAACACACTCGGGAATAACACACTCAGCAATGACACTCTCAGGAATAACGCTTGCAGGAATAACATACTCAGAAATGACACTTGCAGAAATAACACACTCATGCATAACACTTGCAGGAATAACACACTCAGGAATGACAATTGCAGCACGACAACTTGCACGAATAACACCTATTTTATAAATTACCTATTTACCAACCTAACCTTGCACATACTTACCTATCTATCTACTTACTACCTTACCTACCTACTTCTCTACATATATACCTACAGAGTTTACTACATTTATATAAGCCTACCTATCTACCTGCCCACCAACCTGTTGATTACGAAATCTCAATAACCGTGTCATTACATGCGTACAAGGACATTCTTGTCTATGTAGTCACAATGAAATACATGAAATGTTATCTATGTGCGCGCTCTCTCTCTCCCACTCTCTCTCTCTCTCTCTCTCTCTCTCTCTCTCTCTCTCTCTCTCTCTCTCTCAAAAGCTCGATCTCACACACACATACACACACAAGTTCTCTCTCTCTCTCTCTCTCTCACTCTCTCTTACTCTCTCAAAGGCTATTTTCCACAGACATACACGCATTAGATCTGCCCCTCTCTCTCTCACTCTCTCAAAAGCTCTCTCCCACACAGACATATACACACAAGCTCTCTCTTTCTCTCAAGCTCATTCTCTCTACCTCTCTCTCTCTCTCTTCACTCTATCTCTCAAAAGAACTCTCTCTAACACACACACACACAAGCTCTCTCTCTCTCTCTCTCTCTCTCTCTCTCTCTCTCTCTCTCTCTCTCAAGCTGTCTCTCACACATGCACTCTCACTGACTTCCTCTCTCACAAGTTCGCTATTACACAAGTTCTGTTTCACACAAGCCTCTTTTCTCACAAACTCTCTCTCTCTCTCTCTCTCTCTCTCTCTCTCTCTCTCTCTCTCTCTCTCTCTCTCAAAAGCTCTCCCTCTCTCTAACAGGCGCTATCTCTCTAACAATCTCTCTCTCTCTCTCTCACACACACAAGCTCTCCCCTCTCTCTAACAGGCGCTCTCTCTCTAACAATCTCTCTCTCTCTCTCTCTCTCTCTCTCTCTCTCTCTCTCTCACCAAAAAGGTCTCTCTTACACAAGCTCTTCCTCTCACTCTAACAAGGCAAAGCAAAGGGACATAACAGCATGAGTTATGTCAAGATTATGTCAAAAAAATCAGATAGACCATTTTTGCATTAATGCCAAATTCCGTTCATCAGTACAAGACGTCAGAGCCTACAGAGGTGCAGATGCTGGCAGTGATCACAATCTCTGCATTGCCAAACTAAAAATAAAGCTCAAGACTCTGCACAGATCACCCAGAATTAAGAAAATAAACTCACAGTCCCTACTGACTAAAGAACACCAACTCGCATTCAATTCAGAGGTACGAAGCAGCTATGCTAACAAAGAAAGTGTATCGAGCAATGCGAATATTAAAAACAACATTGAAGAAAATTGGAATTTCCTAAAAAATACCTTGCTAAATGCTGCAACAAACACAGTCGGCTACGTACAAAGACAGAAGAAGAAGTGGCTAAGCGATAACACCTGGACGAAGATACAAGAAAGAAAACAAGCAAAACTAACACTTCTTTATGCAAAAGACACATCTACATATGATACCCATAAGCAAAAATACTCTATGTTGGATAAAGAGGTGAAATCAAGCGCACGAAAAGACAAACAGAACTTTATTCACAGCCTGGCCTCCGAAGCCGAAGCAGCTGCCAGAACTGGAAACAACAGAGCCGTATTCCATATCATGAAGCAACTATGCAATCACTCACCTACACCAAATATACCCATCAAAGACAAACAAGGCAATCAATTGTTATCCGATGACCTTCAAAAGCAACGATGGGCAGAACACTTCAAAGAAATATTAAATAGACCGTAGCCTGACACTGTTCCGAACCTGGATGGAGAAATTACTATGCCCCCATTAGATGCCTCCTGCGAGTTATTCACCATGGAAGAGATTAAAGCAGCCATCAAAAAATTGAAGAACAACAAAGCTGTTGGTGAAGATGAAATCTCAGGAGAAATGCTCAAAGCAGCAGATGAGAACACCTTACAACGTTTGTTACAGCTGATCAATGAAATCTGGCAAAGCGAATCCCCACCACAACAGTGGAAAGATGGTGTAATTTTCAAACTGCCTAAAAAGGGCGATATGTCTGATTGCAATAATTGGCGTGGTATCACTCTATTGTCAGTACCAGGAAAACTTTTTTGTAGCATGTTACTTGAGAGATTGAAAAAGGCGATAGATGAAAGGACTCAGAGAAGAACAAGCAGGCTTCAGACCAAAACGGTCATGCATAGACCACATTTTCACCCTCAGAATAATCATTGAAGACTCCGTAGAATTCCAGTCGAAATTAATCACCAACTTTGTCGACTTTCAAAAAGCCTTCGACAGTATCCACCGTCCTTCACTTTGGAATCTACTTAACATCTATGGTTTTCCTACCAAATATACCAACGTCATAAAATCTTTCTACAAAGAAACACGTTGCTGCGTAAGAACAGAAACAGGCAACTCTGACTGGTTCTCAGTCGAAACAGGAGTGAAACAGGGTTGTGTCTTATCACCGATGCTTTTTGGAATAGCTATCGACTTGGGTCATGCGCAAATGCACAAACAACACAAATATGGGTATCCATTGGGTTGACAAAATTCTAGAAGACCTGGACTTTGCCGACGACATAGTGCTTTTGAGTTCAACACACCCGGATGCCCAAGAGAAAATAAACCACCTCCAAAATGTTTCAGGGCAAATTGGTCTCCAAATTAACACCACAAAAACAAAGACTATTGATCTTACCAACAGTTCAGATGACACCAAATTGAACAGCTACGTTCTTGAAAAAGTCAACAGCTTTACATACCTAGGAAGCAAAATGACATCTACAGGGGACTCAACACCAGAAATATCATCTAGAATCGCACTGGCATCTAGTGCCTTCAATAAACTGTCAAACATCTGGAAGTCAAAGACACTCAGCAAACACACAAAACTTAAAATCTTCAACTCTTGTGTGATTCCAGTGTTAACGTATGGATGTGAAAGTTGGAAATCAACGGTAGCTTTAGATAAAAAATTAGACAATTTTGAGAACAAATGTCTTAGAAGACTTCTAAACATCCACTGGACAGACTTCAGAACCAATTCGCAAATAAGACAAGAGACTAAGCAAGATACAGTATCCAATTTCATAAGAAGACGCCGTTGGAACTACATCGGCCATGTACTCAGAATGGACAAGTCAAGACTCCCCTACCAAGCCCTCATATGGTCACCAATAGGGAAAAGAAAACGGGGAAGACCAAGAGAGACCCTGCGTAGAACCATCATTAGAGAAGGCTCATTCAATGGCCAAGTAAATATCCAAGATCTACAACAGGTAGCAGCGAACCGCCAAGCATGGAGAGACAGGACTTCTGCCCTATGCGCCGCCTTAGGCTCAAGAGGAAAGACTAACTAACTATGTCAAGGGAAAATACTAAGAGTAACATAACTGTATTATGTAATTTAACTAATTGTAGTATTTATTACAATTTTTTGTAACAATTTTTAATTAAACTATTCAGAGGTAACGCCATGTAACTAATGGATATAATTTTAACAGAACTTTAAAGTATATGAAAGTTCAATGGCTTTATTTTCGATGCTCGAGAATTTTCTAACGCATATGAGCATTTCTCTTACATATAACAATTAATGGGTTGTATTCCTTATAGAGAAGTGAGCGTCTGCTTTTTGTATGATTGTGAATATTTTTTACGGCCTGTTACGAAGGCCAAAATAAAATAACAAGAAGTTAAGTTTCCCATCCTTGCAGGACGCAGATGCTACCCCAGCATTTTTTGGCTGTTTGCGATATCTATGCAAGTTTACGTTCAATAGTTTAATATTGGTATTGCTTTATGATACGCCGATATTAATTCATAAAAACCCAACGCAAAGTGGTCTTCTGATAAATCGCAGGCAGCTGTGTTTCGAACACGGGTATGTGTGATTAGGAAATGTGTCCGTAACTCCATCGACACGGAGCCGACACAGGTCAAATACTTTCCACACTAACTCCACCATACATCACATCTACTCCACCAATACATCACATCTACTCCACCATACGTCACACTGACTCCACCATACATCACAGTGACTCTACCATACATCACACTGACTCCACCATACATCACACTGACTCTACCATACATCACACTGACTCCACAATACATCACATCTATTCCACAATACATCACACCGACTCCACCATACATCACATCTACTCCACCATACATCACATCTACTCCGCCATACATCACACTGACTCCACCATACATCACACTGATTCTACTATACATCACACTGACTCCACCATACATCACACTGACTCCACCATACATCACACTGACTCCACCATACATCACATCTACTCCACCATACATCACATCTACTCCACCATACATCACACTGACTCCACCATACATCACACTGACTCCACCATACATCAAACTGACTCTACCATACATCACATTTACTCCATCATACATGACACTGACTACATCATACATCACATCTAATCCATCATACATCACACTGACTATACCATACATCACATTTACTCCATCATACATGACACTGACCCATCATACATCACATCTACTCCACCATACATCACACTGATTCTACTATACATCACATCTACTCCATCATACATCACACTGACTCCACCATACATCACATCTACTCCATCATACATCACACTGACTCCACCATACATCACATCTACTCCATCATACATCACATCTACTCCACTATACATCACACTGACTACACCATACACCACGTCTACTCCTACATACATCACATTGACTCCACCATACATCACACTGACTCCATCATACATCACACTGTACTCCATCATACATCACACTGTCTCCATCATACATCACACTGACTCCACCATACATCACACTGTACTCCATCATACATCACACTGACTCCATCATACATCACACTGACTCCATCATACATCACACTGACTCCATCATACATCACATTGACTTCACCATACATCACACTGTACTCCATCATACATCACATTGACTCACCATACATCACACTGATCTCCATCATACATCACACTGACTCCAACATACATCACACTGACTCCACCATACATGACACTGACTCCACCATACATCACACTGACTCCATCATACATCACACTGACTACACCATAATCACACTGACTCCACCATACATCACATTTACTTCACCATACATCACACTGACTCCACCATACATCACACTGACTCCACCATACATCACACTGACTCCACCATACATCCCACTGATCTCCATCATACATCACACTGACTCCACCATACATCACACTGATCTCCACTCATACATCACACTGACTCCAACATACATCACACTGACTCCATCATACATCACACTGACTCTACCATACATCACACTGTACTCCATCATACATCACACTGACTCTACCATACATCACACTGTACTCCATCATACATCACACTGACTCCATCATACATCACACTGACTCCACCATACATCACACTGTCTCCATCATACATCACACTGACTACACCATACATCACACTGACTCCATCATACATCACACTGACTCTACCATACATCACACTGACTCTACCATACATCACATCTATTCCACCATACATCACACTGACTCCACCATACATCACACTGACTATACCATACATCACACTGACTACACCATACATCACACTGACTCCACCATACATCACACTGACTATACCATACATCACACTGACTCCATCATGCATCACATCTACTTCACCATACATCACACTGACTCCAAGATACATCACACTGACTCCACCATACATCACACTGTACTCCACCATACATCACACTGACTCCATCATACATCACACTGACTTCACCATACATCACACTGTCTCCATCATATATCACACTGACTTCACCCCGTTTATCACCACCCACCCCACCCCCACCCCCTCAACAAGGTAACGTGAAGTCATGTGAAAAGGTGGTGGATTGGACTTGGAGCAGCCAACAGATAGTTGTTGGTTATGGTTTCACGGCAGTGACGGTGGGCAGAAGATCTCTTTATACAGACAATGGCTGCGGTCATCCGATCAGTGTGGACACTTCCAGGAAGGAAGAATGGTAGACTTCCCTCCATATTGATTCCCGGGCAGAGGAGGCTTGTCAGCCTTGGTTGGTATCTCTTCTAAGAGAGAAAACTCTAAATCTCAAACCTCCGCTGCCTTGCGGGTATACCCATATGGGAAAGGCCTCGGGAGTAAACCCTGAGGACAAATCCGGAGACAACATAGTTCTGGCAACTTCTGCGACGGCAGCCGATGCCAAGTTGCATTGGCTACTGCCTTTCCCTTGGTCAACATCGACGACGTAGAGAAGGGGAACTTGCTACTGGGCAACAGCTGGTTCTCCGATTTCCATTGCCTAGGCTTGTGCCCTGAAGAGGTCACTTCAGCACCGCGTAAAGCGGTGATACAACACGGTAAGCAGCATTTACTCTTGTATTACACTTGTATTATAATACAGTGACAACATTTCAGGGATATATAAATTCATGACAGATACCGGAAATCACTTAAGACTGTTAATCATCCCGTGGCAATTACTAAGTTAATACAGATAGACTATGTTGTGCAGCTGAGGCAGTGTCTAGAACATAGACATCAACCAGGAGGGAATTCGCCCTCTGAAAACTGTGAATGTCAAATTTTATTGGAAGATCATAAATGTTACCATTCAGTGCAAGATGGTGAATGTTCATTCTCACTTGACGACGGTGGATGTTAAGTCTTAAAGGAAGCCTGTGGATGTTAAAATGTGATGAGAGTCTGTGCTTGTTAAGACATGATGGGAGACTCTGAATTGACACTTGATGTAAGACTTTAGTATTAGCATTTCATGCAAGACCATTAAAGTGAACACTTTGTGAGCGACGGTAAGTGTTAACTCTTAAGTCTCATGCATTGATCTTTAATGAGCTATTAATACGCTTGTATCTGTCGGAATGAAGTTTCTCTGAACCGGCACGCAGTACCCTCTCAAAGGGCATTGTGCAGCAGATCAATCCTTTCACTCCAAAAGCTTAGAATCAGTTATCAGTTATCAGTTGGGGTATCTTCATTGCACTCCGGACATGTTCATAGGTGCTCAGATCCTCCGCCCAGCATATGCATCAGCGTCCGGTGGCTAATAGTGCCAGTTCTGTGTTGGTTGACGAGGCGCCTTGTTTTCCCGATGTACCTCTCGCGTCTGGCCTGTGCCGATTCTTACTCCCAAGTCTTTCATCCTGGACAGCGATGTGGATTCACTGACGTCAAAGTCCTCTGTTCTCGCCATATCTTTAAGGACGTTAATAACATCGGCACGATCCATGGGCTGGCCATCTACAGGGGGTGCAGAGCCAGCCAGTTTATCAGCTCGTTCATTTCCCTCGACTCCCGCATGTCCCGGGACGAAGATGAAGGTGACTTTACGAACAACAGACTTCCGCAGCGACTCAGTCCACTGTCTACGTACAGATCCAGCTTCGATCTTCTGAATCATGCTCATTGAATCACTTAGTACACACACGTTGGTATAATGCTGTGATTCCAGCCATATAAAAGCCTGTGTAACTGCCATCACCTCCATCGTCATGCTGCTCGTGGTCATAGAGTGGGCACCACTGGATTCTTGAACGGTTCGGCCCGCTGAACGGGCTGTAAATGCCCACGCACTTCTCTGCTGCTTTAAAACAGATCCATCTGTATAGATGAGCACGTAGGGGCTATCTGAGTGTTCATAGATGAGCGCGTTAACCTCTGCATTGACAGCGACAGGGTTCTGCTCTCTGCACCGTCTGTCGAGTGTGATAATGCAGGAGAAAGTGCACTTAAAAGCTGGAGGCACCGGCACCCATTCCTTGCCGGGGTTGATACTGGTAAGACTGCAGACCTGTCTGACGACATCTTCCGCCCGACCCATCCATGATTTGCCTCTCTTTAGCCTGTCACCCTTTTCTCTGAATATAGCGTCATGCAGAGGGTGCTGCTCATCTGCACTTATTTTTAAGTATGCACGAGCTCTCCAGATCTTGATCCTGTGTTCCATTGTCGGGAAGTCAAGGAGGTATCTCATTGCTACACAGCTGGTGTCTTTCGTGCAGCCCAAAATGATGCGCATGGCTTCGTTTTGTACCTTTTCAAGTCTTCCAATCTGTGTAGGGCTGACAGTGAGGATGGCCAGGGCATACTCGATGCGTGAAAGCACCAGTCCTTGGAACAGAAGTATTAGCAGTCTTTGCTCGATATTGGCAGCCGCCATGACTCTCATTGCTGACAAACCTTTTCGAGCTTTCATTATAACATAATCGACATGATCTCTGAAGGACAGGCTTCGATCAAGCCTCACGCCAAGATATGTCATTGACTGGGTTCTACTCAAAAGGCTCCATCCATTCTTACTGCCGGCAGGTCTGTGTTCACAATATGGTTGTTTAGGGAGAACCATGTAACCGATGCCTTTGCAGGGTTGACAAGGGCACCGGCATCAGCGCACCATGAGGAAATTCGATCTAGTTCGCCCTGCATATCATTGGTAACCGCCTGTCTATCTCAACCCTGTCGATACACGAGAATGTCGTCAGCAAATGATAGAGTCCTACCCCTCCCGTCCAACTGTTGTTCAGTGATCGGCACCGTATACACGTTGAATAGTACTGGTGACAGTGGTGAACCCTGCGGCAATCCTGGACATATCGTTATCGGCTCAGAAGACCAACTCCCGCATCTTAGCACCACCTTCCTTTGGAGCAGAACTTAGAAACTTAAAAGCTTAGAAACCAACAGGATATGCAAGACCGGGACTAGTACACATTTCTGTTGACCGCTTTGATAGAATCATACACGCGGATTATTGTGTTCTTGTAAAGTTGACCTTCTACTTCTCATGTTTTGGTGAATCATTCATTGTGAGACTGGTACTAGAAGTGAACATCTATGGAGAGTCAAAGAGAACCTTAGAACGTTAGCCAGAGTGCCGACCCAGTCCATGGATAGTCCTCCCATCAGTCTGTGGATAATCCTCCCATCAGTCTGTGCATAATCCTCCCATCAGTCTATGGATAATCCTCCCATCAGTCTATGGATAATCCTCCCATCAGTCTATGGATAATCCTCCCATCAGTCTATGGATAATCCTCCCATCAGTCTATGGATAATCCACCCATCAGTCTATAGATAATCCTCCCATCAGTCTATAGATAATCCTCCCATCAGTCTATGGATAATCCTCCCATCAGTCTATGGATAGTCCTCCCATCAGTCTATAGATAATCCTCCCATCAGTCTATGGATAATCCTCCCATCAGTCTATAGATAATCCTTCCATCAGTCTATTGATAGTCCTCCCATCAGTCTATGGATAATCCTCCCATCAGTCTATTGATAGTCCTCCCATCAGTCTATGGATAATCCTCCCATCAGTCTATGGATAGTCCTCCCATCAGTCTATGGATAATCCTCCCATCAGGCTATGGATAATCCTCCCATCAGTCTATGGATAATCCTCCCATCAATCTATAGATAATCCTCCCATCAGTCTATGGATAATCCTCCCATCAGTCTATAGATAATCCTCCCATCAGTCTATGGATAATCCACCCATCAGTCTATGGATAGTCCTCCCATCAGGCTATGGATAATCCTCCCATCAGTCTATGGATAATCCTCCCATCAGTCTATAGATAATCCTCCCATCAGTCTATGGATAGTCCTCCCATCAGTCTATGGATAATCCTCCCATCAGTCTATGGATAATCCTCCCATCAGTCTATGGATAATCCTCCCATCAATCTATAGATAATCCTCCCATCAGTCTATGGATAATCCTCCCATCAGTCTATAGATAATCCTTCCATCAGTCTATTGATAGTCCTCCCATCAGTCTATGGATAGTCCTCCCATCAGGCTATGGATAATCCTCCCATCAGTCTATGGATAATCCTCCCATCAGTCTATGGATAATCCTCCCATCAGTCTATTGATAGTCCTCCCATCAGTCTATGGATAATCCTCCCATCAGTCTATGGATAATCCTCCCATCAGTCTATAGATAATCCTTCCATCAGTCTATTGATAGTCCTCCCATCAGTCTATGGATAATCCACCCATCAGTCTATGGATAGTCCTCCCATCAGGCTATGGATAATCCTCCCATCAGTCTATGGATAATCCTCCCATCAGTCTATAGATAATCCTCCAATCAGTCTATGGATAATCCTCCTATCAGTCTATAGATAATCCTCCCATCAGTCTATGGATAATCCTCCCATCAGTCTATAGATAATCCTTCCATCAGTCTATTGATAGTCCTCCCATCAGTCTATGGATAGTCCTCCCATCAGGCTATGGATAATTCTCCCATCAGTCTATGGATAATCCTCCCATCAGTCTATGGATAATCCTCCCATCAGTCTATTGATAGTCCTCCCATCAGTCTATAGATAATCCTCCCATCAGTCTATGGATAATCCTCCCATCAGTCTATAGATAATCCTTCCATCAGTCTATTGATAGTCCTCCCATCAGTCTATGGATAGTCCTCCCTTGGAAGCGATGCTTCTGATCTTAGCCAGCGTCATACCGCGTCCTTGTCTTGCACCTCAGCAACCCCACGATGGGGGTGGGGATTTAAACTGTAACCCCCACAGAATAGATGTATTAGAACCTGAAGTTTCTAGGACTGAGAAAGGCAGAGTTGAACGTTTATAGGTAACGCCTTACACGATATGCTAGTGTTAATTCTTTATGTAAAGCTCTGTTGTTAATCAACTCACTCTACCCCCTAGTGCCCACATGTCAACAAGAAATCACAACCAAAAATGAAGAAATGTTACAAACTGTAAACATCTTAGTTTCATACTCAAGAACAATCGGGAATGCCCAATTGTATCAGATGTGGAATGACCCAGGCAAAGCAGAGGTTTCGGTGTGCGCTGGCTAGCGTTGATCTCATGCATAACCCATACAGTGCTACTACTACCTCTAGTAGTTACCACTACTGGGGAGTGTACTGAAATGATGTTTGGGAGTGGATTAGCTTTCCCTATTACCAGTGTCCCTCGCAATCAGGCGAACCCATTCTGACTTCTCAGATATTTATACATTACGTCCCGAAGTCATTGATGAGAGGTCAACATTGTATTCCAGGTGACCGGTGCAGGGGTTGAACGCGCGACCTCAGCATCAGCACACCGAAAGTTTAAGAGCGAGCACTCTTATCTATTCAAACCATGTTAATCACCATAAAGTATAGGTGAAACAGTATTCACCTATTCAGTGACGAAGGATAATATATCGCCAAATGTGATCTTCCATTTAGACAGAAGGACGACATATCGCAATACTAAGGTCATTATGTTATTTGGGAGAGAGTGAGTTCCCTTGGAGCAAGATGGCGGGACATTTTTTCGTCCCGTAAAATGGAACGTGTTTTTTCGAAATGTTTATGGATAATATGTTATTTGTTTTCTTCTTCTTCTTCTTCTTTCGTTCGCCTGAAACATGTCTACAACTGCAATGTCGTCTCTTGTATGAATATAACAGTCTTTTTTAGTTCATTCAGCGGTCCATAGAGTTTATCTTCCACTGTTGTCTCTCTAGGCCAGAAGGTTCGCCTGGATATGTTGTAGTTTAGGCAATCCTGGAGTATGTGCTCTGCTGTCTGCAACGCCAAACCACATGTGCACATGGCTGAGTCACCAATCTTGAATTTTGTGTACAAGTGGTTGCGTAATCTACTGTGTCCTGTTCTGAGGCGCAGAAGAATGACCTGTTCTGGTCTGTCCATAACGTGGTAGTCGTCTTGAGTAAGGATTTGGTGGCTTTCTGATTGATTTGATCATTCTTTTCTTTTGGTGGTATGTAATAGGCACATCAGGTTGTTCTTCTTTTGCTCCTTCCTTAGCCAATCGATCAGCTCTGTCGTTTCCGGGGACTCCACAGTGGGATGGTATCCACTGTATGGTGATCTTACGCTGACTGCTAAGTTCAGAAAGTAGTGTCCTCAGAACTGGCAATTTCCCAGACAGGAGCGCCTCTATTACGGATTTTGCATCTGTCAATATCACTGCAGGTTGTGTACCATGGCTAGTATTTTGTAATTTCTCTGTGGCTATCTTGATTGCCTCAATTTCAGCATCATAGTTATGGCAGTACTTTCCTGTTGGAATTCTGGCCGTGTCTCTAGTATTATTTGGGTATTCTATGTACACTCCCGCTCCTCCATTTCGAACAGCATTTTGTGCTGACCCATCTGTGTAGACTCGGATCCAGAGGTCCTGTGGGTATTCATCATCAAGGAAGCTGAGAGTGGCTGTTCTGCGCTGTACACTGTTCTGTTCTTCCTTGTCCAATATTCCTCTAACATTTGACTGGATTTGTAGCGATATTCTATGCTCATCTTTCCACAGGGTTCACTCTGGAATAGTTATCAGGGGGATACCAACTGTGGGAAGATCGATGGATTCTCTGCAGAGTTGTTTGGCCTGGTGAATGAAACTACTTCTTTTCAACCGCCCCATAGCTAAGTTTTCAAATCGGTTCTTCATAGGGTGGCCTGGCAAGCTGAGAAACTTTTCTGCTTGTATTAGTGTTTTTGTATCTCTGCGTTCTCTTAAAGCTTGTGTCCTCCCCATTTTCTCCATTGCTACTATAGGGGTTGATCTCATCCCTCCTGTGATGACTCTAAGAGCTTGATTTTGCACCTTGTCCAGCTCCTGCAATGTAGTTTTTGATGCTTAACACCACGCAGTTGACCCGTATTCCAAGTGTGGTCGTATGCTCTGTTGATAAACTTTGCTAAGTATTTTCCCACTGGCTCCCCACGTGGTTCCAGTTAGCTTTCTCAGGATGGCAATTTTCCTTCTGGCTTTTGCTACTGCTTTTTTTTATGTGTTTTCTCCATGTCAGCCTGTCGTCGAATGTTACACCAAGGTATGTTGGTTCCTTATCTTCTCTTAGGGGTGTTCCATTTATCTGAATGCTCCCTGCCTTTTGTTTCGGAGAAAGGGTAAATAGAGTGGTGCTGCACTTGTCAGTGTTTATGCTGATACACCATCTATCCTCCCATGCAACAAATGTATCTACAGCTCTCTGTAGCAATATGGTGGCCACTGATGCATGTTTATTTGCGCTCCACAAAACCAGGTCATCAGCGTACATTGCCGCTTTAATTCCATCGGGTAGATTAGCAACAAGATCATTGATGAAGATTAGAAAAAGTGTTGGGGACAGGACTCCGCCCTGGGGAACACCGTGACGCTATAGTACTTTCTTGCTCTTGAGACCGTCTATCTGTACTCGGGCTCTTCTGTTGTACAAGTATGCTTTTACCCATTTGTACATTCTTCCATTGACTTTACAGTTTCTCAGTTTCTTCATCAGACCCTCTTTCCAGACTTTGTCAAAGGCTTTCTTCAGATCTATCCAAGCCGCAAGTACCAGCTTCTTCTCTTGGAATGCATCCTCAACTTCTTGAGAGAGGTAGGTTGTCTGATCTTCCGTAGAGTAGTCACTGCCTAAAGGCAGCCTGTTGTGGCACAAGGATGTTTTCACTTTCAATGTACCATTGTAGTCTGTGATTGATGATGCGTTCCATTGTTTTGCAGAGACAACTGGTGAGGCTAATGGGTCTGTAGCTGGAGGCAATGGAACTGTCTTTCCCAGATTTTAGGAGGGGTATCATGATTGCATCTCTCCAGACTTGTGGAACACTGCCTAAGGTCCATGTATTATTAAAGATCTGTAGCAACTTTGCTTTGGCCTCTGTTCCTAGGTTCCTGATCATTTCATTGGAGATACCATCAGCTCCTGGTGATTTTCTCATTTTCAGTTTTGATATGGCTAGCTCCAGTTCACTGAATGTGATAGGATGTCTCCATAACCTCATGTACAATTTCCTTCTGTCCTGTATTTTGCCATTTCTCTCGAATCTCCTGTTGTTTCTCTGGACTAATTTCAATATTGTTATCTTGTGCGAATGAGTCCGCAAAATGGTCAGCTGCTTGCTTTCCTGTTAAAATGTTTCCGTCTTTATGTAGCGCAATATTTGAGTTTCTCCCTGTGCCCTCATCGTTAAGCTGTTTTATTAGCCTCCATAACTTCCTTGTGTCTCTTTCAAAGTTCAGTGACTCTGTTTTCTCCTGCCAGCTTTTCCGTTTAGCCTGCAGTTGGGCCCTTTGAAATTTGGCTTTTGCGTGCTGGTATGTATTGTGGTGCTCTTGGCTGGGATTGGCCTCTGCTTGTTTTCTACATACATCCACATCATTATGCAACTGTTCCAGTTCACTATTCCAGTAGGGTTTATAATGTTTACGGGCTCCTCTTGGTATTGTTTCTCGTGCTGCCTGTAGTATGCATTTCCCAAACTCTTCAACTACTTTATTTATGTCCTTCTCAGTGTTCATGTTTTTAACCAGTATGCTGGTGCGATGCTTGTACATTGCCCAGTCTGCTTTCTTGTAGTTCCACCTCGAGAGGGTGCTGCTTTCACTTACAAACTCATTTTCTACAGTTAGAAAGACTGGCCGATGGTCATTGCCACCAAGTTGTTTCTCAACAGTTCGTGTAATGTTCCACTCCAGGTCTGGTGAATAAAACGCCAGGTCAGGTGTAGTTGTAGAGTGCCACGATCTCGAGTAGAAGGTATGTGGATCAGACGGCTTGTTAATCAGGATGAATCTATTCTCATCCTGCCAATCTTCCAATCTCTCTCCTCTCTGGTCCATGTGATCATAGCCCCAGCTCTGCGAATGGCTGTTGAAGTCGCCACACACAATCATTTTTCTTTTTAATGGTAGTGTGTCCAGTGCCTGTGGGCGGTCATTTGGACAGTAGTAATTGATCAGGTGAAAGTCCGTATTGTCTGTTTTAAGTTTAAGTGCCTGATACTCAGCCCCTTTCATGTGAACTTCAATTTGGGAAGCAGAAATGTTGTTTTTGACAAGTCAGTATCCCACCTTTTCGCCTGTCCTTTCGGTCAGATCGGTAACACTGTAAGCCTCTGATTTTGAAGGCTATATTTTCGTTCAGGTGAGTTTCTTGCAAGCAACATACACTTACATTTTCATTGGCCAACATGTTTTCTAGTTCTATTCGTTTTTTGGAGATACCCTCTGCATTCCAGTGCATTATTTTAAGTCTTTGTTTGGTACGGCCAGACGGTCTATTGTCAGGCCCTCTGGCTCCGCTGAACATCTGAGATGGACCTCCATTATTTGTGGTTAGACCCTTACGAGGCATAAGGCCCGGCACTGCACCTGTCTGTGGGACCAGAGCAGGGCGAGCACCATAACATGTAGCAGTTGTCGACATAATTCACGGCGTTATTGCGTGGCAGCCTGATTTCTGTGGTGCGCCTCCTGGCTGGCTGCCTCCGTCTTCAGCACCTATCTTTTGCAAGAGTAGACTATGGTCTTACTCGACACACGAACACATAATCTTCCTTTTACTAGAATTTCAAAACTATAAACTTTACTTGGAAATTGATGGGTGCCACCATTAGTAACAATGACGTAAACAGGCTTCCCCGATGGCAACGCAATATCGATACATACATCTGATCAAGAGAATAGGCCAGTAAAGCCGATTATACACATTCCAGATCCCAAACGGAAACACCCACATATTGATGTATCAGAAATGGAAAACTTGAACGTTAGTAAATCATCTCTTCATCACGAAAACTGTATCAATGTTACTTGAAAAATATTCAATTCATGGGTGCCGCCATTTGCACCGTGACGTCACCTACCATCACTTATTTGTTTTGTTTCGTGGTATCTTCCTCAGTTTCAATCCTGAGTGTATGGAAATGTAATTATAATACTCGTTCAATTGATTGTGTACCCTGTTTGGTCCAGACTTATTTCTTGCTTGGCACTGAATCAATTAAGAGGCCATGGCAGAGCATTATCAAATTAAACGATTAAGATCATCCATCTTTTCTTTGGCACATACAGATGTGAGTCATGAAGTTTCGCAATTACTAAAGAAGACACTCTATGCGTTTGAGCTTAAATGTTACACAAACATATAGCGGAACAAGACGAAGTAAAATAGTGACACTCTACCAGATCTGAGAGCCGAATAAAACTGAAAGATAAAGAGTGTCATGTCTCGGCAACTAAAATACTGTCCTCATCATAAATGTCACAGTGGCTGGAAGAGAACAGGGATGGGTGGTGGGGGGGGGGGGGGGGGGCGTGGATCCTGAGATGAGAGGCTGCGGTCCTCCAGCACGAAGACGGAACACAGGGCGTTGAAGATGCTATGGGCACGAAAATGCTTGAGGAAGGGGAACTGGCGAAAGATCGAGATGCTTGCCGGTGGGACGCGATGAGGGCGATGTTCTGCAGATGACTTACAAGATGATGATGATGATGATGATGATGATGATGATGATGATGATGATGATGATGATGATGATGATGATGATGATGATGATGATGGCAAATGTTACAGTACGTCCTTTTGTCCAGTCAGGTTATTATTTGAACTCGTTCAGACCCCTCGTTTATTTAGTTGTTTATTCGCTGCCTCCATGGTGAAGAAGTTACAGATGCAATTTGTAATTCCGCATACCTGCGTTCGCAACACAGCTGTGGGCGATTTCGCAGCAGACCGTTTTACGTTGGTATTTTTTGAAATAGTTTCTGTTCCGATCGTTCAGACGGCAATGGCAAACTACTGAATGTAAACTTGACCAGGATTTACTACCAGCAACAACAAAAATGTCATGTCCTACAGATCCTACTATCATGTCTTACAGACAGGAATATCATGTCTTACAGATAGGACTACCATGTCTTACACATAGGACTACCAACTACACACAGTATTGGCTAGAACCAGAAGAAGTGAAATTGTATATCTCTAGTATGTGTTAAAGACGTATAAATGGGCATGGTTTTATTAAACGCCATGGTTGGACACGATGAACTCTGGTTGCTCTATCATTCTCCCATCTACTGCTCTCCTGGTCACAATCGTGCACAAAGGGGGAGATGACACAGTGATTTGCCACAAACATGGGAACCCGGATCTCAAATTCTTCTACACGAATGTGATGTCATACATCAGGGCAGATAAGCCACGGGAGAGTGAAAGCCGTCTGCTGCTTCGTCCTCTTCTTCTTCTGCGTCTTCTTCATCTGATGCTGCTGCTTCGTTTTTCTATTCGTTTATACTGCTCACTCATTATCCTATTCTTATTCGTGCTCTTCATCCCCCTCTTCCCCTTCACCTTATACTTCTTCCTCGTCTTCTTCATCCTCCCCTCCTTTTCTTAACCATCTGTTTCTCTTTTATGACGTGACCCATGTTCGGACCTGATCCTACATTGAGTTTTCTAGTGATCATCGTCTTCCCATAACCACCAGCCGGAGCAACACCTCTCACTGTGTCAATGCCTCAGCCTTCCCAATTTTTAACCCACACTGTCCAAGGAGATTGTTCCTTTCACATAACAAAGTTGCTTGGAAGGAATGAAAATTCTCCTTCTCTCCGATATAAAAGGTGAAAGAACTAATTGGGATAGTGAGTCTATCTAGGACAGAAGACTGATACCCACAACTGATTAGAGTACGTACATGAACCCTTTGAAATTCTTAAGCGCATTGGTTATATAGTCAATAAATCAATCAATCATGTGCCATGCCGGAAAGCGTGGGCCGTCATGACTCGCCATTTCACTCGATCACCAGAGTCGAGGATCAGCTCAGTGTTCCTGTCTCGTCCATGCCATGTGGCCAAGCCATCCAGGTATTTTCCTCTCGGTCTTCCTCTTGGTCTGTTCCCTTCCATCTTGCCAGTTGTCACTAAGTTCTCCAATCCATTTCTTCTCATAACATGTCCAAAAAATGTTGACTGTCTGCGTCTAATTTCTCTAATCAATTTACGATTTTCATTTGTATCCTGTAGTACTTGGTCAGTGGTGTTTCTGTCTGTCCATGGTATTCTTTGCATTTTCCTCAGAAACCACATTTCTGCTATAGCAGGGTAGGGGAGGCAATGTTATTCGTGACGTATAGTGGATCATCTTGAAATATAAACAACTCAATTCCGCAGGCTTCGGTTTCATCATTTATTTGGTTGATGTATCAAAACAAAGGCAGAGTAATTCTCGAGTCGGTAGAGATTCATCTCTTTTAAAACCAAGGCCCGCTCATTATCAATCATTCCCGATGGAACCAAACAAACTCTTGCGACCGGTCAGGCGGATGGTACTGCGGTTACTAACCTCTAACTCCCTGTCGTCACACCACAACACCCCCTAGCTACTGCCAACCATGGTGCTCACCCGTGCACTGCTGAATATTAAAATCTTTTCGTTGCGCACCAGCTAGCCCCTCACAGCCTCCCAACTCTTATAACAGCTACTCTGTTATACTGCAGCCATCAGATGTTTTTCAGCTTGACTGCACATTGTCCAATTTTCACATCCATACGAAAGAACAGGCTCTAGGTATCCCCCCCCCCCCCTCCAACACTCTTTTTCTCATTTCAGTTGACATCTTTTTATTGGTCAGAATGTTTTTCATCTTGCTAACGGCTATATAGTGCCAGAGCCATATTTTCTAGACCAGTCGGTACTGTGTGGATGATGGGGTCCAGCATCACACCGCCAGCTTTACCTCCCACGACATGTTTTGGTAGCTATTTGAGCCGGGGTCGCCTGGGGAGCCCAGGTCAGTTGTGAAAAGTCCGCCTTAATGAGGATTCGATCGCATTACCACAGGATATGCATGCAATCGTCATGCCACTACGTCATCGCTGTACCCTCAACGACTGATTGCCGACGTGTCTGTATATAAAATATCATGGACAGAGAAGAACACAAACATTGACGCTCCACGGTATAAACAATATCACGTAAAGGATATGCAACTGACTGACTGACTGACTGACTGATTGACTGACTGACTGACTAAACTAACTAACTAACTAACTAACTAACTAACTAACTAACTAACTAACTAACTATCTATCTAACTAACTAACTAACTAACTAACTAACTATCTAACTATCTAACTAACTAACTAACTAAACTAAACTAAACTAACTAACTAACTAACTAACTAACTAACTAACTATTTAACTAACTAACTAACTAACTAACTAGCTAACTAGCTAACTAACTAACTAACTAACTAACTAACTAACTGACTGACTGACTAACTAACTAACTAACTAACTAACTAACTAACTTACTAACTAACTAAATAACTAACTAACTAACTACCTAACTAACTAACTAACTACCTAACTAACTAACTAACTAACTAAGTATCTAACTATCTAACTAACTAACTAACTAACTAACTATCTAACTAACTAACTAACTAACTAACTAACTAACTAATTAACTAACTATCTAACTAGCTAACTAACTAACTAACTAACTAACTAACTAACTAACTAACTAACTATCTAACTAACTAACTAACTAACTAACTATCTAACTAACTAACTAACTAACTAACTAACTATCTAACTAACTAACTAACTAACTAACTAACTATCTATCTAACTAACTAACTAACTAACTAACTAACTAACTAACTGACTGACTGACTGACTGACTGACTAACTAACTAACTAACTAACTAACTAACTAACTTACTAACTAACTAAATAACTAACTAACTAACTACCTAACTAACTAACTAACTACCTAACTAACTAACTAACTAACTAAGTATCTAACTATCTAACTAACTAACTAACTAACTAACTATCTAACTAACTAACTAACTAACTAATTAACTAACTATCTAACTAGCTAACTAACTAACTAACTAACTAACTAACTATCTAACTAACTAACTAACTAACTAACTAACTAACTAACTATCTAACTAACTAACTAACTAACTAACTAACTATCTAACTAACTAACTAACTAACTAACTAACTAACTATCTATCTATCTAACTAACTAACTAACTAACTAACTAACTAACTAACTAACTAACTATCTAACTAACTAACTAACTAACTAACTAACTAACTATCTAACTAACTAACTAACTAACTAACTAACTAACTAACTAACTATCTAACTAACTAACTAACTAACTAACTAACTAACTATCTAACTAACTATCTAACTAACTAACTAACTAACTAACTAACTATCTAACTAACTAACTAACTAACTAGTGCGTCCTCTAGTCCCTACTTCTTTCTTCTACTTCTATAAGCGTCTAACAATACTTGTGTGTGTATTTACATAATTTAGAGAACTGGACAACAAATACTAAAGCGGGGTTTCCGTGGCGGAGAAGGTCAGTCGTCTGAAATTTCGTTCGCCGATCTGCGTTGTTCAGACCACGACTGTCATTTTTTTGTTTGTTTCAGAGATTCCAGGGGTCATGTCTTTTGCTATGGAGTTCGTGCATTGTGCGATGCTCTCTCGGCCAGCAGTTTGCCTTTATACGAAGGTTAGTTAGTTAGTCTTTCCTCTTGAGCCTAAGGCGGCGCATAGGGCAGAAGTCCTGACTCTCCATGCTTGGCGGTTCGCTGCTACCTGTTGTAGATCTTGGATATTTACTTGGCCACTGAATACCTGGGTACAATCTTCAACTGCTCCAACATCATAAGGGAAGAAATACAAACTAGAATCAACTCTGGAAATAAGATATACTATGCACTACAACATCTACTAAAATCAAAGGCGCTATCTCGTAACACCAAAATCACAATATACAAAACACTGATCAGACCAGTTGTGCTGTATGGCTCTGAAACCTGGAGTACAACGAAAGGAGACGAAGCCTTGTTACAAACCTTTGAGAACACAATTTTAAGACGCATCTTTGGACCCAATAGGGATACACAAAGTGGAGAGTGGAAAAGAAGAAGTAACAAAGACATTTATGATCTGTTTAAGTCCCCGCTAATCACTGGTATCATGAAGGCTAATAGACTACAATGGCTGGGGCATATAGAAAGAATGGAAGATAATAGAGAAACAAAACTCGCTTACACTCAGGAAATAAATGACCGTAGACCCCGAGGTAGACCAAGAAGGCGGTGGAGAGATAATACATATACAGACCTACAAGCACTTGGAATCAACGACTGGCAAGAGAAGGTCCACCAGAGAGACGAATGGAGACGGATTGTATCTGCAGCAAAGAACCTCAATGGCTCGGAACGCTGAAGAAGAAGAAGAATTGAATGAGCCTTCTCTAATGATGGTTCTACGCAGGGTCTCTCTTGGTCTTCCCCGTTTTCTTTTCCCTACTGGTGACCATATGAGGGCTTGGTAGGGGAGTCTTGTCTTGTCCATTCTGAGGACATGGCCGATGTAGTTCCAACGGCGTCTTCATATTAAATTGGATACTGTATATTGCTTAGTCTCTTGTCTTATTTGCGAATTGGTTCTGAAGTAAGTCCAGTGGATGTTTAGAAGTCTTCTAAGACATTTGTTCTCAAAATTATCTAATTTTTTATCTAAAGCTACCGTTGATTTCCAACTTTCACATCCATACGTTAACACTGGAATCACACAAGAATTGAAGATTTTAAGTTTTGTGTGTTTGCTGAGTGTCTTTGACTTCCAGATGTTTGACAGTTTATTGAAGGCACTAGATGCCAGTGCGATTCTAGATGATATTTCTGGTGTTGAGTCCCATGTAGATGTCATTTTGCTTCCTAGGTATGTGAAGCTGTTGACTTTTTCAAGAAGGCAGCTGTTCAATTTGGTGTCATCTGAACTGTTGGTAAGATCAATAGTCTTTGTTTTTTGTGGTGTTAATTTAGAGACCAATTTGCCCTGAAACATTTTGGAGGTGGTTTATTTTCTCTTGGGCATCCGGGTGTGTTGAACTCAAAAGCACTATATCGTCGGCAAAGTCCAGGTCTTCTAGAATTTTGTCAACCCAATGGATACCCATATGTGTGTTGTTTGTGCGTTTGCGCATGACCCAATCGATAGCTATTCCAAAGAGCATCGGTGATAAGACACAACCGTGTTTCACTCCTGTTTACGGAGGTAGATAGAGGCAAATGGGGTAAACCTCGTGTAGTTAGGTGGGCCCTCTGGACTTTAGTAATTGTAATAATTTAGCAACAAATAATAGTATACGTAGCGGTAATTGTATCAAAATAGCAGACAGGCGATCCGGGTAATGATGTCCGATGTCTGCTACAGGTGAGGAAGAAATCAGAAGCAGAACTTGTATGTAACAAAGGAATTCGAAAACTACGATCTTTCGCTAAAGAGAAAAATACGTAAGAAAAAACGTAATTAACCTCCGGAAAGAACCTCCAGTGTCAGTCCACAAACTCGCCTCTTGTCTAATAAATGAGGCTATAATTAGTGCTATTTGGTGCTTTATCTAGAGAATCTCTGGTGTGAAACCACCCTGACCTCCCGTCACCACCCTTTGATGTCTGTAGGAGCATCAATGTCTGGCGCATTTAAGAGATACACAAATATCTTTTAAGAAGAGTTTTTGTTCTCAATATATTTTCATATCCTCTCGGTAGGTTATCTTGCCCAACCTAAAGTACAGAGTTGGCAGAAGTGCTAGAACCATTTTTTGAGGATTAAGAACTGGCAATGTTTGTTGTTGTTGTTGTTATTTATTTATTTACTCGTCCTTTACTCATGCTGTCTATCTTTATTCTGTACACATAAGTCAGGCGTCCTGTCTGCAGTACAGTTCATGTTTTAATTTTTGTTTCAGGTTATTTTTGCTGACTGTGTTTCGAGTTCTGCGAGATTGTGCTTGTGATGGATAAAATTAGACACGTCAGCGGATATGCCGCCTGCATGATGGGAATGTGGGCGTGGGTCTGTTATGGCGGCTATCTCACGTATGTCTGGGTTCTGTTGATTGGGAATAACGCAAGGTGTTGGAGAATGTGTGTTAAGGGATTTGTTGTGGGATAGAATCTTTCTTTGATGATGTGAGGGATTGTTTGCTGAGACATGTGTTTTAGTGTGTGTGTGTGTGTGTGTGTGTGTGAGAGAGAGAGAGAGAGCCGGTCTGGTGTGGGTGTTTGCGGATGAGAGAGAGGAAGAGAGAGTGAGTGAGGGAGCTATGTTTTAAGTGACAGGAGAAAGAGCATTACTCTAAAGGGAAGGGATATGACATGTGTCTGTGCGAGAAAGGGGGAGCTTGTGTTGTGTCAGAGAGAGAGAGAGAAAGAGAGAGAGAGAGAGAGAGAGTGAGAGAAATAGTAAGAGAGAGAGTGAGAGAAAGTGAAAGAGAGAGGGAGAAAGGGAAAGAGATAGAGAGATTGAAAGTGATAGAGACAGGGTGAGAGAGTGAGAGATAGAGTGAGAGAGAATGAGAGAAAATGAGAAAGAGTGAGAGAGAGAATGAAATAGGGAGAGAGAGAGAAGTGTTTTATTTGGAGGCGAGAGGACAATTCTCTGTCGGCGAGAGAGAAAACATGTGTCTATGCGAGAAAGGGAGAGCTTGTGTTGTGTCAGAGAGATAAAGAGAGAGAGAGAGAGAGAGAGAGAGAGAGTGTGTGTGTGTGTGAGAGAGAATGAGAGAGTGAGAGAGTGAGAGAGATCTGGCTTAGCGACCACCTGCCTGCCCTGTATAACGTAGAGACACCTGCAAGGGCTCTTCGCCTGTTGCCTTCTTCTGCGTGTGGTGCTTGTTTCATCAGGCATTGCTAGAAACAACAGTTGTCTAACATTCTAACAGTTGTCTAACATTCTAACAGTTGTCTAACACTCTCAGAGGTCACGCTCGCGAGGATATGCACGAAGACGGCACTCACACAACGGGATGGGGTGGTGCGTGGGGTTGTTTAGGTACAAGGTAAGTTACATTTAAGTGAGGTGTATTCGAAGTCTGAAAGTCATGTTCTGATCATGATTTTGTCAATCTGACTATCGGGACCAATCCTAATGTGTATATTTTCTTCGGAAATCTCCAGGCGCCATTCCTGGCTATCACATATTTTTAGACCTTCTCCCGATATCTCCAGTCGTAGTTCACTGAACTAATAATTTGTATACTTTCTCCCATTGTCGCGAGTAGTCCATAACTCTAACCACGTATCTGTACACATTCTCACGGTCTCCAATCGCCAATCACTCCAACCATATAAGTGCATACTTTCTCCCGCTGTCTCCACCCTTTCATCGCTACAACGATAAATGTGTATATTTTCTCCCGCTGTCTTTACTCGTCCACTACTCAACAATATATGTGTATACTCTCTCCCAATGTCGCCTGTCGTCCATCACTCCAACAATTTATGTGTATACTTTCTCCCAATACTTTCTCCCAATATCTCCATTATTCCATCACTTTAACCATGTTTCTGTAATGTGAGAATGGTCCACGGAAACAATAATCTTAGTTTGCAGCAATAACACTTGCAGGAATAACACACTCAGGAATAACACTTGCAGGAATAACACTTGCAAGAATAACATTTGCAGAAATAACACTTGCATGAATAACACACTCAGGAATAACACTTGCAGGAATAACACTTGCAAGAATAACATTTGCAGAAATAACACTTGCAGGAATAACACACTCAGGAATAACACTTGCAGGAATACAACTTGAAGTAATAACATTTACAAGAATAACATTTGCAGGAATAACACTTGCAGGAATAACCATCCACCCATCATGTGTAATGCCGATAAGCGTGGGCGGTCATGTTTCGCCATCTCACTCGATCACCAGAGTAGTGGATCATCTCCGTGTTCCTGTCTCGACCATGCAACGTGGCCAAACCATCCAGGTATTTACTTCTCGGTCTTCCCCTTGGTCTCTTCCCTTCGATCTTGGCAAATGTTACCAAGTTCTCATAACATGCCCAAAACATTTTCACTGTCTACCTCTAATATCTCTAATCAGTTTAAGATCTTCATTTGTTTCGTGAAGGACTTGTTCATTGGTTTTTCTGTCCGTCCATGGTATTCTTTGCATTTTCCTCAGAAACCACATTTCCACAGCCATCAGATGATGTTCAGCTTGTCTGCTCTGCTCATTGTCCGCGCAAAAGTACAGGTTCAACGTAGCACTTCAACACTCTTTTTCTCGTTTCAATTGATATCGTTTTATTGGTCAGCATGTTTTTCATCCTGCAAAAGTCTACCTTTGCAACTTCAGTTCTTTTTCTAATCTCTTCAAGGCATCTCCCGTCTGATCTTATGACAATTCCGAGATAACTGTACCGATTCACTTGTCTAAGAATATGCCCATTTACTTGTATATTACATTGTGATATGTCCTTCTTCCCAGTGACGACAATAATCTGTGTCCTCATACAATTCAATTCTAACCCTAGTTGTTCACAGCAGGAATAACACTTGCAGTAATAACACTTGCAGGAATAACACTTGCAGGAATAACACACTCAGGAATAACACTTGCAAGAATAACCACTTGCAGGGAAAACCACATGCAGGAAAAACCTTTCCAGAAATAACACTTGCAGGAATAACACACTCAGAAATAATAACACTTGCAGCAATAACACTTTCAGGAATAACACATTCAGGAATAACACTTGCAGGAATAAAACTTACAGGAATAACACATACACGAACAATATTTACAGGAATAACACTTGCAGGAATAACACACTCTTGAGTAACACTTGCAGGAATAACACTTGCAGGAATAATACTTGCAGCAATAACACTTTTAGAAATAACACTTGCAGCAGTAACTCTTGCAGGAATAACACACTCAGGAATAACATTTGCAGGAATAACACGCTCAGGAATAACATTTGCACGAATAAAACTTGCAGGAATAACACTTGCAGGAATAACACACTCCGGAATAAGACTTGCAGCAATAACACTTGCAGGAATAACACTTGCAGGAATAACGTTTATAAGAATAACACTTGCAGTAATAACACACTCAGAAATAATACTTTCATGAATAACACACTTATGAATAACACTTGCAGGAATAACACTTGCAGGAATAACACCTGCAGGAATAACACTTGGAGGAATAACACTTGCAGGAATAATGCCACGTGAAAATTTTCGTCACATTACAATCAGACGAATGATAATATGCTACGAAATGCAAATGAAAACCATAAACTGATTAAAGAAATTAGACGATGTAAAGATTGTATTGGTATGTTATGAGGGAAAATAAACTAGACATCTTGAAAACAACTGGCAGAATCTATGGAAAGAGAGCAAGGGGAATACAAGTAAATAAACACCTAGGTGGCTTGACCATGTGAAATGATCGGGACAAGGACACAGAGCTCATCTAAAGCTCTGAAGATTGTGAGATGGCGAACCATGACCCTCCACGTTTATCGACATGACGCATGATGATGATGATTGGGAGGAAGTCCGGTAACATGTACAGTAGAAACACCAAGAGTGTTTTTCCCCCCATTTGTTTGATTTTCAATGTATAGTATTGGATAGGAAACTGGAATGACATATGATGATGATGATGATGATGATGATGATTTTGAGGATGCCAGGTAGGGAAGATGCACTAAGAGTTCCTTAAATTCTTCTGCATTTCCTTGATTCACTTCTGACATAGGATGTTACACTGATACTGTTTTGAGTGCAATGCGATCTCTCTTCATTTCATGGAATGTGCTAACTATATAGAAATTAACAAAAATGCAGTTTTATATATTGCATATTGTTCCAGATAGTTCTGTTGGCAACGATACCACCTTTCCCACATGAGTGAAATATGTCTGCAATGTATTTTTTTTTTTTAAACTATGGTTCAGTAATACGAAATAAAAGCGGAGAAGAGCTGATAGAATTATCTGAAGTAAATAGAAATGTTTGAAGTAAATTATATGATGCTTAGAAGCAGTGGTTACAAAACATAAAAGCTAATAGGCACACGGAAAAGATCTGATAAGAAAACGTCCAATCAAATTGACGACATGCTGTTTAATATACGTTTTATAAATACACTAGCTGACCCGGCCCGGCTTCGCCCAGTCCTTGGTGGGGAGCATCTCATTTAATTCATATAAGTAGTCATATAAGTTCCCGTTCCCGTTACCGACTATCTGTATGTCTGTCTGTCTGTCTGTCTGTCTGTCTGTCTGTCTGTCTGTCTGTCTGTCTGACCCGGCCCGGCATCGCCCAGCTCCTGGTGTGGAGCATCTCATTTAATTCATATAAGTAGTCATATAAGCTCACGTTCCCGTTCCCGACTATCTATCTGTCTGTCTGTCTGTCTATCTGTCTGTCTGTCTGTCTGATCCGGCCCGGCTTCGCCCAGCCCCTGATGGGGAGCATCTCATTTAATTCATATAAGTAGTCATATAAGTTCCCGTTCCCGAGTATCTGTCTGTCTATCTGTCTGTCTGTCTATCTGTCTGTCCGACCCGGCCCGACTTCGCCCAGGCCCTGGTGGGGATCATCTCATTTAATTCGTATAAGTAGTCATATAAGCTTCCGTTTCCGACTATCTGTTTGTCTGTCTGTCTGTCTGTCTGTCTGTCTGTCTGTCTCTCTGACCCGGCCCGGCTTCGCCCAGCCTCTGGTGGGGAGCATCTCATTTAATTCATATAAGTAGTCATATAAGCTCCCGTTCCTGACTATATGTCTGTCTGTCTATCTATCTGACTCGGCGCGACTTCGCCCAGCTCCTGGCGGGGAGCGTCTCATTAAATTCATATAACAAAAACAAATTAACTTAAGAATGTCCTTCCACACACCATCCATTATTTTTAATAAAAACTGTTTTAATCACCTTCATGACTGTAGATAACTTCCTTAAACATAAAAATATGAGTTAGAAAATTTTCACTATTTAAATAGATGCATTATTTTTATGAAAACTTTGAAAGTGCCTTAAAGATTATATCATTATTTATTATAACGCATGTGCCTGTAAATACTGTAGACAAAGAGTTTATAAACCTTTGAAAACAATGCAACAATCTATATATAAAATATATAGCAATGCTATTAAAAGTTATGCCCCTTGAAATAACTTTTCTTAAGTTAAATCCCCTCGCTATATATAAATGATAATGTAAATTACAATATTAAATTTTAGTAAGTAAATAGCTAATTGTACACTAAACAACTATGACAGTTGGCTGCACAGGAATGAAAAGAAAACATGTAGAAAATTTCATCTCAATCGGATGGAACGTTATCGAACGCATCAAATACATCCCTACATACATTGTCTTTTATATTATAGATATGTTATATTCCAGCTATGTGGACAACTGAAAATAAGATTCAAAAGAAAGACAAAGAGATTAAATACAGAAGACTTAGCTTAGGTATGCTCAGATCAGGCTAAGACATTTAAGGATGAAACAGAGTGCTTGTAAGAATAGGATGCGATGCATTACCTAAAATACAAAGCATAAACGAGCGGTGTGAAATGTTTATAAGCATATACCCATCAAACAAACAAAGTGATAATATTTATGTTTCGCATATCCTATTACAGGACATCGCTGTCAACACCAGCATTTTACCGCTGTTGTTGATTTTTTGGCAAGATTACTCTCAGTAGTTTGCCATTGATTTCTGAGCGGCCGGCTTAATATCCCGTAAGTAACGGGTCCGGCGAGAACCGCTACCGATTCTCGTGAAGCTGCGTTTGCTCACGTGGATAAACGGGATTACGGAGAAAGTCGCTAACACCTAGGCCAGGGAGACCGGCAAAGTGATATTACCGACAGAAAAATATTTACCAAGCTCGCAAGAAATGAATAACTAAAGACAAGTAAGAAGAAGTGCATAAATATTATAGACAATAAGTAAATGAAGAGTGAAAAAAAATGGATTAAATAATGTTAAAGATTAAAACATATGCACAAACTGCAATGTGCTACTACTTCTAGTTGCACTAGGGACGTAAATTACAAGTATCTTAGAAGTCGGAGTGGGTTGATGGCGGGGGACACTGGTAATAGGAAAGATAATTCACAAGCAAACATCAATCCAGTGCACCACAAGTAATGGCAACCACTAGAAGTACCGGCACGTGTATGGACTACGCTTGAGTTGAAAGCGAACGAAAGCTGAACACCAAAATAGAGAAAATAGGAAACATGCACCAGAATGTAATATAACAATCGAATTGAAAGCGATTGAAGAAGTTAGCTGCCTATCTTTTACAAGACGTGGCAGTCAACCCCTGAAGTTTGAGCTGTTTATGATTGTTAGGCAAGCTGACGTTGAGTAGCTTGCCAATGCTTTCTAAGCGACCGACATACATACCATTATATGAAAATCAACAAATCAACGCAAAGTGGTTTGCTGCCAAATCGCCCTCAATGTGTCTCGAAGGCGGTGTGCAGGATTACGAAAATATATAACCACGTTAATAAATTCGAATAACTCATAGCAATGATAAAATACATAACCACGTTAATAAATTCGAATACCTCATGGCAATGACACAATCAGATTGAACATGTGTGGCAGAGGTTTAGAGCAAAACTGGTGTTCTTATTGCATATTTTACTTCATTTAATAGTCTATACATTCTTTATTCTTTTCCCCTTTTATTCTTTTCTCCCTTTATTCTCTGCTCTCTTTATTCTTTCTCCCCTTTATTCTTTTCTCCCTTTATTCTCTGCTCTCTTTATTCTTTGCCCCTTTATTCTTTGCTATCTTTATTCTTTGCCCCCTTTATTCTTTGCTCTCTTTTTTTCTTTGTTCCCTTTAATCTTTGCCCCCTTTATTCTTTGCTCTCTTTACTCTTTGCCCCTTTTATTATTTACTCCCTTTATTCTTTGCTTCCTTTATTCTTTGCTTCATTTATTCTTTTCTTTCTTTAATCTGTACCTCCTGTCTGTGTGACTTCCTATCTATTTTACTTCCTGTCTGAGTTACTTCCTGTATTCTCTACTGCTCTAAAATTCCGGTTCCAGTAGATAGCTGACTACGCCACCTAGTGCGTCCAGCCACGATGTAAAAGCCAGACTTCAACTAGCGAGTCCGAATAAATCCACAAAACACCACGGGAAGCTCGACAAATGGAAACACACACAGACACTGCCAGCGTTTCGAGCGAAGTCTTCATCAGCGAAACAACAAAGACGAAACAATGAAAGATGTATTACAACGTGCAACAGCAAGAAATACTTTCCTGAACGGAGCCCAATCCAGAAGACGGAAAAATCGAACGAGAAGTTGTACAGGATGGACAAGCTCAGCAGGCGTAAACACCTTGTATCGATAGCAATTTGGATTAATCCATCAAAGCTTTCAGGCCATCTTTCTATCCATAATACCTTCGTCACCTGTTCGCCTGGGTTTCACGGTAGCACAGTGACTAGCATGCGTGTCTTCCGACCCGATGGTAGTGTGTTCAAATCCACAGTTACTGTCGGAGGTTTTGTTTCTTACTTTTTTGGGTTTTTTTTTTTTTTTTATTTGACTTAGGCTCAAGGTCGACCTAGTCTTAAATGAGTGTAAAAATGTAATGGGAAGCAGATGTGTCCGGTGTGATATTAACCACACTACCCATGAGTGCCCACTGGTTTATAGAAATGTGGAATCAGCGCTATACGCCCATTGAAGCTGTTGTAGGTACAGAATTTCAGATTCTGACAGGAAGTGACCTAGGGCATTCCAATTTTCAAAAGCAAAAATTCCAAATTCGGCCTCGTCTAACCTGCTTCATCAGCTGTGGTTATTGTTGTCCTAGGGCATAATGTGGGGCGGCTTGATATATATCCATCAAGTGCCGATTGTACTAACATACATGAAGCTATCATTATATGCTCAGGACAGGCCAGGTCGTGGACAATGGTTCTTAACTTTCACTTACTAGCTCGCTTGTTCAAGTTAACGTCGCTACAGAATATTGTCTTTGGAAGTCGCTCATTTGACGTACAGACAATATGACCGGTCAATAAATCAACAATTAATGATTGTCTGGCGCTCACAGAAGTAGTAGAAAGAAGTTGATACTAGAGGATATACTGGACAATAAATCAACGTTTCAATCAAAGTCTTTTTCAGCTATTCAAACATTTCAAGGACTTTCACTTTCGGGCGTATTGACATTTCTTAAAAGCAACCAATCATCTTTTTTTACACTCGCTCCTTGAACTCAAGCGTAGTCCACAAACACTATTTATAGCAGTGATGGACTGAATTTTGCGTGTGGGTTAGCTTTCCCTATTGACAGTGTCCCTCGTCATCAGGCAAACTATCTCCGACTTCAGGGGTACTTGTAATTAGCGTCCCCAAGTCAAGGACGACAGGTCAACATTTTAGTCCAGCTGTCTGGTGTAGGGGTTGAACCGCTAACCTCGGCATCAGCACACCGGATGTGTAAGAACACGCGTTCTTATCTGTTAACCGTCTTTATTTTAATATTAGTATTGGCTAAAGCGTATGTTATTGTGCCTTTCCATTCTTCTTCTACTAGCCATTCTTGTTTATTACATTGTCACACGAGCGTTTATGGTCAACAGATTTCTTCTGTTTGTTGTTGTTGTTGTTGTTGTTTTGTTTTTGTTTTGTTTTTTGCAGTACAATTTGGAGTTTAATGTTGATTAAATTAAGGCTTCAATATTGTTATTTACGCAGCTCCTTCTGGTATGTGGGGAGGGCTGGGGAGGGGCGGGTGAACTTCCAACGAACCTCATCTGTTCTCATATCCAGCTTACCGCTAGAGATTGAATCCCCAACCAGCTGGACTATTGGGCAGAACGGTGATAAGAGTTCTAGAGAAAGTCAGATATGGGTGTGATGTGCTGTCAAACATTGTGAGATTTATATTTCATAACCCTTTAGGTTTCAGTGTTTGGACTGCACTTTTTCAGTTCTCAGATATGACGTTGCATGTTCTGGCAGTTTCCTGTTCTGGTAGATTCCTTTGCTGTTGTTTCGTTTGTAGACAAAAGCTTCCGTTATGTTCGATTCAGCATGTTTCTTTCGCGTGCTAAGCACATTAGAAGTATGTTATGACATTTTGTGTAGAGGAGGGACGAGTAAATAAAGAAGTTAAGGATTTCTGAGCCCAATATAGAACACAAATGATAACATAATATCGCTAGATACGTCTGAATTCAAGGGAAGAAGATGAGACACAACTAACTTGTCCGCATTTGTCAGTCGCCCGGAGTACTTGTATTTCATATCTTCGTTAACCATTAACTGTTAACCCCCCAAGAAATGTGGCAGAGTGTTGAAGCTGATAGTTCCAGTGTACAGTTGCAAGTTCATTGGTTAACTGCAACTTGCACGAGGTTTATGTTAACTATTGCTGACAAGAGGTTTATGTTAACTAATGCTGACAAGAGGTTTATGTTAACTATTGCTGAAAAGAGTTTAATGTTAACTATTGCTGACACGAGGTTCATGTAAACTATTGCTGACACGAGGTTCATGTTAAACTATTGCTGACACAAGGTTAATGTTAAATATTGTTGACACGAGGTTTATGCTAACTTTTGCTGACACGAGGTTTATGTTAACTACATACGACACGAGGTTTATGAGTTAACTGCAATGGACACGAGGTTTATGTTAACTATTACTGACACGAGATTTATGTTACCTATTTCTGAAACGAGGTTTATGTTAAGTACAGATGACACGAAGTTTACGTTAACTATATATGACACAATATTTATGGGTTAACTGCAATCGATGGGAGGTTTATGTTAAGTATTGCTGACACGAGGTTTATATTAACAACGGCTAACACGAGGTGTGTGTTAAATGTAGATGACACGAGGTTTATGTTAACTACGGATGACACAAAGTGTATGTTAACTACAAATGACACAAGGTTTGTGTTAACTATAGCTGACACAAGGTTTGTTAACTGCAGATGACACAAGGTTTATATTTTAACAAAGATTAGTGAAAGTTTTCTTCATCTTAAAGAAGAAGAAAGAGAAGAAGAAGAAGAAGAAGAAGAAGAAGAAGAAGAAGAAGAAGAAGAAGAAGAAGAAGAAGAAGAAGAAGAAGAAGAAGAAGAAGAAGAAGAAGAAGAAGACACATATGTAAGAGATGCAACTCTCACAGCAACAGCAGCCATAATTATTGGCAATGAGACAAACAGATATAGGCCACACAACTCCCAGACACACATGTGCAGTGATACGAGTGTCCGTAGTTCAAACTCCTTATTGTGTAAACAATCTCCCAGGAAACCAGGCCAAGCAAGATGGCGAACGCCCAAGCGCCAAAATGTGCGATGTTGTAATAGACTGAAAACAGCAGACGTCAAGAATGTTTATTGATTGGCCACTTATCCTCCACCTTCATTGTGTAGACGACACCTGATTGACTGATAGCAATGGACAGGGCTGCCACCAGCAGTACTAGAATTTTCAGAATCTATCATCATTTAGAGGCAGACGGTTGAGCAATTACGCGTCTATCTGATAGCCTGACCTTTACACATTGTACGCACATTTTTTCTGGAAATGTCACTCAAATGTTTAAAGAACCTGCGCGGGAATGAACGATTTCCTGCAATCGTGGATGAGATTACGCAAGAAGTGCATCTGGCAGTGCCGGGGATATGTTAATGTTAGCACTGGAGAGACAGACATACACACACGCGGACAAATACACACGTTGTTGCCAGATTCTTCTTTATAGAAGCGTCATTAAAGTTGGATGCATGTCCTTCACAGGACGAATGAAACAACGCACTTTATATTTAATGGGTCAAAAATAGGGCGCGCAGTCCCGTCTTAAGTTCGACCCTTCCACTCACTGATCTTTCGCACATTAATTATCTATTATGAATGCTGCATTTACTTTGAATATTTTAAAAATAAACAAACACTGTAAAATGAATACTAATATATACAAAATAAATAATTCGTATTTAACGTTGCAATCATCCTTACTAATGTTGTTGTTGCTGTTGATGTTGTTGTTATTGTTGTTGTTGTTGTTGTTGTTGTTGATTTAAATTTACTAAGTAATGTTTACATTCCGTAGTTTACCATTGCTTTCTAAACTACCGACGCGCATACCATCGAAATCAACGCAAGGATGTATGCTTCCAGAGCGCCTGCAGGTAATTTCGACAAGCTCTCTCTCTCTCTCTCTCTCTCTCTCTCTCTCTCTCTCTCTCTCTCTCTCTCTCTCTCTCTCTCTCTCACTCTCTCTCACTCTCTCTCTCTCTATCTATCTATCTAAAAAGGTATGTATCTCTAGCAAGGTCTCTATCTAAAAAGGTATCTCTCACACACGCTCTTCCTCTCACTCTAACAAGGGCAAAGCATATGGACATAACAGCACGAGTTTTTTCAAGGGACATTACTAAGAGTAATATAACTGTATTATGTAATTTAAATAAGTGTGCTATTATACGTAATTTTTTATGATGTGTTTTAAATTAGTCAATCTAACGGCATTGCTATGTAATGAAGAGGATAATAATGTTAAGAAATCTTAAAATTCTTTGTAAACACAATGGCTTTATTTTAGATGCTTGAAAATTTTCTAACGCATTTTACTATTTATCTTTGACTTAGCAAGAATGAGTTTTATTCTTTTCGGTTAATGGAGCTAGAACATTGTTACAATAACAAATATTTTTGACGGTCTGTTATACAGGCCAAAAGAAAAGGTTTCCGGGCTCAACTCTTTCCGGAAGTAATTCTTTGTTTCCTTACTGCACTGTTTGCATCTGCTTTAGTGCACAGAGTGTGTGTTACTACTTGCTTAATATTTTCCCTTGTGGCTCTTTACTACATCAACCGCATATCCCAGACCATGCACGCACCACCAATAACTGCCACAAGCTCTTCCACCTCCAAGAAGAACAAGTAGCCGGAATTAATCCCATTTATAAGTGTAGACTATTACAAGTGCATTGTCTTAGTCCGTGTTCTGTGTTATGTGTAACGTTTTCATTATGAGCGACTGACTATATTTACTGTGTGCATGTGTAATGATGACGTATTTGTTAAAAAATAGTTTAGCAGAAACAATAGTGTGTAAGAATGTGCATATATGTCAGGGAATGTATAGCTTTTGCACATTTTCTTGAAGACACTTCACCCATGACACCATAAAATGACATCTTATTATGAAGAGTCGAGAGTGAATAAATGGTAATTCTATAGTTTATTTCATTAATTCATTTGTTTTAAACCATTTCTTTAATTGTATATGGAAAACATATGCGCATATGATATTTATTGCTTACAGCTTAAAATAAATCATTCATAACATATACTGCTGAATGATTGTTAACTAGGCTTTCCTAAGAGAGCAAAATAAAAATAACAATTGCTCGTTTAAAGCTGTCTGCCTCTGTTGGAATATTTGGATTTGATGTAAAATGTGGAATTGTGGAAGAGACCTTTTGGCACCTTGTACATGTGTAGACACTGGTGATCGAGTGAAACGGCAAGTCATGACCGCCCACGCTTTCCGGCATGGCACATGATTGATTGATTGATTGATATGTGTAGATGAGAAAATGGAGATTTGTGATGTGTATATATACACATTCATATACACTGAAGGGGGGGGGGGGGATGTAAGATCCCCCAAGTCCAAGATAGGAGGTGAACATATGTCTAACTGACCGGTGCGTGAAATGAACTCATGGTGTCGCGATCAGCAGAGACAGTTTAGGCATAGTAAACCTCTTGGCCATGTCAACCTCAATCAATTGATATGAGAATACATGGTGAAGGAGGCAGTACAGAATAGACATTGATGAAAAACAAGTTATGGGTGTGATGATAGTGGTGCAAGAAAACACTTGGAGGTCGGGATGAGAGTGGCCTAATGACTACCTCTGAGACTGACAGATAACATGGTGCCTTTCGTAGACAGCAGCTTTAAAATAATTTTATCTAGTCTAGCAAATGTTTGAAAATATCTTGTGTATAAATCTGAAGATAATTATTTTATATGTTAAGACAAAAGAAGAAGGGGTACCTGAAAGAACATGGACTAATCTAATCTAACAATTTGTCTGATATCTGTGTGATGCACAAAACTATTCTGAAAACTTTGGCTTACGGCACATTGTTGGTTTAGTTTGCACTCTTATTTCCCTTGTGCTTATTTTATCCACACTGAGAAGAAGAAGAAGAAGAAGAAGAAGAAGAAGAAGAAGAAGAAGAAGAAGAAGAAGAAGAAGAAGAAGAAGAAGAAGAAGAAGAAGAAGAAGAAGAAGAAGAAGAAGAAGAAAAGTTGCAGCTCTCATAGCTATGCACGGGGTGGGGATAATGGTAGAATGGAATCGAAAAAAAAAATATATATATATAGCAACAGCAGCCATTATTGTTGGCAGTGAGACCAGCAGACATAGGCCACAAAACACCCAGGCACACATGTGCATTGATACGAGTGTCCGTAGTTCAAACTCCTTATTGTGTAAACAATCTCTCAGGAAACCAGGCCAGGCAAGATGGCGAACGCCCAAGCGCCAAAATGTGCCATGTTGTAATAGACTGAATACAGCAGACGTCAAGAATGTTTGTTGATTGGCCTTATAGAAATGGACAGGGATGCCACCGCAGTTCTAGAATTTGGAGAACCTACCATTATTTAGAGGAAGACGGTTGAGCAATTACGTGTCTATCTGATGGCATGACCTTTAGACACATTGCACACAGATATTTCTGGAAATGTCACTCAAATACGTAAGAAATTGTGATGGAATGAACGATTTCCTGCAATTGTGGATGAGATTACGCACGAAGTGCATCTGGGAGTGCGTGGGATATGTTAATGTTAGCACTGGAGAGACAGATATACACACACGCGGACAAATACACACGTGGTTGTGGATCTTCTTTATACAAGCGTCATTAAAGTTGGGTGCATGTCCTTCACAGGACGAACAAAACAACGCACTTTATATTTAAAGGGTCATTAATATGGCGCGCAGTCCCGTCTTAAGTTCGTCCCCTTTCACTCACTGATCTTTCGCACATTAATTATCTATCATGAATGCTGCATTTACTTTGAATATTTTAAAAATAAACAAACACTGTAAAATGAATACTAATATAAACAAAATATAAATAATTCATATTTAACGTTGCAATCACCCTCATTATTGTTGTTGTTGTGTTGTTCTTGTTGTTCTTGTTGTTGTTGTTGTTGTCGTTGATGTTGTTTGTAATTTACTAAGCAATGTTTACATTCCGTAATTTGCCATTGCTTTCTGAACTACCGACGCCCATACCATCGAAATCAACGCAAGGCTGTCTTCTTCCAGAGCGTCTGCAGGTAATTTCGAAAAGACACTACCACATCTATTAAATTATGGATCATGCTGATACACATTATCCAGGTTAGCTGGCAGGTAATAGAATTCCCCTACACGGAGTGAAACAAGGCAAGCTAGAACATACCTTTCGATATTTCTTGTCTTCCAGTCACACATCTTCTTTCACACAAAAGTAACCACCTGGTGATTTCCCACCTAGCATTCTATATACCCACCTCCCAATTTACCTACCTACCTACCTGCTTATCTACCTACATTCTCACTTACCAATCTACCTACTACTGACTTGTCTATCAGCCTACTTACTTTACGTACCTAACTACTTACCTTACTACCAACTTACATGTCTACCTATGTCTAACAAATTCACTCTATCTCTCTAGCAAGGTCTCTCTCTCTCAAAGTTCTCCATCTGTCTAACAAGCTCTCTCTCTCTCTCTCTCTCTCTCTCTCTCTCTCTCTCTCTCTCTCTCTCTCTCTAAAAAGGTCTGACTCACACAAGCCCTCCCTCTCACTCTAACAAAGCAAAGCAAAGGGACATAACAGTATGAGTTGTTGTCAAGGGACATTACTAACGGGTAACCTAACTGTATTGTGTAATTTAAATAATTGTAGTATTTCTCTTAATTTTTTATAATTTTTTTCAAAAAATTAACCTACCTAATAGAAATGATATGTATAGAAATGATAATCATATAAAAGATCTTTAAATATTTGTAAAGATAATGGCTTTAATTTAGATGCTTGAGAATTTTCTAACGCATTTAAATATTTCGCTTAGATGTAACAAAGTATCGTTTTACTCTTTCAATGAGAATCATGTCTGTAGTATTAGCCGCTTTACTTATTTTTGACGGCTGTTATACAGTATATTTGGTAGAAGCACAATAGTCAACATATACATATTACCCAAAATAATATATTTAGCGACAGTACTGGACCCTCCTAAACAGACCGTCACAAACATAAACAAACAAATCAGACGCTTCATCTTCACCAACACGATACACAGCATTAAACACAAAACTCTCATACAAGACAGGAAACAAGGCGGGATTTCACTACAGGACATCCAAACAAAAATACTGTCACTTAGAATCAGTCACATAGGTAAAATCATCAGACACCCAGAACAGAACAGACTAGCACTATACTACATAGGCCACAACATCAAACATCTCACACCTCTTAACAATGCAACTGCACACTACCAGGGAAGACTGCCAACATTCTATCAGACATGCATACAGGCAATAAAAGGACATGAACAGTTAATACAGCAAACAACACACACAATATACAAACATTTAGTTAGAGAACAAGCACCATCACTAAGACTTAGGATTAAAAGAGGACACAAATACTTCATGACTGACTTCACATGCACCTTTTCAAACCTACACAACAAACACATAACACCAAAAGCTAGAGAGATCACATATAGACTGTTATACAGTATGACCCCCACAACACAGGTAGAAGCATACATATCCAAACAATGTCAATTATGTAGAAACAACACACAAGAGACAGAGGAACACATTTATTATACGTGTCCAACAATTACTGCCACACGCGCAACACTCAAACACCTCATACAAACACACACAGGCAAACAAACCGACATATATAAAGCAATTTTTCTCAATACTATACCAATGACATCTAAGGACATACATACAAAACTACTTGTAGCACTTTCTTACTACAGACAACTTATATGGACCTGCAGAAACTTTGCCAGATACAAACACCACACATATAACACACATTTAGTTTCCTTCATGTACACGCACAAAATATCACAACTCTTTCCAGAGTTGGTATAAATGGTATACCAACTCTGGCAATTTTGGGATTTTTTTTGGAAATTTTGGTATACATGAGTGAGAGAAAAAAAGGAGAAACTGTGAATGAATGGTGAGTGGATGATTAAATAGATCACATATGGTCAAAAGACCAATGGAAAATCCCTTATGTAAAAAATAGTGGAAGGATAAATGCTTGTTTTACTTGTTACAAAATGAGGTTTCACCCTTATAGACAAGAGAGAAAAGAAAAAAGGAGAAAAGAAAATTAAACTCCTCCCATTCCAATGTACCATTTATGGAAGTTTTGGCTTTGAATGCACTTGTTGTACTATACTACCACTACTACTAAGATTATCACTTTAGTAAATAAACTCACATATTTGTTATACTATTATCATTATTATTATTATTATTATTTTATTATATTTGTTTATTAAAATGATTATCATCATTATTATTATTATGACTATCCTTATTCCACCTTTACTATCCTTAGTAATTTTAATGTTATAAGTATTATTGATATCATCATTATCATTTTACAATTTCATCTCTCCCGCCCCCCCCCCCCTTCCCCCGTGCTTACAGTTTGTTTGCCTTTGCTACTAACCCCACTGGTTGGTTCAAACTTTTGTCCTGCCTGTGCCATCATTACTAGAGTGGTCAGGAGAGCATTGATGGAATTGAACAATTAGTGGGAGGGTAGCGCGGAAACAAAAATGTAAGGATTTCCCTTTCGCTTAGTCACCCCCTTTGAATCATGTGAGTGAGTGTTAAATGAATGAATAAATATAAAAACACATATGGTTATCAAACCAATAATACTGTAAAAACTCATGCAATTTGGTTAATTTTCATTTAAAAAAAAAGAAAGAGAGAGCAAAGAGGGAAATATGAATGAACCCCTACATTTAGGAAAAAAAAAACAAGGAGGAAAATATAACCCACTCCTTTACTCCAAGTATTATTAAAAACTGCAGTTTGCATGTGTATGTACCTGCTAGGCTATGTTTAACACCATTACAAAGAAAATCATCCTAGCAAATGGAATCACATATTGTAAATATGTTATCATTTTCATAACTATTATCACCATTGCTGTTTTTTAAATAATTGCTGTCATTACCCCCAGTATGTCTCTTCTTGTCATTACTACTATTGCCATCATTAGTAATAAAACAAAAACCCCTTTCCCATGTACCCCCCTCCCCTCGCTCATGTTTGTTGTTGCCTTTGCTGGTACCCACACCGGTTTGGTTCAAATATTCATCCTACCTTTACCATCATCGCCCAGAGAGGGGGAAATGGCATGGGTGGAGTGGAACCAAATTGGTGAGAGGGTGGCAAGGGAAACAAAGATGTAAAGATTGAAAATTTGTGCTAATACTGATGCTTGTTTACTTTCTACAATAAGTTTTAAAAAAAAATTAAAAAAAAGAGGAAGGGAAAAAAATGAATGAACCCGTACAAATAAGACCAAAAGGAAAAAAAAAGAAACAAGGAGAAAAAGATAACCAACTCCTTTTAATTCTACTATTATTGAACATGCATGTTGCAAGTATATGTTAAAAAAATATATAAGCAAGGAGAAACAAAAAAGATTATCAACTCCTTTTTACACCTACTATATTATTAAACAGTGCAGGATGCAATTGTTATTGTATGTACCAGCCATAATTTAACACCATTTCTAAGAAAATCATTTTAGCAAATGGAATCACAGTTTTGGAAAATGTGATCATTATCAAAACAAATCCTACCATTGTGTTTTATTAACATTAGCATTGCTGTCATCACCCTTAGTAGTTTTTATTCCTTGTCAGTATTATTATAAGATTTATTTCATGTAAACACCATTCCTAAGGTAATCAATTTAGCACATAAAATCACATGTTAAAACTATTATTTATTATCATTGAGTCTATCACTAGTCTCAGCACTGTTGTTATTCCTTGTCACTATGATATTCATTTATGTATTTGGTTGTTACTTTGCATTATTATCATTGTAATCACTATTAATAAATATATATGGCTTTGTAAACGCGTATACTAACACATCCCCCTCTCCCACCCTTTTGATACTGTGATTGTTGTCTCTGCTGCCACCCTCACCGTTTTGTTTCATTTCTGCACCGCCATGTTTATCATCACCGAGGGTGGTGGTACTTGGTAGGAGTTTTTGGAGCTGACAGGAGAGCGGGGCGACAGGGGAAAAATAACAGCCCGATACCATCATGCTTTGGATTTAAAATATTTCCTTACAACAATGTCAATGGAGAAATGTTTAAATGTATAAAATATTTGTAATTTTTGCGCATATGTCATCTACACGCCCACATGCAACGCTCTGTAAAAACACGCACACAAATACCGAACACACAGTACGCATGTAACAACACAAACAATACAAATGCAACAACTACCATTCCTGCATTGTAAACTAGGATACTCCTTGACAACCCCCCCCCCTTCCCCCCCCCCCACCTTTTCGATACTGTTGGTTTTGATGCTGCTGCTACCTTCACCGGTCGGTTCTAACAAGTTTTTACTGCCAGTTTCCTCATTACCAAGTGGTGATGATGGTATTGGTGGGGTTGGAGCTGACAGGTGAAAGGGTGGCAGAGGGAAAATAATGGTATTCTATCGCCTTGTTGTTGTTTGTACTCGTTCTTCGTTACCCCCCATATCAAATGTAAAAATGTTGAAATAAATGTTGTAAAAATTTGCGCATATGTCACCTACACTTCCACATGCAACGCTCTGTAACAACACGAACAAAACAAATGCAAATGTTTCTTAACACTCAATAAAAGTTTAAAAAAAAAAAAAAAAAAAGGCTGTTATACAGGCCAAAATAAAACAACAAGACGTTAGTGTCACATCAAGTGTTGCCATCTTCTTTTGTCGAAAAAACACCAAAATCGACCCAAAAATGCACCAAATTTTTTTGGAAAGCACCAACAAAAAAGCATTACTCTTTTTATTACAAATGTAACAAGGTAGCACATTATAATTTATTATTATCACTTCCTATTACAATGAAGTTTATTCCAGATCCGCCAAATCCCAATCAGAACTACTCTCGAGCCAAAACAAAACACTAAATTGCAATAACATTTTTTGGGAAAGCACTAATACAAGCACTAGCGGTATTCATTCAAAATGTTATAAAGTAGCACATTATAATTTATTATTATCACTGAATATTAGAATGAAGTTTATTCCAGATCTGCCAAATCCCAGTCAGACAACACCTCTTCAGTTTATGTAGCTATGTCCTGCAGTTTTTGCTCCTGCGATGATGATGATGATGATGATGATGATGATGATGATGATGATGATGATGATGATGATTGAAAGAAACGTATATATGCCTCCTGTGATCCAATTTTTCTTAGAATATCCTTTGGTAGTTTATAATCATGACAGCATTTGCCATATCTTTTCATTCCATATCTAATAGTCAAAACAGTTGTCAAACTCTTTATGCTCAGTCTGTTCCACAATTTTCATTTTATAACTCCCATCTGACTGAAAATACGCTCCACGCCCGCATTAGAATGAGGTAAAATGAGCACAGTTAAAACTAAATCTGTAAGATCTTAGAAAGGATTTTCACCGGTGGCATCCCTGTATGAGGCTATTTCTGCCCACAGTCCAAGTGTGTCAGAGGTCTGTGTCCACTGTATATGATAAAGTTTTCTCCACTGGAAATCGATGCGGGTGAGAGTAGCTGCATCTTCTACAAACATTTTAGCAAGATCCAATATACAGGGCTTCATTGGCTGTAGACATTCACTTCCACTAAGACATGACATGGACTGCAACACTCGAACGTTATCGGGTGTACGTAAACGCAGCTGTGTCAATAGCTCTATTAAAAACTGGATGCACCTTCCACGAATTTCTCTCATCGGGAAACTTGTAGTCTGCTATTTCTTTCTCAAACTCATAACCTAGATTGGGATTAGGATCTAAATTAATCTTGAATAGCATCACTTTCTGTTATTTTTTTCCCATGAATAGCAATCTTTAAACTGACAGAATCAGTGAGTTGGACAAGATCTCTGAGTAGTTTTGTTGAATCCTGTATATCTGCTTCGAATTTCTTATTCACACTTTGAACTTCTCCGAGAATATGCTTGAGAAATATGAGATACACATAGTTTTTCATGTCGCTAAACATAGAATGTAGAATGTCTGCTGTATAACAGCGCTCGTTGAGTCTTGCTACATCAAAATGAGTTCTGAGCTCGACCCACTGCTGCAATATTCTGACAATGGCAGACTGAATGGACATCCATCGTGTCTGGCTTAATTGAACAACCTTCAGCGGATGTTGCCCATCATTTATTGAAGCAAAAAGCTCCCTGTACTTTGCTTGACGAAGACTTGTGTGAGAAAACCAGTTATATGTTTCTCTAATCATGAACTCGATGTTCCTGGGCAGACAAGCAGCTGCAGCCTGTGACACTGCCAGCTGGAGGGAATGACATACACACCTAACTAGTACCTGATGAGGAACTTCGGATTTTAATTTTGTATATACTCCATTGTTTACACCTGTCATGACAGATGCATTGTCAGTGCCGAGTGCAACTAGTCTTTGCAACTCACGTCCATTCTTGTTTAAACAATCTTTTAACGCATTGCATATTGCCTGCGCGTTGCAGTCATTCACTTCAACTAAATCGTATTAAAGGGAGTTAAATTACTTGAATATTGCGCGGTAATGTAGTAAGACTGTTTTACTCACTCGCTTCAGTTCAAATTCAGCTTTTCAGTGTTCCCAAAATGATTTTTAAAGTAATTTTTACCCACTCCAAAAAGCACAAAAAAGCACCAAAACAATTGTGAAGCACCTAATTCGCGCGGCCGAGCTAAATGCAAAATTTTGGTACTAAATTACTTGAAAAAGCACTAAATTTGGTGCGGAAAGCGTCAAAATGGCAACACTTGCTGAACGTCTCTGTCAATCCCCCATCATGTTTTTTCCGTTTCTGATATCTTTGCAAGTTTACGATCAATAGTTTGATGTTGCTTTCTGAACCACCCGTACCGATACCAATTCATAAAAAACCAACGCAAAGAGGTCTTCTGACAAATCCCAAGCAACTGTATTTCGAACATAATGTGTAATTTAAATAATTGTAGTATTTTTCGTATTTTTTTAATAAAATATTTTAATTAACCTAACAAATGGTAATTGTCAGAGTCCGATAGAGTTATATGTTGTTGTTTGTCCATCAAGAATGATGATGACCATTCATTTCATCCAGTGGGGTTGAGAGTATGGAGCCGTGAGTTCTCAGATGGCTGATGAGGCCTATTTTGGCTCGAAATGTTCTTTGACAATGTGGACAAAGAATGCTTGACGTTTCTGGAGGAGAATTTCCTGCAGTGGTTTTTCTGTCCTGCCTTTTCTTCACAGCTCTTGCAGTCCTGGTTGCCTCACACGTGACTGCACCCTTGCGTAATGATGCACGCCACGAATTTAGGTCTCTGGCTGCAGTCTCCCAGGTGTCATGATGAATTCCAAAAGCATTAAGTGATATTTTCAGTGTCTTTCAAGCGTTTCCTCTGGCCGCCTTGGGAGCGTTTACCACAACGCAACTCGCCGTAAAAAATTCGTTTAGGGAGCCTGTGATCTGGCTATGCGAGTTAAGTGACCAGCCCAGCGAATCTGACTCTTCATTAGTAGAGTGTGGATACTGGGCATGACGCTCTTTCTAGGACTTCAGTGTCTGGGATCTTGTCTTGCCATTTAATCTTCAGTAGCTTCCTAAGGCAGACTGTGTGGAAGTGGTTTAATTTCCTAGCGTGTCGCTGATAAACAGTCCAGGCTTCACAAGCATATAGCAGTATGGATAATGCAACTGCTTTGTAGACTTTCAGCTTTGTTTGCAAGCTTATTCCATTTCTGTCCCATACATTCTTGTACAGTCTGCCAAAGGCCGCGATAGCCTTGGAGATTCTTGCATTCACTTCGTCATCAATTGTGGCAGCTTGTGACACAGTGCTGCCAAGATAGGTGAATTTGTCCACAACACTTAGTCTATGACCATTCACTTTGATGTTCGGCACAGTGTGATTATTCCCTGGAGTTGGCTGGTACATAACTACAGTGTTCTCCAAGTTGATATAGAGCCCAAAGTTGGCACAGGCATGTGAGAAAGCTGTAACATTATGTTGCATATCTGCCTCTGAGTTGGCGTATAGAGCGCAATCATCAGCAAACAGGAGCTCTCTGACGGTGTCGCTGTCAATTTTGGTTTTAGCTTTCAGCCTTCTGAGATTGAATAATTTTCCATCCATGCGGTAGTTGATGTCTATTCCAATGTCATTGTTCTCGAAGGCATTCGTCAACATGGCTGAAAACATGAGGCTGAACAGTGTTGGTGCCAGGACACATCCTTGCTTCACTCCATTGGTGACAGGAAAGGGTTCAGACAGTTCACCATTTTCCTGTACTCTTGCCTGCATGCCATCATGAAATAGCCGCACTATTTGGACAAACTTTCGTGGACAGCCATATTTTGCAATAATCTTCCACAGTCCTTCTCTGCTGACTGTATCAAAAGCCTTGGTAAGGTCAATGAAAGTGGAGAACATTTCAGAATTCTGTTCCTGACATTTCTCTTGCAGCTGCCTTGCAGCGAAAATCATGTCAACAGTTCCACGTTCTTTTCTGAAGCCACACTGACTCTCGGGAAGAAGACCTTGATCGACATAGGGCCGTGAAGCGATTGAGAAGAATTCTGGCGAGTATCTTCCCTGCAATTGAAAGCAAGAAGATGCCTCGGTGGTTGTCACAGGATTGGCGGTTTCTTTTACGTTTGTAAAGGTGGACTATTGACGCGTCCTTGAAATCTTGTGGCATGGTCTCGTTCACCCATATGTTTGTGAAGACTTGGTGAAGCTGCTCTGTTAGGACCGGCCCACCTGCCATGTATATCTCTGCTGGGATGGAGTCAGGACCAGGTGCCTTGCCGCTGGAGAGTTGCTGGATAGCTTTGTTTACTTCCACTATGTTTGGCAGGTCATCAAGTGTATCATTAGTGGGAACTTGAGGAAGGCAGTTGATGGTTTCATCATCGAAGAAGAAATTGCATTTAAGATGTTGCTGAAATGCTCTGCCCAGCGTTGAATGATTTCTTTCTTATCTGTGACCAATGTTCCCCCATCTGCACTGAGGAGGGGAACTATGCCTGGTGATGTAGGACCATAGACCGCTTTCAGTGAGTCGTAGAAGTTTTTCATATCATGTCTGTCAGCAAAGCCTTGAATTTCATCAGCTTTGCTGCTCAGCCAGGAGTCCCGCATGGGCCGAAGTTTCTGCTGCACTACTCTATGAATTAATTAGAGAACATAAAACAAGAACTGGGAAGAGAAAAAATTAATATTTTAGGGATGTGCGAAACGAGATGGACAGGAGCAGGCATCAAGATAGATGAAGATTTTAAGATTATTTATTCTGGAGGTGAAGATCGACAAAGGGGAGTGGCAATTATTTTGGACCGGAAAACATCAAAATCTGTTCAAGGATATTGGGCCGTGTCGGAAGAGTTCTACTAGTTAAATTAAGTGGCAGACCTTTTAGCATAAATGTTATTCAAGTATATGCCCCAACAGGAGAATCCACTGAAGATAGTGTAGAGGAATTTTATAATGACATAGAGTCTGCCTTAAAGAAATGTAAAAATTCAGAAATAAACATCATATTAGGGGACTTCAATGCAAAAGTAGGACATCAAGGTGATAGATACACAGTAGGAAACTATGGTGAGCGAGAAATGAAAGAGGATACAGACTCGTAGGCTGGGCAAAAGAACAGGAAATGATTGTAGGAAACACTGGGTTTAAGCAACACCCTAGAAGATTATGGACATGGAGGAGTCCTGATAACAGGATTAGAAACCAAATTGACTACATTCTCATTAGCAGAAGATTTAGAAACGCGTTAACTATAGCAAAAACAGTTCTCAGTGCCGATTGTTATAGCGACCACAAATTACTTACAGGAACATTGAGGATAAAGTTGAAGAAAGCCAAGTATATAACAGGAAACACTAAATATGATTTGTGTACATTGAGTAATGACAAGGAAATACATAACAAATTCAACATAGAAGTACAGAATAGATTTGATATATTGTCTGATCTAGAGTTTCTGTTCCAAGATAGTTAGTTAGTTAGTTAGTTAGTTAGTTAGTTAGTTAGTTAGTTAGTCGCAGTTCCAACTTCACAGCAACGGGTCGTCCCTATTATGCTCCGTTCCTGTGCCAGCGAATATCACACAAAACGCTCCCCACTGCCCAATGTGAAAAGTGGAGAAGACAGAAGTCTCGACAAACAACAGCCCGCACAGATACACTATGCATAATGCCGCCACATGATGCGGATGATCAATGGGAAATGTTGAAGAATTCAATCAGTTTGGCTGCAGAAACAACTATTCCAAAATTAAAGAAGGTGGGTCGTAAGAAATGGATGACTGAAGAAATTTTAAACCTAATGGAAACAAGAAGACTCAACAAAAATAATTTTGCCAAATATGAAGAAATTCACAAACAAGTCAGAATATTATGTAAGGAGGGAAAAGAAGCATGGCTCGAGGAAAAGTGCTTATAAATTGAAAAACAACCCAACAGTCAAAATACCAAATTTGTGCACAAAAGAATTCAATTCAGGAACTTACTAATAAAAGAACAAGTACATCAACAGGCATAAACACATGGGAATATCAGTCCCATAAGTTCACTTCCCGGCGTGGAGGAGTGAACAGACAGACAACAGGAACACATAGAATGCATAGAATAAACAACAGAAACACATAGAATGAACTGAATAAACAATAGAAACACACGGAAACTGCAGGGGGAATACATAAATATGGAAGATAGTTGTTAACACAAGGAGTTACTGGTCGAGAGACTAGAATGCCAGTTCTCGTTCGGTAGACAAAGAGTTAAGAGTCCCATGTAAGGTATGAATTGTTATTTCTGTCTGAAAAACAAAGAAAACCCTAACCTGCACAGTTCGCGGCGACTGCACTAGCCAGGCGGCCTTAATTCTCCATTCTCACGACCGCCCCCGCCCCCTTTCCCGCCCCCTCCTTTCCTACACCGCATTACCTGATAGTTGTCAGTTATAACATAACTGCATGTGTTTGTTGTTCGGCCTAATGGTTCTTTTGTCAGAAAATATGAGATCTATGGTGCTATAAAATGTCTGATGTTTGGTTCTGTCCTACTGTTCAGTTGGTGGTTCTGGTATGTGGCTGAGAAGCTTATTGATGACGCGTTTATGAGTTGTCTGGTTGGTGATGTGTTGGGTTTGAATCTCTCTCGTTCTTCACATTGTATCTTCAGCATTTACAGCATCCTGCACTGTTTTTCGGTCTCTCTTACTCTCTCAGTCACCATACATTTCTCTCTCTCTCTCTCTCTCTCTCTCTCTCTCTCTCTCTCTCTCTCTCTCTCTCTCTCTCTCTCTCTCTCTCTCTCTCTGTCTGGCTTGTGTACCCAAATTGTGACCCTTTGAAAGTACAGGTCGTTCGTTCGTTCTTGCTATCTCATTCAATGTATCTTTCACAAATTCCCTCTCACTGTCCCTTTCTCTCAGTCATTCTTTCTTTCACATGTTTTCTGTCTGTCTGTCTCCCCCCCTCTCTCTCTCTCTCTCTCTCTCTCTCTCTCTCTCTCTCTCTCGTGGCCGAGGATTGTGTGTTTGGCTGGGTGGTTGGAGGTGTGTGGGTGGAGGATATGTGGGTGAGTGATTGTTGGTGGGTAATGGGACAGGTAGAGGATATGTGAGTGGGTGGGGGGATGTGTGTAGGTGGGTGGATGTGTGTGTGTGGGGGATGTGTGGGTTGGGGAATGTATGTGTGCCTGGGTGTGGGTGGATGGGATGTGTGGTGGGTAGAGGTGTGTGTGGGTGGGGAGATGTGTATGTGTAGGGATGTGGTGGATGGGTGGGGACATGTATGTGTGTGGATTATGTGTGTGGTTGGGTGGGGGAGTTTGAGTGAATGGGGAATGTGTGGGTGGGTGGTGGATGTGTCTCATAACATAGTAATATGCATTGTTTATGTTTACAAAATTCATGTGACAATGTTTTTTCCTATGCACTGTTGATGAAAGAAAGATGAGCGATTGGAAGGGCCGAATGTAAGACGGGCCTGCGTGCCCAATTTGTTACCCTTTGAAAATAAAGTCTGTTCGTTCGTTCGTTCGTTCTCTCTCTCTCTCTCTCTCTCTCTCTCTCTCTCTCTCTCTCTCTCTCTCTCTCTCTCTCTCTCTCTCTCTCTCTCTCTCTCCGTCTATCTTGATATTGAATGAAATAACGTACGAGATGAAATAGAGAAGAACGGCAGATTGTCAGAAGCGCCTGCGTGCCCAATTCTTAACCCTTTGAAAATAAAGTTTGTACGTTCTTTCGTTCTTCTCTCTCTCTCTCTCTCTCTCTCTCTCTCTCTCTCTCTCTCTCTCTCTCTCTCTCTCTCAATTACTCTAGCTATCACCGTTTTTCTCTGTTATTTACTCTATATGTTTTGCTTTCTCTTGTCTGCTCATTCAATCCATCCATCCATCTGTCTTCCGTCCATCCGTTCATCCATTTACCAAATCCATCCATGCATCCATCCATCCATTACCCCCATCCGAGTACGTCAAGATCAATCGATCAATTGTGATGGTACGAGTTTGAAGGATTATTTATGCTGAGGGATTGGGGATGCAGGTGGGACATATATGTGTGTGGATTATGTGCGTGGTTGGGTGGGGGAGTTTGAGTGAATGGGGAATGTGTGGGTGGGTGGTGGATGTGTCTCATAACATAGTAATATGCATTGTTTATGTTTACAAAATTCATGTGACAATGTTTTTCCTATGCACTGTTGATGAAAGAAAGATGAGCGATTGGAAGGGCCGAATGTAAGACGGGCCTGCGTGCCCAATTTGTTACCCTTTGAAAATAAAGTCTGTTCGTTCGTTCGTTCGTTCTCTCTCTCTCTCTCTCTCTCTCTCTCTCTCTCTCTCTCTCTCTCTCTCTCTCTCTCTCTCTCTCTCTCTCTCTCTCTCTCTCTCTCTCCGTCTATCTTGATATTGAATGAAATAACGTACGAGATGAAATAGAGAAGAACGGCAGATTGTCAGAAGCGCCTGCGTGCCCAATTCTTAACCCTTTGAAAATAAAGTTTGTACGTTCTTTCGCTCTCTCTCTCTCTCTCTCTCTCTCTCTCTCTCTCTCTCTCTCTCTCTCTCTCTCTCTCTCTCAATTACTCTAGCTATCAACCGTTTTCTCTCTGTTATTTACTCTATATGTTTTGCTTTCTCTTTCTCTCTCATTCAATCCATCCATCCATCTGTCTTTCCGTCCATCCGTTCATCCATTTACCAAATCCATCCATGCATCCATCCATCCATTACCCCCATCCGAGTACCCAAGATCAAGCATCAATTTATTCAAAGATATATCAATTTATCAGTGACATTAGGTACGACTTGACAAGTTGACATAATACACACACATCACTTACCCAGGTGCCTTGTTGGGGTTTGCTGACGCATCTCTCCGCCCAATGACGTCACAGCACAGCAGAAATAATATCATCCATGGAACCATATCACGACTTCTAATAAAAGCCATGTCGTGATGTATCTCTACAGGTTGCCAACTGCCACAGCTCACAGAAACAGGGACGACGATGATAAAGACAGCTGGTGCTTTGGTGATGTTGCCCTCAGATCAACACTGGTGAGATTCGTGTGGGTACAAACGTGTGGTCCTTCGTACAGTTGTTTAGTTCAAGCAAGTACTTAGTATTCTAATAACTTCTGATGGATTCTTGCATGTTGTAAGTTCTGTTCTATTGTTATCTTAATGTCGTAAATTCTTGCAGACTTTTGTTTGTCGTTTGTTCTAGCAGATTGTTGTATAACGTTATATATTGTAGACTGTTGTATGTCCTTAGTTCTTGCAGATGTTTGTCTGTCGTTAGTTCTTACAGATTGTTATCTGTCGTTAGTTTTTAAGATTTTGTATTTTCTCGCAAAATGGTGGATGTTGTTAATTCTTATATAATGTTATATGTCGTTAGTTCTTATAAATCGCTGTTTATAGTTAGTTCTTGCAGATTACTGTATGTCATTAATTCTTGCAGATTATTGACGTCGTTAGTTCTTGAACATAATTAATTCTATGTCGTTAGTTCTTGCAAATCGTTGTATGTTGTTAGTTCTCACAGATCGTTGGATGTTGTTAGCTCTCGCAGATCGTTATGTGTCGTTAGTTATTACAAATTGTTCTGCTTAATTAGTTTAAGTAGATCGGTAGGTATATACACTCTGTTGGCCCCGTGGATCGCTATCTGTATGTCATTAGTTATTATATCAATCTGTATGTCATTAGTTCGTCTTAATTATTAGTTACCGAATAAAGCCACTTCAACCTAATTTCCACCACAATGTAGTTAGTTCCGGGAGAGTGATTGTTGTGTTGGATAGTGGTTCTATTAGTTTTGTGTTTGTATATAACATGCAGGTCTCTACACAGCTGTGTTTGGGTGTGGCTAGTTCGGGCAGACCGCAGTTTATTTGTGATTAAGTTCAACAATATCCTTTTTTTTATAGAGTGGTTAGTTCTGGCGGAGGGCTGTTTGTGGGTGCTTAGTTCTACCTGGTGACTGTTTGTACGTGATTAGTTCTGGCTGACTGTCGTTTGTTTGTGGTTAGTTCTAGAAGATAGATCGCTGTTTGTATGTGATTAGTTCTAGAAGATGCCTGTTTGTAAGTTATTAGTTCTAGGAGATGGCTGTTAGTGTGTGGTTAGGTCTGGCAGATGATTATACGTGATTAGTTCTAACTGATAACAATCAATGTGTAAAACTTTTCTGGTGGACTTCCCTAAGTATAATTAATCCTACAGGCAACTAGTTTCTATGCATTCCTCTAATACAAATAGCCATTTAACATGAAATCCTTTAAATATATCTTGTTCAAACGAATTCTTCTAAATCTAAAAGTAACTATTGTATGCGAATGTCTTTAAATATAACTAGTTCATGTGAATTTCTCTAAATATAAATAGTTTATGTGAATTCTTCTAAACATAACTAGCTTCTGTAATTCCCCTGATATAAGAAGTTTCACAAATGGTTGTACATATATTTTCATGTTGTAGATGAGCTATCATAACATCACTGCTAACAGATACCTCAAAGGAATGGCTACTGGAGTGACTAGATGGTCCCACGTGGTAACTAACTTGCTTTCTTTAACACAAATATTGACCTGTTTTGAAGGACAAGGTTCGACTCCAGGTGTCACCCACCCTGTTTACTGTTCCTGTAGTCTATAGTTTCTTCAAATATCTACTTCTCCACATACAACATATCCTTAGAGTATGAGCTGAACCAAAACTTCCTTTCCTGTTTAATCAAATAATCGGCTGCACTAAATATTGTCCTTCCCGCCAATGTTGGCAGGTTTTCTGGCAAGGTCGCCTCGTTTCGTTTGTTGAACTCTGACCTTTGAATCTACAGCTCAGCTGGTATGATCAATATTGTAGATA
>JACEFZ010028492.1:150000-155000 GCA_014155875.1 Cepaea nemoralis
ATGTGACAATGAAAAAAGGGGTTTCAAATGAAAACCTTACAAGTGGGATAGAAATTACAATAACAACATGCCATTGTCTTGTATCATGTCAATAGTGTTGTTAAGGATTTCAAGCGTGTTAAACTCGTGGCATCATGTTACAGGCGAACACGGTGACGGGATAATGACAGTTTAAAGATGACCGTCTCACTTTTGACATACACCAAAGATGAGCAGCCTTCTGTTATCCGTTTTTTTTTTTTAATCAGTGAATTGTGAGCCTTTAGAAATTCATCCGCGAATGAAGGTCCAGTAAGGCGGTGCATGCCTATCAGTCCAGCAAGTGTATGAGTGGAGTGGGAAGTTTCAAAACGGCGTGACTTCTATGACAGACTGTTCATGACCGGGTCAGGCACACCGAGTAGAAACCCCAGGGTGGTTACACCCGCGACCAAGGAAAATGTGTCTACAGGAATCAAAGTATTATATCGACGCAGGAGGACTTGCATTGAACGCAGTAGTGACAACATCGAACAATAATACATTTGTTCTTTACTTTTTCTCGGAATATATTCACCCCCCAATAAAATTAAGATTTGCATTGGGAACCCCCCCCCCCCCCCCCCCCCTCGTATAATTAAACATTATGCTGACAGAAGTAACGATCGACACGGCAATGTAATATTATATGATTGTAAACGTTGCTGACAAACGTGAAGATAAACACAAATAAACTTGACTTTTTATAATATAATCTATGCACATAAACACGATTAGATAAACATAACAGACGTGATACTATGTAAGAATGCAACTGTGCAGACAAGCGTAAAGACAGAAAAGATAAGACACAACAAAAGTGGTATATAGTTATAAACTAAGCATACAAATGTAAAAATTAACTCAACAAATGTGATATTACACAAGAATTGAATATACAGATAAACGTACAAATAAACTCAAAAATTGTGATGTTATATAAGATTTTAAACTATGCCGACAAACGTAAAAGTAAACTAAACAAATATGATACTTTGTCAGATTAAACTATGCAGTCAAACTCAAAGATAAATTCAACAAATGTGATATCATACAAGAATAAATTATCCAGACAAAAGTAAAGATACCCTCTACAATTGTTATATTTTGTAAGATTAATCTATGCAGACACATATAAAGATTTTGAATAACGAAGACACAAACAATAGATTGCACGATTTATTGCCTGGCATATTTCGCTGCATCTCGTCAGGTACATACTGCAGAACTCACACAACTTACGTGAAATTAACTAGATAAATCCTTCAAGTTGAAATATACACAATTTCGCACAGTAATGTCGATTGTCTACCACGGTAATTTTAAGCTGACCAACATGTCTTTCTGTTTACACAATTCTGGCTTGCGTTGATAGATCATAATTGCTTCTGCAAATTTTAACAAGCGAGTATTCTGTGTTCTAAACAACACGCGAAATGCAGTCTCTCTGGACACAACATGGCGACTGGCAACAATGTGCCTGCCGATTGAAGACGCCGGGAGCTTCCGGTGTGTCGGCTCCTCGTGGCTATCATCTCCTGTGTGTTGTATCTTGTTGACCCATTGAGGTATGTGTTCTAACACCCGTTTGTTAAGCTGTCTCTCCGTTCGGCCAATGTAAACGGCCTGGCATCTACATGTGAATTGGTAAATACAATTGTTTGTGGCGTACAGAGGAACAGGCTCTTTGACTGTTGGTGTAGGAATGGGTACGGTTTTACATCTAATGACTGGAGTTGCCGCACAGAATGTTTGACCTACTGCTGTAGTAAGCCGGTCTTGTAGACGTTGCATTACGTCATCCCCTCGAAAGGTTAGCTGGATGAAGGAAGTAGAGACTTGAGGACGCACCAGATACGAAATCTGTCCGTATTCCATACTTGTTTGTTCATATGTATGATAGACCTGACCGATGAAGACACCTCTCCAGGAGTGTCTAGTTGGTCATACGTCAAAGTACGTTTGTTCCTGCGGCGAGGCGCAGGATGAATACCTTGAGTTTAGGGACTGTAGTTACATATAAAGATAGAAAATGTGATATGAGACAATGATAAAATATACAGAAGCAAAGCGTAGATCCCCCAGACATCAGCATCTAGTCGGGAGCACATGGTATTTGATTAGTCAGCACAGAACTAGTGCCATCAGTCGATACACGCTGGTAGGCATGGTAAGGGGGAGAGCGGAGCACTTATCGACATGCCCGGAGTGCGATGATGACTATACTCACTAATTACTAAAGTATGCAGAAAAAAATTAGACCCAAAACATCACAAATGTGTGGGTTTATTTTTTTCCGCTCGTTTTGAACTGAGGTGTAGTCAATACACGTGCAATTACTTCTAGTTCATCAATAAACACACATGTATTGATTTGCGCTCATACAAGTAAGAAGAAGGAAGTAGAGACTAGAGGACGCACCAGACAACATAACAATTGAAAGCCATAGCTATCGACCGGGACCCGAACCCGTCACCTCCAAATGACGACGGCGCCTCGCCGCAGGAACAAACGTACTTTGACGTATGACCAACTAGACACTCCTGGAGAGGTGTCTTCATCGGTCAGGTCTATCATACATATGAACAAACAAGTATGGAATACGGACAGATTTCGTATCTGGTGCGTCCTCAAGTCTCTACTTCCTTCTTCTCACTTCTATGAGCGTCAATCAATAAATGCTTGTTCATTTATGAACTGTCTTAGTGGCCTCAAAGGCTTCCCAAATTGATATTATTTCTAGTGTACGGGAACGATTTTTGCCAGTATCCCTCGAGACTGGCGAATCTACTCCTACTTTGAGGTACTTGTAATTTACACCCGCAAGTCAAGGACGAGAAGTCAACATTTTAATCCAACTGACCGGTTAAACCCGCAACATCGGCATCAACAGACCGGAAGTTTAAGAACATTCGACCATACTGTCCTGCAAATGTCTTGTTCTACAATTATAAAATACGCAGACATGCACAAAGGTAGACAAAACACAGGGATGTCAAGAGAAAACACATACGAGACATGTCTTCCATTCATATGTTATCTTATCGGTGCCTACAGCGGTTCCTATTTTCAACCAGAACTGGGAAACTTGATGTGCAGCATTTCTGTGGGATCCTGGGGCGTGGCCTTCACATCAGCTGACTTTTCAGCATGATTAAATTATTTGCTAACAAGATAGACGTCACTGCACTCCGCCTGAACCCAGGGTTATCAGTTTCGGTTGACAGATATTTATAGTGTGTTATAATTATCTCGGTTGTACGGTAGATGTGTACGCGTCTGTCCGCTCTGTAATTATTTTGTGTACATTTGTATCCAGTATTGCAGTTGGAGAACTGGTGTGTAGGTTTGAGAACATGCAATCCATCCATCCATCATGTGCCATGCCGATAAGCGTGGGCGGTCATGTTCTGCCATCTCATTCGATCAACAGAGTCGTGGATCAGCTCCGTGTTCCTGTCTCGACCAAGCCAGAACATGCCACTTGATTATAACTCACGACTTGTGACTACTCATCAGCTTATTCCTAGGAAATAAATGTGGAGGTTTTCTCTTGACTTCCGTACAAATGGGAGCCGTGGTAGAGTAGAGGCGAGGCGTTCACATGTCTTCTGGTGGGTAAGGGTTCGGTCACCATAAAGGAGACTTTCTGATTTTAAAAATAGACCTGAGCTTCGAGGCTGAACCAGCCTAAAATGAGTCCCAGGAAATCTCTTTAGAAATAAATGCGATCGGTGTAGTACTGATCACATCACCCACCGAGTATCTATTGTCTATAAAAATTGTACTGATCATATCACCCACCGAGTATCTATTGTCTATAAACATAGTACTGATCATATCACCCACAGCGTATCTATTGTCTATAAACATAGTACTGGGTCATGTGATGAGAAGAGAGGCATTGGAGAACATCGTGATAACTGGAAAGACCAAGGGGAAGAGAGGCAGAGGCAGACCAAGAGAAATGATGCTGGATGGATTAAGATGGTGGCATGGAGGAATATCAGCAGCAGAGTTGATCCATAAAACCAAAGACTTAGATCTGTGGAGAGTCATGAACGCCTACGCTAACAGGCAAGACACTTGATGATGATGAGTTTGCCATTGCTTTCTGAACAACTGACACGCATACCTTTGTAGGAAAACCACCCCAAGGTGGTCTGCTGCCAAATCACCCGCATTCGTAAACCCTTTGCCTCGGAGCCGGAGGAGTGTAATTGGGTTGTTTATTTACGTACAGCATAAATATCAGAGATTTGCGAGCAATAAATATCCCAGCTTGGGTATCGTTCCCAAGTTAACAACATTCCCACGGCAGTGGCTTACTCCTTAATATGTCCAACTGCCGAATTAATACTAACGTAAACAGCACGCATACTAGCCTACTCTATATAAACAACATGAGAAATATATTAACAGGCATTGATAGATACTCACATAAGTAGAGCAAACAAGTAGAGATTAGATAATATACTAAAGAATATAACAATTGAAAGTTATAGTTTCCCCTACTGGGATTCGAACTTGCACCTTTCAAATGAGGATAGCGCCTGCTGGAGGAGCATAAACTACCAGCAAGTAAAGAACTCTTCTCCGCGCATAGAGCTATACCGGGTACATGGTGCTAGATCATATGTTTATCAACTAATCCGCACTGGATGGGTGTTGGGTTGAGTCAAGAACCAACATCACCGCACTCGGGACATTCCTTTACGTGCTCCGTCACCATCTTCAACAACCAGCGAAGAGTTCCAATGCTAGTGGTATCTATTGCAGTCTGGTTATCTGTCAGTTATCCTTTCCGGTTCTTTATAGATGATGAGGTTGATATCGCGGCCGCCTTTACTTCCTACAACATTTCCAGGTACCCATTTTCAGCTGGTTTGACCTGGGAGCAAAAGAAATCCCAGTATCAAGGAGGATTTGAACGTACGACCACCGGATTGGCAGATAAGCGTGATAGTTACTGCACTGACGAC
>JACEFZ010028492.1:160000-180000 GCA_014155875.1 Cepaea nemoralis
AGGAAGCAGATGGTGAGAGATGGATAATACAGAAGCATATTGTGTGATAGATATCAAGGAAATGTAAAAACAGGCGTAATAGAATAGAAATCGAGGGTTAGTGAAATAGACAGGAAGAAGATATATGAGGAGTGTGTGAGTGGTAAGACGACTGGGTGGTTGGGTGCAAGTTGAAGCTTCTAGAAGACACAATTTTAGCTCCAAACAAACGTGAGGGTTTGGTGCTGGATTGTTCAATCTGAGACTGAATTTTCTGTTGAATGAAAACGGCTAATGATGTCGGTGGCTTGTAAAATTATTGAAATTATCATCATCATTCAATGCCTTGCCGACTGGCGTAGGCGTGCATGTTCCTCCACATCTTACGATATTGTGTGCTGACTTCCTTTCGTGCTATGACACAAAACTGGCAACAATTTTCTTTGGTTGTCTTCCTCCATTTCTCTTTCCACAAGTCTTCTAGTTGTGACAACATGTTATAATTTTTGTTTTCTCGTGATTTGGCCAACAAATGATGGCCGTCTCTTTATACTGTTTGTGATCGGACTAAGTACTGATCTCCTATCCTTGAAGAGTTGAGTTCCCTATACCGGACTAAATATTGATCTCCTATCCTTTGATAGTTGGGTCCCCTGTATCGCACTAATTATTGATCTTCTTATTAGTGAGTTTGCGATTGTGAGAAAGTATATGTGTATGCGAGGTAGTGTGTAATGTGTGTATTATCGAGTGGGTGCACAAATGTGAGAGTTTGGGTAAATGGTGTAAGTATGTATGCAGGATTGTATGTATGTGTTTATGAATGTGTTTCTGCCTGCCTGCCTGTCTCATAACATGGTAATATGCATTGCTTGTGTTTACAACATTCATCTGACAATGTTTTTTTTTCCCTATGTAAATGTAACATGCACAATGATGAACGAAAGATGAGTGATTGGAAGGGCTGAATCTAAGACGGGCCTGCGTGCCCAATTTGTGACTCTTTGAAAATAAAGTTTGTTCATTCGTACGTTAGTTCGTTCTCCTATCCTTGGAGAGTTGAGTCCCCTGTATCTGACCAAATATTGATCGCCTATCCTTGGAGAGTTGAGTCCCCTGTATCGGACTAAATATAATTCTCCTATCCATGGAAAGTTTAGTCCCCTGTATCGGACTAAATATACATCTCCTATCCTTGGAGAGTTGAGTCCCCTGTATCGGACTAAATATTGATCTCCTATCCTTGGAGAGTTGAGTCCCCTGTATCGGACTAAATATTGATCTCCAATCCTTGGAGCGTTTAGTCCCCTGTATCGTACTAAATATTGATCTCCTATCCTTGGAGAGTTGAGTCCCCTGTATCGGACTAAATATTGATCTCCAATCCTTGGAGAGTTTAGTCCCCTGTATCGTACTAAATATTGATCTCCTATCCTTGGAGAGTTGAGTCCCCTGTATCGGACTAAATATTGATCTCCTATCCTTGGAGAGTTGAGTCCCCTGTATCGGACTAAATATTGATCTCCAATCCTTGGAGAGTTTAGTCCCCTGTTTCGTACTAAATATTGATCTCCTATCCTTGGATAGTTGAGACCCATACTTTCAGGTGTTATGAGCCATCAAACTAGCATGTAGTTATCCGAGTGAGTTTCGTGTAGAGACTTTTTGCCGACCTGGTAGAAAAGCACTGTCTCCACGAGCACTGCGCCACAGAGCATGATACTCATCAGCGTGTGAACGACACATGTTCTCAAAGCGCGTACTTATGTTAGGTGGCTGGTTTTGTGCCACAAACTTATCTTAATACTTCTTAACGTCTGCATTGTATGGCCAAAACAAAGAACAATTTTTAAACATGTTCCATTGTTGTTATATATATATATATATATATATATATATATATATATATATATATATATATATATATATATATATATATATATATATATATATGGGGGGGGGGGGGTGTGAAGGTATTGCATTGTTATATGTTCAATTTCTTCACTATTTGACTGTAATTATTGTTCACGTGGGATCTGGTCTACGGATGTTATCTTTGTTTGTTTTATATTCAATGAAAGATTTTCCTGGTCACTGTGTCTTTAACAGTTAGTTAGTTAGTCTTTCCTCTTGAGCCTAAGGCGGCGCATAGGGCAGAAGTCCTGTCTCTCCATGCCTGGCGGTTCGTTGCTATCTGTTGTAGATCTTGGATATTTACTTGGCCATTGAATGAGCCGGCTTCATGGCCGAGGGGTTAGCAGCTTTCTCCGCTAACCCCGAATACTCTCGTCACGTGACGCGACGAGAATTAGCAGTGGTTCGAATCGCAAAAGTGACTTATGAGAGTATGAAGCCGGTCGCTCAGAAAGTCGTGGCGTGCTGATGAGCGTAATCTAGCCTAGGAATCAACATACAGCTGAAAGATGCTGGTGTTGACCGCAATATCCTGAAACAGGATGGAAACGCGGGAAAAAAAAAAAAAATTGAATGAGCCTTCTCTAATGATGGTTCTACGCAGGGTCTCTCTTGGTCTTCCCCGTTTTCTTTTCCCTACCGGTGACCATATGAGGGCTTGGTAGGGGAGTCTTGTCTTGTCCATTCTGAGTACATGGCCGATGTAGTTCCAACGGCGTCTTCTTATGAAATCTTTAACAGACAGAATTATTTGATCTAATCGCTTATCACTGTTTGAGAGGAGGGCCGTATCATCTGCACACCTAACTTCAGAACCATGTTTCCACAAATAATGAGCGGATGACAACTGTCAGAGGTGTTATCGTTTTTGATATTTGTCGTTATATTCGAATATGAGATTTATACATATATATCAGGGGGGATGAGTGGTCTCGAGGTATGGTGTCCGCCTCGACCTTGCTGGAGGTCCCGGGTTCAGGCCCCGGTGAGGACCGGGATTTATTTTAAAAATCCACCCGGACTTCCATTAATAAAATTTCCCCTGGTCTCTGGGTAGTGAGATCGGACGCCCGTGTGTATTGTTGCGCATGTAAAAAAATCCCTTGGCAGTTGGAAATCGAAAAATAGTAGCCTAACGGTGCTGCCCGGGCAAAATTTCGAGTTAAAAATCTACCCAAAGTATTTCAGGATCCTCGTGCATTGAGCTGAGTTTCTCCAGACTCATGTTTGAGTTAGGAGGAAAACGGAGCACTTATGGGTTAAACCGTGTGCCGTGATGTTGATCCAACGACTAAACGACTAAACTAAACGTTATATTTTCTGTCTAAATTTGGACAAGCTTGGAGAGATAATTCAAGCCTGTCTCATGCCCCGTTGCGCCTCAAACTGACTTGATTTTTTACAAGCAATTCTAATATATTTGTTTTCTTCGTGATTCAATGTTTCAGTTAAGTGGATCAAATCTTCTGAAATATGACTCTCAGAACGTTCCAAAATTTTTGATGTTGAATTCAGTCGAAGGCCTTAATGTAGACCATAAAGCAAGTATAAAGATCTACATTTTACTCTGCATATCTCAAAGATGGTTTTCAAACTGAACATGTGAACGCTGGTGCTTCTACCTGAGAGGCAGAGAACCTTTTTTCTGCCAATGGTAATTTGGATATTTATAACATCATTCACATTTTGAATATTTAACAACTTGACAATTAGCTAGCTGTATTAGGTTAAACGTTTAACTGACTCCACGCTGATGTGATAATTGGAACTGCTTGTTTTTGGTGAGGCATGTGATGTTAGCTGGTATTGATGATGTTGCTACTAGATGGAAAGATAGAGGGGAAGAGAGGCAGAGGCCAACAAAGAGAAATTATGCTGGATGGATTGAGACGGTGGCATAGAGGAATACCATCAGCTAGTTGATCCAGAACACCAAAGACCGAGATATGTGGAGAGACATGAACGCATACGCCAGCTGGCATGGCACTTGATGATAATGAGATGTATTGATGATTGTTTGTAAAGCTCCCTGATTTATTGAATTTCGAGCCACCCCTGCGGTTGCCTTGGCAGGATCAGTCCAAATAATTTCACGGGCCTTATACGGTCCGCAGGCCGAATGTTCCTCGCCCCTGCTCTATGCTGTCTGATACTATATATACTATACTGTCTACTGTACTTCTTGTCATTGTTATTCTCAGTTCATTTACATCTTCTGTATTATTATTATTTGTTGTTTTGTTTTTTGTTTTTGGTTCGTTTGCTTTGAACACAAGTGTGTGTTACTTCTAGCGCACCAGACTGATTTTTGCGTGCGGATTAGATTTTTCTGTTACCAGTGTCCCTTGTCATTAGACGAACCCACTCCGACTTCAGTACTTGTTATTTACGTCTCCAGTCACGGGCAAAAAGTCAACATTTTAGTCCGCCGATCGGTGTATGGTTTGAACCGACTTCAGCACACCGGGTGTTTAAAAACTAGCGCTCTTAGCCATTCGGCCATGCTGACCTAATGTTGATGGATTGATTCCCACTGTTCTAAACTTGTTTGGTGAATATCCCCATCTGTCCCTTTCAACACATGATGATATGTCTTAATACAGGTGCAAATTAATTACTCTTCTTTTTATTATCTTATTATCTTCTGGGGTTTCTCATTTATATATTGAGCACAACCCACTACTGGCAACGCTGATCGTATTCTGGTTTGAACCTAAGGCCTATCCACGTCAATGTGGAAGCACTATACTCGAGTTTCGCTCTCGTTTGAGCTCGTCAGTGGTGCATATCCTTGACCGGACCCGGAAACAAACCCCGGATCACTGGCGTGTGAAGCATGTGTGTAACCATGAGGCACACGCTGGACAAACAACCAAATAAATCAATTTGATTATTGCTCGCTGGAATTAAGGCGGCCTGGTGTGCCTTGCCAGTGAGAAGACCTGATCGTTTGGGTCCACATCGATTGACGGACGTCAGTCGCGTCGATTGGGCATATCTTGAGCTACAGCCTACGATTGGCGACGTTGTAATATTCTGTTATGATAATTTGGCCGTGTCCAGTGTGTGCCGCGTGGTCTAGTGGTTACACACACTCTTCACACGCCAGTGATCCGGGGTTTGTTTCCGGGTCCGGTCAGGGATATGCACTACTGACGAGCTCAAACGATAGCGAAACTCGAGTCTAGTGCTTCCACATTGACGTGGATAGGCCTTAGGTTCATACCAGAATATGATCAGCGTTGCCAGTAGTGGGTTGTGCTCAATATTTAAATCTCAAATCCCAAAACAACCAAATAAATCAATTTCTCATTTATGTTTTATTAATTATTTAAGAGTATTACATATTTTCGAATGTTGTGAATTCCTTGAACTGCCAGAGTAACTCACAAAGATTGCCTGAAAGAGGTTAATGAAACTAGAATACTATATACAACAATAAGAAAGAGACAAACAACTTTCTTTGGTCATGTGATGAGAAGAGAGGCATTGGAGAACATCGTCAAAATTGGAAAGATCAAGGTGGAGAAAGACAGGGGCAGACCACGAGAAATTATACTGGTAGGACTTAGACGGTGGCATGGAGGAATATCATCAGCAGAGTTGATCCAGAACACCAAAGACCGAGATCTGTGGAGAGACATGAACGTCTACGCCAGCAAGCAGGGCACTTGATGATGATAATAATTAAATATTATTCCTGTTTGCCTTATTTTAGTTCTTTTTCCTGATATTCTAAACTTATCCTCTGTGATATCCATCCATCCATCCATCATGTGCCATGCCGGTAAGCGTGGGCGGTCATGTTCTGCCATCTCACTCGATCACCAGAGTCGTGGATCAGCTCTGTGTTTCTGTCTCGACCATGCCACAAGGCCAAGCCATCCAAGTACTTGCTTCTAGATCTTCATCTTGGTCTGTTCCCCTCGATCTTATCAGTTGTCACCAAGTTCTCCAAATCATTTCTTCTCATAACATGCCCAAAAAATTGTGATTGTCTACGTCTAATGTCTCTAATCAGTTTACGATCTTCATTTGTTTCTTGAAGGACTTGTTCATTGGTCTTTCTGGCTGTCCATGGTATTCTTTGCATTTTTTTCAGAAACCACATTTCTACAGCCATCAGATGTTTTTCAGCCTGACTGCTCATTGTCCAAGCTTCACATCCATATAAAAGTACAGGTTCTATGTAGCATCTCAACACTCTTTTTCTCGTTTCAATTGACGTCTTTTTATTGGTCAGTTTGTTTTTCATCTTGCTAAAGGCTACTTTTGCTATGGCGATTCTTGTTCTAATCTCTTCAAGGCATCTCCCATCAGATGTTATTACTGTTCCGAGATAATTGTACCTATTCACTTGTTGAAGAATATTCCCATTTACTTGTATATTACATTGTGGTGTTTCGTTCTTCCTAGTGACGACCATAATCTGTGTCTGTGATATAGATATAGATATTTGTTGAGCACTGTTTTATGAATCAGGAGTTGTGTTGATGAGATGGAAATGTATCACGTCTGTCTGGCTAACTTATATGCCTTCTACAACGTCTTGTGGTGCGTACAAAGTAATGGATACATAATACTGTTTATCATTTGTGGTTTAACAAAATACTGTTTATAAGTTTGTGGTTTAACAAAATACTGTTTATCGTTTGTGGCTTAACAAAATATTGTTTATCATTTGTGGTTTAACAAAATACTGTTTATAAGTTTGTGGTTTTACAAAATACTGTTTATCGTTTGTGGCTTAACAAAATATTGTTTATCATTTGTGGTTTAACAAAATACTGTTTATAAGTTTGTGGTTTAACAAAATACTGTTTATCGTTTGTGGCTTAACAAAATATTGTTTATCATTTGTGGTTTAACAAAATACTGTTTATAAGTTTGTGGTTTAACAAAATACTGTTTATCGTTTGTGGCTTAACAAAATATTGTTTATCATTTGTGGTTTAACAAAATACTGTTTATAAGTTTGTGGTTTAACAAAATACTGTTTATCGTTTGTGGTTTAACAAAATACTGTTTATCGTTTGTGGTTTAACAAAATACTGTTTATCGTTTGTGGCTTAACAAAATACTGTTTATCATGTGGGATTTAACTTCCACAGTTTTCTGCGCATTAGAATCATGTCACGTGACGTTTAAATAATGCCACTCTCATCACGGCGTGCCGGGAAGACGCTCGATCTTGTGTTAGTTGCAATGCCTCATGCAGTCTCTCATGTCCATATTATCCGTAATGAACAGTTTCCATCTTCGTGTTGTCTTCAACTATTATTTGCTCGAACTATGTCATTCGTCCAGGAAGCACGCTTTCCATGACTGTTTCGTCGAATCTTGTCCCTTCTTCCATGAAGGATGTCCTCTATAGCTGTTTGGTAATGTAATACAGAGGTTACGTTATATTGGGGTTACGTTATACTGAAGATATGTTACATGGAAATAATTATTGGAAACGAAAACCAACTTCTGACAATACTCAGAAAACCAGGCAGGTAAACATCAGCCAGATTAAATTCACCAGCTACCAAGCAGACAGTTATAAGGGCTCGGTCGCTTAAAAAGTCGCTTAAAAGTCGACAGGGTCGACTTCATTGCGCCGGGTTTTATCCCATTTGGCTCTGTCTCTTTCCGCAGCACGGAAAGCATCGCACAAAGCACGAACTCCGTAGCTTTTTAGCGACGACCCACGGGAGTCTCCGAAACATTCAACTCGTAAGTAGTATATAGGTACAAAAGCACCTTGTTTTGAGGATCTTATATAAATCAACCATTTATCGATCCTGATCCTCAAAGGGCGATAACTCGTTTTTCCCCAAAAAGTAGGCGTGGCGGTTGCGAAGTGACTCATCAGAGTGGGTGTGGTCTAGTGACTCATCATAGGTGGCGTGGTGGTCAGAGGTGGTGGTCAAGTAATTGTAGGTACGACATAAAAAATACGACATAAAACAACAATAAAGAAAACAAACGACTCAAGTAAGGTATATAATAATTTTTAATAAAACATATATAGAAAAGAAGAAAAAAAAAAGAAGAAAAAAACCAAACATAGTCAAGTGACCCCTTAAATTATAGGTACGGGTGTGCGATGACGTGCTCAAGTGGTGGTCAAGAGGTGGTCAAGAGGTGGTCAAGCGGTCAAGAGGTGGTCAAGTGACCCCTTAAATTGTATGGGATGGTACGTGTAGTGACGTGGTGATGATCAAGAGGTGGTCAAGTGGTGGTCAGGGTGTGGTCAAGTGGTGGTCAAGATGTGGTCAAGTGGTCAAGTGACCACTTAAATTGTCGGGGAAAGTAGGTGTAGTGATATGGTGATGATTAAAGGGTGGTAAATTAGTGGTCAAGCAGTGGTCAAGCAGTGGTCAAGTGGTGGTCAAGTGAGGAAAATTTTAGTGGAAAGTAGTTGTAATGATATGGTGATGATTAAAGGGTGGTAAATTAGTGGTCAAGCAGTGGTCAAGCAGTCGTCAAGTGGTCGAGTGACCACTTAAATTGTCGGGGAAAGTAGTTGTAATGATATGGTGATGATTAAAGGGTGGTAAATTAGTGGTCAAGAGGTGGTCAAGCGGTGGTCAAGGGGTGGTCAAGTGGTTAAATGACCCCTTAAATTGTTGGGGAGAGTACGTGTAGTGACACGGTGATGATCAAGAGGTGGTCAAGTAGTGGTCAAGTGGTGGTCAAGCGGTGGTCAAGTGGTCAAATAACCCTAAAATTGTAGAGGAGAGTGTGTCTTGTGATGCAGTGATGATCAAAAGGTGGTCAAGTAGTGGTCAAGTAGTGGTCAAGGGGTGGTCAAGTTACCCCTTAAATTGATGGGGAGAGTAAGTGTAGTGACACGATGATGATCAAGATGTGGTCAAGTAGTGGTCAAGTGGTGGTCAAGTGGTGGTCAAGTGGTCGAGTGACCACATAAATTGCAGAGGAGAGTAGGTGTAGTGACATGGTGATGATCAAGAGGTGGTCAAGTTGTTAGGTCTAGAGGTTGGGGTGTCTCAGTCATGAAGTATCAAACTGTCTGCTGTGGGAAGGATGGCGCTGATCAGGGCGAGTAGGTTCTAATACGTTTATCGCTATTGTCTACAATTGGCGTGGTTGTATAGTAATAATAGTAGAGTTGTTTCGTAGTAATATTAGTCATCATCATCAAGGGTCATGTTAGGTGGTATTTGTAATGATAGTAGTAGTAGTAGTAGTAGTAGCAATACCAACAATAGTACTAATTATCATCATCATCACGTGTCTTACCAACGGACGTATCACCCACACATTGCGATCTCCAACACCATTGAACAATTCCGGGGTTGACTCACACTACAGAAATCCCCAATTAACGGCATTACCTTCATGTAATGGTGGTACTCATAGTACCAATAGCACCAGTAGTAATAGTCACCAACATCAGCAAGAGACTTATCGCCTGACATTGGTCAGTATGACACTCCATAAACTATGATCTCCAACACCATGGATACAAATAGTAATAATATTGGTAGTAGTAGTAGTAGTAGTAGTAGTAGTAGTAGTAGTAGTAGTAGTAGTAGTAGTAGTAGTAGTAGTAGTAGTAGTAGTAGTAGTAGTAGTAGTAGTAGTAGTAGTAGTAGTAGTAGTAGTAGTAGTAGTAGTAGTAGTAGTAGTAGTAGTAGTAGTAGTAGTAGTAGTAGTAGTAGTAGTAGTAGTAGTAGTAGTAGTAGTAGCGGCGGCGGTGGTGGTGGTGGTGGTGATGGTGGTGGTGGGGGTAATAGTAGGAGTAGTAGAATAGCGAGGGTGCTTGTTGTTTCACTAAGTATTTGTATATCGTATGTAGTATAAAGATAGTTTGTGTTGTATGCCATGTAAGGTGTTACTGAAATATCTGTATTGTGTAGTTCTAAGAGGTGATGACGCCATAACCCACCACTCTATCATCTTATTGATAGTGTCTTCAGTGCCGCGAAAAAGGCTCATTGTGAGATATCGATCATTTCTCAAAGCGACAGCATCCGGGGTGCATGCCCATTACGAGCAAACAACGATACGACACTTAAAAGGTAACTACAAGGCAAATGGTGTCGAGTATAGTGTAACATACAAAACTTATGAGGTCATCGGTTGTCCATTCCATCACGGTCGACAAATAGGCGCTCACTAACTTCACAATATGCTCACTCAAATAAACATATAGGATAATAAGGCACCGACCCAAACAAGGAAAACGGACAAAAACAAGGGGGGAAAATGACATAAGCGTCAAAATATAACACATACAAAGACAGATACAACAGTGACTAAAAAAATAATAAAAATGACACGACAAAATAACACACACACACACACACACACACACACACACACACACACACACACACACACACACACACACACACACAATGAAAACTGAAATAACCAATGAAAAATCGCTGACACGAACACTAGAAGCTGACACAAACACTAAACAAGGTACCTAAAGAAAAGCTAAACTTTGTTAACCAAAATGTGAAAGTAGGAAAATGTGATACCCAAATGTAAAACAAAAAGCAAGAGAGGAATAGCTCGTCCCAACTTATAAAACGTAGGAAAATATGTCAACCAAATGGGAAAAAGTTAGGCCAAATACAAAAATATCTAACTCAAACTAATGAAAAGTAGGGAAACTTTGTTAACCACAGGAGGGGAAAAACCTAGGTCAAGTAGGAAAATCTGTTACCCAAAAGTGAAAAATGTCGGCCAAATACAGAAATAGTTCGTCCACACGTATGCAAACTAGGAAAATTTGTTAGTCGAACAGGATAAAATATTGCCCAAGTAGGGAAATTTGAGAGCCATAAGTGAAAAAATATAATCCAAAGAGAGGAATATCTCGTTCCAACTTATAAAAAGAAGGAAAATTCTCAACCAAATGAGAAAAAGTTAGACCAAGTATAGTAACATCTCAACCAAACTTATGAAAACTAGGAAACTTTGTTAGCCAAAGCGAAAAAAAAAACCTAGGTCAAGTAGGAAAATCTGTTAGCCAAATGTAAAAAATGTCGGCCAAATACAGAAATACCTCGTCCGCACTTATTAACATTAGGAAACATTTGTTAGTCAAATAGTAAAAATATTGCCCAAGTAGGAAAATTTGATAGCCAAATGTAAAAAAAAAAATATCACCCAAAGAGAGGAATATCTCGGCCAGACTTATAAAAAGTAGGAGAACTATGTGCCAAATGGGAAAAAGTTAGGCCAAATACAGAAATATTTCAACCAAACATATAAAAAATAGGAAAATTGATAACCAAACGGGAAATATATTGACCAACTAGGGAAATGTGTTACTCAAAGAGGAAAAATAATGACCAAGTAACGAAATACATCGCTCAAACTTATGAAAACTACGAAACTTTGTTAGCCAAATGGAAGAAACCTTGGTCAAGTAGGAAAAATCTGTTAACCAAATGTGAAAAATGTCGGCCAAATGCAGAAATAGTTCGGCCACACGTATGCAAACAAGGAACGGTTGTTAGCCAGATAGGAAAAGTATTAACCAAGTAAGAAAATGTGATAGCCAAAGGTGAAAAATATCAGCCAAAGAGAGAAATATCTCATCCAAACTTATAAAAAGAAGGAAAATTCTCAACCAAATGAGAAAAAGTTAGACCAAATATAGTAACATCTCAACCAAACTTATGAAAACTAGGAAACTTTGTTAGCCAACGAGAATAAAAACCTAGGTCAAGTAGGAAAATCTGTTAGCCAAATGTAAAAAATGTCGGCCAAATACAGAAATACCTCGTCCGCACTTATTAAAATTAGGATAAAATTTGTTAGCCAAATAGCAAAAATATTGCCCAAGTAGGAAACATTGATAGCCAAATGTAAAAAAGAAATATCACCCAAAGAGAGGAATATCTCGGCCAGACTTAAAAAAAGTAGGAGAACTATGTGCCAAATGGGAAAAAGTTAGGCCAAATACAGAAATATTTCAACCAAACATATAAAAAATAGGAAAATTGATAACCAAACGGGAAATATATTGACCAAACTAGGGACATGTGTTACTCAAAGAGGAAAAATAATGACCAAGTAACGAAATACATCGCTCAAACTTATGAAAACTAGGAAACTTTGTTAGCCAAATGGAAGAAACCTTGGTCAAAAAGGAAAATCTGTCAGCCAAATGTGAAAAATGTCGGCCAAATGCAGAAATAGTTCGGCCACACGTATGCAAACAAGGAAAGGTTGTTAGCCAGATAGGAAAAGTATTAACCAAGTAAGAAAATGTGATAGCCAAAGGTGAAAAAATATCAGACAAAGAGAGAAATCTCATCTCATCATGTTCCTCTTGTACCTTGCGGTGTCGAGGTGAAGTATAAACTTCGTGAGAGTGCCCGGTTATGGGCTTCGTATATCGACATTCCCATGGATTCTGTTATTCCCTCCGTCCAACGTTTACGTGGTCGGCCTCTTCCTCTGTTTCCATCTGGTCTGTACATCATTGCTTGTTGTGGCATGCTGTTGACTGGTAGCCTACATGCATGGCCAAACCATTTGACTTGCTGCTTTCTATTAAAATCTAGAGCAGCTTTAACCCCCACTTTAGTCCTGATTTCTTCATTTCTGATCTTATCTCTTCTTGATACGTTGAGTATTCTTCTCAGGAACCTCATTTCTGTTGTTGTGATTTTTCTTTTCTCTTTTATCTCATCCAAACTTATAAAAAGAAGGAAAATTCTCAACCAAATGAGAAAAAGTTAGACCAAATATAGTAACATCTCAACCAAATTTATGAAAACTAGGAAACTTTGTTAGCCAACGAGAATAAAAACCTAGGTCAAGTAGGAAAATCTGTTAGGCAAATGTAAAAAAATGTCGGACAAATGCAGAAATAGTTCGGCCACACATATGCAAACTAGGAAAAGTTGTTAGCCAGATAGGAAAAGTATTGGCCAAGTAGGAAAATTTGAAAGCCAAATGTGAAAAAATATCAACCAAAGAGAGACATATCTCGTCCAGACTTATAAAAAGTTGGAAAATTTGTCAACCAAATGGGGTAAAGTTAGACCAAATACAGAAAGATCTTAACCACATTTATAAAAAACGAGGGGAAAATGTCGACCAAATACAGAAATAACTCAACCCAATTTATAAATATGGCAACTAAACTTATGAAAAGTAGGCAAATGTGTTAACCAAAAGGGGAAAATATGGTACACGTAACGAAATATCTCATCCAAACTTATAAAAAGTAGGAAAATATGTCAACCAAACGCGAACAATGTCGGCCAAATACAGAAATTTCTCAACCAAACTCATGAAAAGTAGGAACAACTTGTTACCCAAATAGGAAAAATATTGGTCAAGTAAAGAAATAGCGTGGTCAAACCTATAAAAACGTACCAACATTTGTTAACACAACTTGGCCACTTGTTCTTACAAACTTGCTCGCTGGCTCAAACAATTTTTCCACTTGCTATTACAATCGGTCGACCTATCCTATCAACTCACACACTTACCATAACAACTGTCCCTTTTCCCCAACAACGTGTCCACCGACTCTCTCATATTATCGACTCGCCCTATCAACTTACCCACTGACTCTAACAACTTCCCCACATGGGCTCACAAAATTTCCACTTGTTATTACAACTTGTCGACAGCCTCGCCCAAATTACCACTTACTCTTACAAACTGTCCCAACTGCGCGCACAAAGGTGTCTACTTGTGATTTCACGGCCTCCTCACCCCCATAGATAAGTAGCCCTTATAAAATACAAATGTATCCCGCAAGTCATACAGAAGTGTCCCCCATATTGTCATTTAAAAAAAAAATATTTGTGTGTGTAGGTAAGTTCATGTCTTTGACAGTTCATATTTTGTAAATTCATTTCTTCAGCATAAGATTTGTGTAAGTTCACGCCCTCATCATAAATTTTGTTGTGTAAGTTCATGTCTTCGACAGTTCATGTTTTGCTAAGGCCTAGTTTTAGTGAAAATGCAGAAGTCTATTGGCTAGAATTTCAACCTGGGTGGTCAATTACTAACACTGCCTGTGGACAGCTATTCTTACCCATGCGCTAAAGTTGAGAAAATGAACTTCCGTTGAATGGAAGCTACCGCAGACTTGAATTATTAAACCCCTCTGGAAGAAGTAGCAGCAGCTTAACCAGGAAAAGATCGAATTAGTTATCCCCCCTTAGTCTGGAAATTATGAAAATATATGCTCCCACAAGCGATATTACTCATGACGTCATATAAACAAAAATATAAAGGATAACAATTGTGGCGCTGCCTCATTTGTTATACTTGACTATGTTTTGTTTTTTTTTTCTTCTTTTTTTTTTCTTCTTTTCTATATATGTTTTACTAAAAATTATTATATACCTTACTTGAGTCGTTTGTTTTCTTTATTGTTGTTTTATGTCGTATTTTTTATGTCGTACCTACAATTACTTGACCACCACCTCTGACCACCACGCCACCTATGATGAGTCACTAGACCACACCCACTCTGATGAGTCACTTCGCAACCGCCACGCCTACTTTTTGCTTGACGATTTGTAAACACTCGAATGCTGAATGCTAATGGCGTAGAACAACTGCTTGTCAATCGTCTTACGTCAGAGGCGCAACGCTATTTTTAGCTTGCAAAAATCGATAATGTTGCTGGCTGTGTATCGCTCCGCCATGAATCATCTTTGGTAATTATTCATAACCAAATAAATAATTACATGAATAAGTGAAAGAAAATAATAATATCAATACTTACAACTTTGAAGAACACATGATTTAAGTCAATAATATTTTAATAAACACAAATAAACATTATTTCGTCACGATAGGCACAGTTTAGCTCGCAACTTGTCCTAGTCTGCACACGTCAACGTCACTGACACAACTTAAACCTGTAATTCACTATTTGTAAACCTTAGTCTAGAGCCGTGGGTGAGTGTATTAGCTTGAACTTTCGTCCAAGCCACACTTCTGACACCACATTAATCCTTGCCTGTCAACAACTCATGTGGCAGGCATCATCGGATTACTTCTCCCACACCATACAAGAAACTTGCAAGTCGTGTGAGAGGAAATGAATGATACATTTTATTGCCGTTGGCTCTTTACAAGTACATAACAGTCGCTATCAAACCACACACAAAGCCACAGAATTGCCTATCACTAGTTTCCTAAACCCTATTGCTAATCTCTATCTATTTGGCTACACAAAACTCCTATCAACACTAAACGATCTGCTCTCTACAAAGTCAGTCCCCAGTCTGACTTTCCTCCTCGCGTGGTCACACAGCACGCGGAAGGACCTTGATGTGTCCTTCGGCTTTTTGCGTGCCGTGACCCTTAGCACGCTTACATTAGCCGTCTCGTATTGAGTAGCAATCGTGGCTATCATGTAGGCGTGATTCTGTCGTGACCAGAGTGCTAACTCTCTGGTCAACGCCTCCGTGTCCCATGGGAGAACTAGTTAATAGTCCCCCATTCTATCACCTACCCTGCCCTTACATCGGGGCACCGTATCACCTCTAATCTACTTGAGGTTGACCCCTCTTCACGGTGGTCTTCTATCTTGCGGTAGACCTCCGGCCTTTATGTTTCAGTCTTTGACGGGGGAAAAAGAGTTATCGCCCTTTGAGGATCAGGATCGATAAATGGTTGATTTATAAGATCCTCAAAACAAGGTGCTTTTGTACCTATATACTACTACTCTCGTAAACCGAAGGGCGCGGCCCGGAATCGAACCCACAACCTTCGGAACACGAGTCAAATGGCTTTACCACTTCGCCACAGAGACTCCCTATCTCCACCTGTAAGGGCCTCGGTCAGTGTGCCCAAACAAACAGAAGGCTAATCGGTGCCTCAATCTCTCTTAGAGGGCCCTCCAGGTTCGTTACATACATTCATGTGACGTGCAGTAAAAACGAGATCCCATTACCTGTAAGAAGATGTTGCAACGACCTGAGCTTAAGCTAAACACCTGATTATAAATAGAAAGCGTGAGTCCATTAGACAGAGCATACATGTGGCGCCGACTGTCTGATAACGCTATTGAGGGGGGGAAATAAGGAAATATAAAAGCTCAGGTAGACAGATGCCGATTTATCCCATTATTTAATGTGGTTGTTGGTGTGGGCATTCCGTTCTAAACTGTTTTGGCTTTAAAGGATATAAATTAGGCGGGTGTGGTCGAAAAGTTGGAGCGCTCGCTATTAAACTTCGGACACGCTGATGGCTAGACAGGCAGTTCAACCTCTACGCCAGCATTAAGTATGACGTAAACGTTGACTTCTTGTTCAGAAAGCAATGGCAAACTACTGAACGTACAAATGCTTAGACAACCAACCTTGGGTTGCTTACAACGTCCAGCAAAGGACATACGATATATTTGTTAGTGTGGTGGTTGTTGCTCTTGCCATACAACGACTGTGGGGTGGGTTCAATCCATAGAAGTGACAGGACCCTATATTTGTATAGAGAAAGGAGATATTTGTGAAGACCCGGGGAGATGATCTACGCAGGGAAATCCACGAGAAGGCGACTACGACGTCTGTTGTTAGATCAGACACTGGGAGTGAGTTAGCCACATATTTCAGACACCTAATATATTCATGTCACGGGATTCATCTACCGCGTGGCGGTTTGGGGTGTTCGACTGGTATACATCATACTGGGCGGCCGACGCTTAGTGCAGTCGATAGGGTGATGTACTGATGCTGTCATGAGTTCAAAACAATGTCTTCCGTAGTGAATTTGAATAACGAAGTCACAAACAATAGATTGCACGATTTATTGCCTGGCATATTTCGCTGCATCTCGTCAGGTACATACTGCAGAATTCACCCAACGTAAAGTAAAATAACTAGATAAATCCTTCAAGCTGAAATATACACATGTTCGCACAGTAATGTCAATTGTCTACCACGGTAATTTTAAGCTGACTAACTTGTCTTTCTGTTTGCACAAATCTGGCTTGTGTAGATTAATCATTATTGCTTCTGCAAACTTTAACAAGCGAGTATTTTGTGTGTTAAACAACACGCGAAAGGTAATGTCTCTATCTATCATATGGCCGCTTTCGAACCACCGTATCCTGATACCATTGAATCAAAAACAATACAGGGTGGTCTGCTTCCAAATCATCCGCAGCTGTGTTTCGAACGCGGTATGCGGCATTACGAATTGGTTCCATAACTTCTTCGGCACTGAGCCGGATGTCCCTCAGGACATGCTGGTTGTGAGCGGACGGTCAGATTGGCTGGGTCTGCACCGCTCGCTGGGGTATTGCCCCCCCCCCTCCCCAACATGGCGGATACGAATGTGAACGATTAAGACCTCTGGAGTGTTTATGCTTGTGGATACGGTTTGTAGTCGCATTTTCCTCATGTTGGACTGGTAGTGCATTGTTCCGTCGCCTTGCTACTGAGTTGAGTGCGTGGCGCGACACTGGGAGCTGTGAATTTCGTGCGGAATGTTTTTACATCTGTCCGCGGTTATTTGTTGCGTGAACTGCATGTTCGGAATTATGGCGACCAGCTTGTCGCTGAATGGACTGCACTGACTTATGCAGTAATGTGTGGCTGCTGGTTTTCTAGTGAAATTTTTAAGTCGAGGACTGTTGTGTTGGCATTCTGGCAGGCGGCATTATGCACAGTGTACCTGTGCGGGCTGTTAGTTTGTCGAGACTCCTGTCTGTTCCACTCTTCACATGGGGCAGTGATGAGCACTTTGTGTGATTTTCACTGGCACAGGAACGGAGCATAATGCCGTGAAGTTGGAACCGCGACTAATGACTAATGTAGCATGATAATACAGATATGGTTTGGGCCTTATGGGGTCGTGCTGGGAACGGATAGATCATTACGGCTTGGAGAGAATGGTGCTGCAGGGAGTGAGTAGAGAATCTGGCCGACACTCAGGACTTCGAGGAGAGGAAAGATGGAGACACACACAGACTGCTACTAGTACAATCAGTACTGGAACTCTTCGCTGGCTGTTGAAGTTGAGGATGGAGCAAGTATGAAAATGACCCGAGTGCTGAGATGTCGGCGTAAAAAATGTTACGTCCTGTCACATCCCGATCCCATAGCAGCTGTCTGGTTCGGGACATGTTTTTGCGGCGAGCCGCGGTGGCCTAGTGGTTAGATATTGGGCTATCGGCGCGATGGTCTTGAGTTCGATCCACACCAAGGCGGATTCGAAATTCTAAAATTTACCTCAGATCTCAGGTCGCCCGAGCGTAAAATGGGTACCATAAAATGTCTTGGGAAGTAAAAGGCAACCGGTGTGATACTGACCACGTCACTCTCCGAGTGCTGACTGGGTTAAACAAAACGAGTCTAGCCCCGAGTGCTGACTGGGTTAAACAAAACGAGTCTAGCCCCGAGTGCTGACTGGGTTAAACAATACGAGACTAGTCCCGAGTGCTGACTGGGTTAAACAATACCAGTCTAGCCCCGAGTGCTAACTGGGTTAAACAATACGAAACTAGCCCCGAGTGCTGACTGGGTTAAACAATACGAAACTAGCCCCGAGTGCTGACTGGGTTAAACAATACCAGTCTAGCCCCGAGTGCTGACTGGGTTAAACAATACGAGTCTAGCCCCGAGTGCTGACTGGGTTAAACAATACGAGTCTAGCCCCGAGTGCTGACTGGGTTAAACAATACCAGACTAGCCCCGAGTGCTGACTGGTTTAGCAACAGCACCCGATGCGACTGGTTAAACAATACCAGACTAGCCCCGAGTGCTGACTGGGTTAACAATACCTAGCAGGCTACTGGTAAACAATACAGTCAGCCCGAGTGCTGACTGGGTTTAACAATACAATCTAGCCGAGTGCGACTGGGTAAACATCGATCTAGCCCCGAGTGCTGACTGGTTAAACATACGAGTCTAGCCGAGGTAGGGTTAACATACGACTAGCCCGAGGCGTGGGTAGCTACCAGACTAGCCCGATGTGCTGGTAACAAACAACTACCGAGTGCGCTGGTTAAAAATACAGACTAGCCCGAGTGCTGACTGGGTTAAACAATACAACTACCCGAGGTGCGGGTTAAGCAAACCAGACTGCCCCGAGGTGACTGGGTTAAGCAATACAGACTAGCCCGAGTGCTGACTGGGTTAAACAATACCAGACTAGCCCCGAGTGCTGACTGGGTTAAACATACCAGACTAGCCCGATGCGACGGGTTAAACCATACCAGCTACCCCGGTGCTGACTGGTTTAAACAATACCAGACTACCCCGAGTGCTGACGGTAACATACCAGACTAGCCCAGTGCGATGGTTAAACAATACCAGACTAGCCCCGAGTGCTGACTGGGTTAAACAATACCAGACTAGCCCCGATCTGACGGGTAACATACCGTCTAGCCCCGATGCTGACTGGGTTAAGCAATACGATCTAGCCCCGAGTGCTGACTGGGTTTAAACAATACGAGTCTAGCCCCGAGTGCTGACTGGGTTTAAACAATACGAAGTCTAGCCCCGAGTGCTGACTGGGTTAAACAATACGAGTCTAGCCCCGAGTGCTGACTGGGTTAAACAATACCAGACTAGCCCCGAGTGCTGACTGGGTTAAGCAATACCAGACTAGCCCCGAGTGCTGACTGGGTTAAACAATACCAGACTAGCCCCGAGTGCTGACTGGGTTAAAACAATACCAGTCTAGCCCCGAGTGCTGACTGGGTTAAACAATACCAGACTAGCCCCGAGTGCTGACTGGGTTAAACAATACCAGACTAGCCCCGAGTGCTGACTGGGTTAAGCAATACCAGACTAGCCCCGAGTGCTGACTGGGTTAAACAATACCAGACTAGCCCCGAGTGCTGACTGGGTTAAACAATACCAGACTAGCCCCGAGTGCTGACTGGGTTAAACAATACCAGACTAGCCCCGAGTGCTGACTGGGTTAAACAATACCAGACTAGCCCCGAGTGCTGACTGGGTTAAACAATACCAGACTAGCCCCGAGTGCTGACTGGGTTAAACAATACCAGACTAGCCCCGAGTGCTGACTGGGTTAAACAATACCAGACTAGCCCCGAGTGCTGACTGGGTTAAACAATACCAGTCTAGCCCCGAGTGCTGACTGGGTTAAGCAATACGAATCTAGCCCCGAGTGCTGACTGGGTTAAACAA
>JACEFZ010028492.1:185000-187500 GCA_014155875.1 Cepaea nemoralis
TTACTCATATACAATCACCCACCCACACATCCTCTACCCAACCACACATCCTCCATCCACCCATTCCCCCAGCCACACATTCCTTAACCACACACCCCTACCCATATACACACACATCCCCACCCACGCACAATCTCCCCACCCATACAAACATCCTTCACACACATCCCCACCCACCAACATATTGCCCATTCACAAACACACACCTCCCATCCACGCACACACAACCCACACACACATCCCCAACCCATACATTCATCCCCTCACACATCCCTAGACACACGTACTTATCCCTCAACCACTAACACCCACACATCCCTTACCCACTCATCAACACATACATCTCCTATCTACCCACCAACACTCACACATCCCAACCACCCATCTAAGCACATATCCCCCACCTTCACACACATCCTTCACCCACCCACAAACCCAACCACACCTTCACCCACCCAAACAAACATCATTTATCCACACCCAGCTCCCCTCCCACACAACACCACACCCACACACATCCCAAAGACACATCCCACACACATCTCCTACCCATCCACACATCCCCCAACTACAATCACCCTCACTACCCACACATACTTCCTCCATCCAGCCACACACACCCCCACCCAGCCAGACATATCCCCCACCCACACACACATCTCAAAATCCATCACCCATACCCATCACGCACCCCTCCCCCAACCCACACACATTCACCCACACATCTCTCATCCACACACACTCCCCACCCATCCACCCAAACATCCCACACCCATACACCTCCCTCACCCACACACACATCCCCAAACCCACAACTACCCCCACCTGCACACATCTCCCACCCACCACATATCCCCACACCCACATCTCCCCACCCACACATATACCCCCACCCATCCCATAACCCACCATCAATCATCCACCAACATATCCTCCTCTACCCACTCACCCACAACCACCTAGACAAACACACATCCCCACCCACAAACACATCTCCCCATACACCCATACATCTCGCACGCGTCCACACACAAATCCCCCACCCACTCACACACAAATCCCCCACCCAACCATACAATCCCACCCCGCCCACCCACACATCCTGAGCCCACCCACACACATCACGAAACCACCCACACACACATCCCCCCATCCCCCAACCTACTATTATGATCAAACTCCCACACTTTACACACACATACAGTGATGATTGTCGTGAGCATTGTCGCAAAATTGTAAAGAAAATGGAGAAAAATTGTACATATACATTTTGTAACTTAAAAATTAGTGATGTAATTCAACTCTCTCTCTCTCTCTCTCTCTCTCTCTCTCTCTCTCTCTCTCTCTCACACACACACACACACACACACTAACGCTCTCACTCACATTACAGTAATGTTATATTATACATGATAAAATCAAGTGTCATACATACAAAATGATAATGTGAAAGATGAAAATACACAAAAAATATGTAATGGCATGTTACAGGACATGCGAGCACTCAATTCTCGCTCTCTCTCTCTCTCTCTCTCTCTCTCTCTCTCTCTCTCTCTCTCTCTCTCTCTCTCTCTCTTTCACACACACACACACAGGCACACACACATTCCCCCCCCCCCACACACACACACATATCCCTCACATACACACCCATACATACATCCTCACATCTAGACAAATACATGATGCCTCACATGATCACTGAAACTAATAAGAACAAACTCCCACACTTTACACACAATTGAGACACTGACGATTGTCGTGAGAATTCTCGCAATTGCAAGAAGTGGAGAAAAAAATTGTACATATACATTATGTAGCGTACAAAATTAGTGATGCAATTCAACTCTCTCTTTTTTATCTCTCTCCCTCTCTCTCTCTCTCTTGCTCTCTCTCTTGCGTTCTCTCGCTCTCTCTCTCTCTCTCTCTCTCACACACACACACACACACACACACACACACTAACTCTCTCACTCACATCACAGTAATGTTATATTATACATGATAAAATCAAGTGGCATACAAAATGATAAGATCAGAATTGTAAAAAAAATAATATGGAATGGCATGTTACAGGACAATCAGGTGGCATTAAACGATACCTCGTAATATGAAAGATGGGAATACATAAAAAATATGGAATAGCATGTTACATGACATGCGTGGGCTCAACTCTCTCTCTCTCTCTCTCTCTCTCTCTCTCTCTCTCTCTCTCTCTCTCTCTCTCTCTCTCACTCTCTCTCTCTCTCTCTCTTTACATACACACACTCTCACACTCATTCACTCTCTCTCTCTCACTTATACTCACTAACTCTCTCACTTGCTTTACAGTAATTTACATGAATTCATTTTATGCATGTTAAAATCAAGTGCATCAAAATGATAATATGAAGAAAAAAAATGAGAATACACAAAACATATGGATCAGCATGTTAGATGACATGCGTGCGCTCAACTCTCTCTCTCTCTCTCTCTCTCTCTCTCTCTCTCTCTCTCTCTC